>JADLZK010011056.1:0-425483 GCA_015847255.1 Hyparrhenia diplandra
TTTTGTATGGGGAAGGTGTTTGCAGGTATCCTTTTCCCTTTCTATCTGTTAGTGTGAACTAAATTATTGCTGCTGTCAAGCTTTCATGCTAAACTAAAATGCGACTTCTGTGTGTATGTAGCTAACCTCATTTGAATAGTTCAATGTTTGGTCATGTCTGTGCCATCCTTTTCTTACATGTCACATTGATAGTTCTCCCACATTTATTTCCCCGACAGAGATGCTATCTATTATACTGTTCAAAGATAAAATACTTTTAATCATATGAAAAAAATATAGAAATCATTTAAAATTGTGATCAGGTTCCCGTTGATGATTTGGCCACTACTGCAGATATTCATGCCTTATTTAACGACCTCCAGCCCCTACAGGGTGGAAGGCACAGCAGGCAACCCTGGCAAAGTGTAGACCACCACAATAAAACCGTCACCTTGCTGAAGAATGAAGATCCATAGGATGATTCCCAGCCCGTGTACATGGCAGATCTCCATGCTCACTCTTATTGCCAATATCCTCTTTGTCACATCCAGCTCTCCATCTACTACCCCTAGCCACCGTGATTTCTTGGCTCTCTTATCCCTCAAATCCAACATAACAAGTGATGCACTGTCATCATGGGATGCAGCAAGCAACGACACCAGAGACCCAGTTCCTAATTTCTGCAAATGGACTGGCGTGACCTGCTGGCGACCGCCGCCACCCTGGCCATTTCACTGCCATACATCTGGGTGGCTATGGCCTAGGAGGCACCATCTCTCAAGACATCGGCAACCTCACATACCTCCACTTCATCGATCTGTCATCCAATAACCTGGTAGGTGATATTCCGTCCAGCCTTGGCAATTGCAGAAAACTTCGTACTATAATTTTTGAGCAGTAACCACCTGTCTGGTTCTGCCCCTGCTGCTCTGAGTCACCTATCAAAGCTTAAAGGTTTCGATGTCAGCAAAAAACAGTCTGACTGGTGAAATTCACGACACTATTGAATCTCACAGCGCTAATGGTCCTTAGAATTGAGGAAAACTCCTTTCAGGGCCAAATCCTAGCTGGCTGAGCAACCTAACATCGTTGACTCAGTTGTCTCTTGCTAGCAACAACTTCAGTGGCAACATCCCCGCAGATTTACATAAGTTAACCAACCTTAAGACCTTTGATGTATCGAATAACAACCTTGAAGGTACTGTTCCTCCCTCACTCTTCAATATTTCGTCCATCACTTTATTAGGTCTTGACTTCAACCAGCTTACAGGATCACTGCCACTTGATATTGGCTTTAAGCTTCCCAAGCTATCTGTTTTGGCCACATATTACAATAACTTTGAGGGTCCAATACCAGCCTCCTTATCAAATGCATCTGAACTCCAATATCTGCTTCTTCCTGTAAAACCGACATCGTGGTTTGATCCCACAGGATATTGGTATTCATGGTAAATTGAAGGCTTTTGCAGTAGGCTACAATGAACTACAAATCACAAAGCCTAGGGATTGGGAGTTTCTCACATCCTTAACCAACTGCAGCAACTTGGAAAGCATAGACCTCGAACACAATAACATTGTAGGTGTTATGCCAGTTAGTATCGCCAACCTATCTCGAGAACTCCAGTGGCTTACAGTTGGCAAAAAAATCACATAGCCGGGACCATATCTTGGGTAGGGATGTTCCAAAAACTTACATGGCTTGCCCTTGACAATAACCTATTTACAGGCACCTTACCTATAGATATTGGCCAGCTTTCTAGAGTCGAGGTTCTTTATCTGAATCAAAATGGATTTGAAGGGCAGATTCCAAAATCATTAGGCAATATCACAAGACTTGGGTAATCTTTCTCTATCTAATAACTTTCGAACAACAGCATCCCGGCAAGCCTTGGAAAATTATCGAATATTGAATCCTTGGATCTTTCTTGTAACTTTGTTGACGGGCCAAATCCCACGGGAGATACTTATTGTTCCTTCCCCTGACCCTACTTCTTAACCTTTCCACAAATGCTCTAAGTGGTGCAATTCCAACACAGATTGGGCACTTGAACAATCTCGGCGCAATGGATCTCTCAATGAATAATCTAGATGGTGAAATCCCGAGAAGCTATTGAGGACTGTGTCCAACTGAGATTCTTATATTTACAAAGGAAACCTACTGCAAGGAAACCTCCCAAACGGGCTGAATAATCTGGTAGCGCTGGAAAGAATGGATCTCTCGAGCAACAACCTAACAGGACCCATACCCATGTTTCTAGAGAGCATCAGATCTCTGGAATTATCTAAACCTGTCCTTCAATAACCACATGCGGTCACGTCCCGGATACAGGTGTCTTTGGTAATGCCACTTGCATTGTCGGTGACCGTAACGGCATGCTATGTGGGGGTCCTCCATTCTTGCAACTCCCATCATGCCCGTCTATGCGTTCTCACAAGGCTTCACTTGCATCGACCGCACATAGTTATATTTGGAGCTATTGGAATATTCATCTTCTGTGTATGCTCTGTGACCGCTTATTGCTTTATTAGAGAAGGCCTGCACCAACTTTTGTTGGTCATAAGTACCTATTCTTTAGTGAGGAACATGAGAGAATATCCTATGCTGAGTTACATGCAGCAACAGGATCATTCTCTCCAAAGAAATTTGATTGGTTCTGGAAGCTCGGCAAAGTATACATTGGAAAATTAACTTTTGGTGAGAATTTAGCTACCGTAGCAATCAAGGTTCTTGATCTTGGCCAACAAGGAGCCAATAGAAGCTTTTTAGCTGAGTGCAATGCTCTAAGGAGGATCCGCCACCGGAAATTAGTGAAGGTGATCACCGTGTGCAGTGGCTTGGACCGTTATGGTGATGAATTCAAGGCACTTGTCCTAGAATATATTTGCAATGGGAGTTTAGATGTGTGGCTGCATCCAGACAAAATGACAAATAGCATGACGAGAAGAAGTCTAAGTTTGATGAAAAGACTTGAAATTGCTATTGACGTTGCAGAGGCATTGGAATATCTTCATGATCATATTGATCCAAGTATAGTTCATTGTGACATTAAACCAAGCAACATACTTCTAGATGATGATTTGGTTGGACATGTTACAGACTTTGGTTTAGCTAAGATAATGTCGTCTGAAGCAGGCAAGAAAAACAATCCTGAAACTGAAGGCAGCTCATTTGCAGTCAAAGGCACAATTGGATATGTACCCCCAGGTCAGTAAGCTGTTGTTGACGCATATGAATATGTTGCTGTTCTGAATATTACTTATCTGATAAACTGATAGTATCAATTTTTATGTGATCTAATTATAAGGTAGCCAATGAAATTTCCTTTTCTGTATATCGCAGAGTATGGATCAGGATGTGATGTCTCCACGGATGGTGATACATATAGCTACGGGATACTTCTGTTAGAAATGTTTACAGGAAGAAGACCAACTGACAGTTTCATCGATGGTGTGGCAAATCTTGTCAGCTTTGTGAAGATGGCTTATCCTAATAATCTACTGGAGATACTTGATGTTACTGCAACATACAGTAGAAACATAGACACCCAAGCTATCCTAGATATTCTCGTTTATCCAATATTTAGAGTTGCTTTAGCATGCTGCAATGACTCACCAAGACAGAGAATGAAGATGCACAACGTAGTGGAGGAGTTGAATGCTATAAAAATGACATGCACTGTTCAGATGCTCTTCTCGTAAATTATGCGCCGACATATGAACTAGGCTAAACAGATGGTTCATTTTAGTCTACAAGTTTGCTAATGTCCCTTGTGAACCTCCAAATTTGGTAAATTCCCTTGTGAACTCCGATTTATAAAAAGTATTTTATTGGTGACTCCTAAGTCAAGTATATGTATTGTCACTGATTTTTATTTTACATATGTTTTAGTTTCTTTTAATATCTGTAATAGTTTTTGCAAAAACAATATCTGTAATATTGAAGAACAAAATAATTCGGCTTTAATACAATTCTTGTATCTAACTAGCTAATAACACTTGTCGACGAAGTCGTTTCATTTTTTAACACGCACAAAATTGTGCACCCTTTTCGATTAAAGCATCTCAAGCAAATCACTTGTCTTCTATCAAACATGTGCAATGTTTTTGTCTCCTCCTCCAACATTAGAGCAATGCTAATAGTTACAGCCAACTGCTGGCTATAAGGCTCCTTATAGATTTCTCCTAGCGCACTTATATCGTAGTTAGCTTTTCAATATTAATACATACCGCTTCTCCTTTCTCTTCACCACCTTAGCATTTAGCCAACCTATAGCATGTTATTGTACTTTCTCTTATACTCATAGTTCCTTGACCTTAAAATCTCTTGGATATATAGGATCCACCTACCAATGGTCTTTTGACATATGAGGTCTACCTGCAATTGACTGATGATTTGGTTTTGTTTTTATGTCCTTCGGGACATATTGAGCTCCTTGCGGTGAGGGTTGAAGTAGATGCTACTCACAAAGATGGGGCTGCATGATAGGTGGTACTTAGGGAGGAGCGACCATACTTGTACCGATGTTGCATAACTACATGCCCCAACAATATCATTGTTCGCTTGAGAGACCAGTGCACCATAACAAGGTCTTTTTGCATGACCAAATGGTTGACAAGTGAACAAGTGTGTGAGGGAGAGATTTTGACAAGTGCACCATAATAGCGGCGGCAGCTGTGTGCCGGTTGCGAGGGAGCCACAACGCCAGTAGACAAGTGTGTGAGGGAGAGATTTTGGCTTCTGCCAACACTTATTAGGCTTGTACTTTGTGCCTTTGCCACTAGTGCTTTTCCAAGTGCTTAGACAACCCTCTAGCCAACAGTGGGACGTGTCAAGTGAACTTTTGAAGCTTTATGGGAAGGTTGACTTAGAGGGGATGGAGGAGAGCATGGCTTGGGGGTGACTCACCATACCGTGGGTATGCTCCATGTGCAATAGCTCACACTAGGAAGATTTGGGGAAGGAAATCAACCTCGGAACACCGCCATGGACATGAGAAACAAAATGAAGCTTGGGGCCTCCATCTCTAACTCTGACGAGGTTGAGGGCATGGTGGTGGTGGGGAAGCTCATCACTGGTATACTCCTCCATCATGGCAGACTCCTTCTCTTTCCTCTCATCTTCTTATCCTTCACACAATTCTAGTAGCAAGCTTAACTACTACAACTAGTAGGCTACACAGGTAAAGCAACTAAAATACTCTACTCACTAGAAGAGCTACTACTACAAAATCCACAACAAGCCTGATTGATTTTTATCGTGGGCAAACCACCAAGGGCAAGAGATAAAATGATTTTTATCGTGGGTTCAGTTGCATGCCGGCAACTTAATCCTCATTGAGGTAAGTCCTTTACACTATCGCTTCACAAGCCTCGTGAGCACACTAGCTCTGTTAGGGTGCTGCTTCCTTCGCCTTAGTGTGGAGGTACCTGCCAATTTATATAAGGGTCCATGCTCGAGGCAACACAAAAGGTCACAAGGGAGGCGCCAGATCCATCAAACACTTGATCAACAAATTGAAGTCATTCCCAAAACCTTGGATCAAATCTAGACATATGCTCTCCTACTCTCTCTCTCTCTCTCTCTCACCCTCCCTCCCTCTCTCTCTCTCTCTTGATTATAAGAACTCACATGAACATTCTAAAACACATTACTCTCTACTAGACATAGGGCTTCGAAGCCTAAACCAGGATAAATCTTGTTGTGTCTTGAGTGTTAACAACTGAAGTCCCAACCACTCGTTACAAGTCATGGTTAGAACCCCACGACAGTTGGTGCACCAGGTAGGAAGAGTCATGCGTGTTCACCGTTCTTCAGTGGCTCACATCTCCATTGGTTCCTGAGTTGGAGGCAGCGCCCATGATGATGGCTTTCACTTGTTTGATGAGTTCTTCTCCGTTAGCGCCACCTTTCTTCCTAGCCAAGCTCTCAACTTTGGGAAAAACTACGTTGTTGATCGTCACAATGAGATTTGCCTTAGCGGTGGAGCTCCGCCTTCCCATAGGCCAACTCGAAGCCCCTCTCACTACATCCATCCCAATTTGGGCCCGAACCCAATGTGGGGGATCAACGATGAATCTTACGCACTCGGCCAACTTTCAGCACCAACTTGCCACTAGAGGGGAGGTACCACGCTTCTAGTGTATCTTCAATCTCCCCTAAGGGATCTAAAATGCAGTCGTCATCTTCTAGTTTGAGCTCACGAAGTTGATGAGTGTAAAGGCATCATATGACATCATCCTCATAGGTAACCACTGGAAGTAACGTCACCTCGGTACATATTCTCCCTAATCTTCTCTCGGGGGTTGACTCAAAGAATGACTGATTAATCTGAATAGTGAATACTATCGTGCGGAGCGTGAGTGCTTCTCCATGATCCTATATGCAACGGGGCCCCCAAGGCCACCCCTCGGGCGTGAGCTCTAGGGGGGCTGGTCATGCTCGCATCATCTAAGTTGACATCAACGGCGACATGGGAGACCCTAGCACCCCAACTTCCCTCATGTGGCATAAAATGTGGTGGCCTTTGCATGTTGCCTAGAAGACATCCTAGAGAAGATCCACATGGCCAAGCGCCTCCTCGACATCGTCATGACCTAATTGTTTTTCCAAAATTAAACTTTACAAAGCCCCCTCCCTCATACTCTAATGACTAACTATATATCACCTCCTTCATAGTCTCTTGCGACCTAGAACCACAACTCTCATGTACCCGAAGACTCTCTCTCTCTCTCTCTCTCTCTACATTTCCTGTGTGGCGGTGATGCCCAATGGCACGATGTTTAACTCGCAAGTGCAGACAAAGATTCAATTCAAAAAAATCATATCCCCAAGATCCCTTATCATCCCTCACCTCCTACCCCTAGTTCTCGTTTGAAGAATTTCCTCAAGTGGACAACCTTCAAACAAATCTCTGGTCCCTGAAGAGATCTAACTTTATAATGGCTTTTTCATATAAAATAATCTTGTCTCTAAAAACTTATATTTTACATTTTACATTTTGAGATTTTGAAATTTTCAAGCCAACTGAGATGGAAATATGCCTAAACCAAAGTTATAGCAATTAATGAGATCCAAAACTTTGTAGTTTATACCTTTTTATTTGAAATGGCTCAGAAACCAAAATATTCATTACAAAATTTATGAAAGTTAATAGATTTTCAGGGACAGTCCATCAGCTAGAACAAGAAACATACACTGTGAGTGGTCGAGCAGGTCTAGAAAAATAGCAAATTAAAATTTTAAAAGAACAAAAGATAATAAATGTTTCAGTAAGTGAGATGATGTGCAAAATTTCAAATCTGTAAAAGTAAAAAAAAAAAACATGTATGCCTGCAAAGTACCACCTTTGATTCAAAAGAAAAGATCGAGACCATTAGGTACGGTCGACCAGTTGGCACTCAGTGGAAAATGTTCTAGCTTTGAAGGATTGGCGAAAATTCATTGTAAAGAAAATCCACAAGTTACAAATAACACTAAAAAACTCATGAACGCCACATGAGTTTATGTTGTGAAATCCATTCAAAATTGCACGTTCAAATTTGGTTCATACAAAACGTCTCAGTTCTTTTTGATCTTAACAAAACGTGTCAGTTATTGAATGGTTGCACTTGAAATTGTGGAAGGAGTACGGTATAACATTATTTACAAACTCTTTTTTTATTTAAGGAAAAAAAAACCTTTTTGGGCTTTTTGGCCCACTTTGAACTTGACGAGGTCAACAACTTTGGCGCCTCAAGACAACCTGACTCGAACAGAAACTCCGCCAAGCTCTGCCGCTGGCAGCGCAAGGCCGCCAGTGCGCCACCGCCTCCACCTCCACCCGAACAGCAACCCAGCCGCGGTCGTCGATTTCGGTAATCCGCCAGCACCTTCACCCGAACCCGACGCTCCTCTGTTCCTAGTCTCTAGCCTCCTTTCACTCTCGCCGCAGGTCGTGCGGGCAAGGTGTTTGATGAATTGCCTGTTACCTGTTTGCCGCTTTATCATCGCAATGTGTTTCCTCTCTGACGGCTGTTGTTTCTTGGTCATCGCATTTGCAGGTTTGGATCGACGGATGGCGGATACAACTGTAACATCGTGGTCAGACATCCCACTGGACCTCGCCGGCGGTATCCTGTGTTGGCTGCCTGCTCACGTTGACCATTTCCGGTTCGCCGCTGTGTGCCCCCAGTGGCGTGCGGCCATGCGACACGGGCCGCTGCCCCCGCCACAGCCTCTGCTCCTGCTCTCGGACTCTTAGGCTCTACACAGCCTGCCCATAAGCGAGCCGTTCCACTTCTCTGGCATCATGGGGACACGGTACACCTACGCCTGTGGTGACTGGCTGGTGTTCTCAGGCGAAGATGGCTGCTTCCTGAGGAATCCATTGTCCAATGCCACCATGGCACTTCCACCTCTGTCCCGTGTCCGAGTCCGGCTTGTGGGCATGGAAGGTGGACCAGTTTGGAGTCATGCCCCGCAACCATGAAGCGCCCTCCTAAGTGCAAAATAACTTATACTCGCGGTGGAAGAGATGGAGGACTAGTTCTGAAGGCTGAACATGGCCCGAGCTCCGAACCCTCTTTGATTCTAAAAGAACGGCCCCTGCTGCATGTGGTTGATGAGCCTGTTGATGTGGCAACTCTAGCATGGTTGGAAATGGCTGAAAGTTTACAGTTGGAGGAGGAGCCAAAGAAGTGCAAACTGTGGTACTGTTCACCAAATTTCATTGTAGCAACAATCAAGTTCACGTGAGGCAATCGGATTGCAGTGTGCCAGCCAGGGGCTACCTCGTGGTGGTGTGTATGGGTGGAAGATATCTGTTCAAATATTGTTGACATGGCATTCCATCAGGGCAAGCTATATGCCATTAACTTCATGGCTACACTTTTCGCCATCAATGTCATCGTGGACCAGAGCAGCGGTGATCCATGGATTTCTCAAATACAAAACGTCATCAACGGTCCATGTTTGCGCATGCCTGTTTCCCTAGGATGTCAAAAGATGGCCTACCTAGTTCAATCACGCGGCGTGTTGCTGGTAGTATTGAGAGAGTTGCAGCACCCATTCATAGACCTGAATGATCTATTTGAAGACGATGCAGCTGAACATATTGTGTTCGAGGTGTTTCAAGGCGATCTTAGTCACAGTGGTTTAAGGTGATGGCAATAGGGGACAATGAGGTTTTGTTTCTACCTCGACAATGCAGCAAGTCTGTTTGTGTTTCTCATAATGCTCTGCTTGGGGGCTGCATCTTCTTCCTGGATAATGATGACAAGGATTGCGATTGGTATGGTCCCTCAAGTTCTTGTAGTGTTTACAGCATGACGGACGCCAAGGTCTCCAACCCTCTGCCAACTGTGTCATGGGTGCCTGGCATTGTGTTTGTAACTTGGCTCTTCCCTCAGAACTGAAGTGAAGCTGTTGCTGAGCTAGGTGCGAAATTCGTCAAACGAACTTATCTTATCCTCATTGTATGTTTAATGGTCTCTGATGATAACAGAAGATAAGCGTATCAGTACTTGTCTGGTCGAAGTATGGTGTGACTATGTGTTGATTGCGCGTCAATCTGTGAACATCTGATGGATCTTTGGCATTGCTATCTGCTGCTGTGGAGCCATTCTGTGAGCCTGGCACCGTAATGGTGTCTCTAGTTGGGGTAAGCTTTTTTATTTGATTGATCGTAATCATTGTTACATTGAATCTATTGAATGTGTTATGACTTAGTATATGACCATTTTTTTAGATTGTATTATCGAGGCTAGTCGAATGTCCACGATCAGACGACTAATCGCGATTTTTTTTGAGGAATCTGACTAATCACGATTAGTCGTCGATTTGGGTTGATTAGTCGGTCCTCATCGGTCTAGTCATCTTGTTGAACATTTAATCGTCCTTGTGCCTAGATGGCTTGATTGACCTTGTATATACTATATATATGTCATGTAAATATATGTATGGCCATAAGCGGCTGCAAGGGGGGAATTTTTTTAAAAACTTTTTTTAACTATTTACAAAAGTGACACGTGCAAATTACTTTTGCCAAAACTAACCCTTTTGGCCGTGCCACCATACATGGCGCTGTCTAGCAACAATGTCATGCCATGCATGGCGGTGCGACAGTAGGGCCACGTGGCACAGCTGACCGCCATGCAGCTGATGTGGCAGGTCTTGTGGTGCCAACATGCATGGCGCGGCACTGCCACACCGTGGATATTGGCGCGACAGCGTCAACTACAGGATTGGCAAGGCAGCATCCTCTACAGGATTGACATGTCAGGAGTAGCGCACTGTGCTTGTCAGCCTGTGACCGGTGAGAGTTACGAATGATGGTTGTGCATGTGATTGGCAGGTGGGATGGTGTGATGTGATCGGAGAGAGAGGGGTGGATGTGAGACTTAGGATTTGTATCGGGTATATTTTCTTCGTTCCAAAATGTTATGCTTCTTGATAAATAATTTTGATAAAATATACTCCCTCCCACACGAGGAAATAAAGAGTCGTTGAGCGGAAAAAAAAACTCCCCTTGCCACCAATTTTGCAAATAAACAGAAGTGTTACATGGTTCTAAATTTAGATACAATATAAATATATACCAAATGTTCAAATATCAAATACTCTCTCTGTCCAAAATTATACGTCGCTTTTGGTTTTCATGCCAAAAGTTTGACTCGATTTATATAAAAAAACATATATAATATTTGTATCCCTGGCGCGACATTAGCGGCCACGTGGAACGACGGACCCGGCCATGCGGCGGCGTGGCAGGTCTTGTGGCGCCAACATGCGTGGCGCGGCAGCACGTGGACCGGCAAGCCACGGGCGACGACTTGCATGCCTGTGACAGGAGAGAGGTGGGAAGGTGCATGTGACTTGCCTTCTACTGCTGCATGTGTAGGTTGCTTGGTGCTATTGTTAGAGAGAGGGCGTGTGTGAGAGAGGTGATGGGATGCGTGGACTAGGTGTGAAATGTGGCTGTTGCACCCTCCTTCACTCACTTCCCTCTCCTCTTCTTACCTTAATGGGCCTAGTGAGGCAAGGCGTGCGCGCCACCTTGATCCACCGTTGAGACAGTCGACACAACCGGAGAGTAGCTTGAGGGTGCTCAAGTGACTCCGGGTGAACAAATCTAATTGTCTCCATCTTATGTGATTGATTGTCTCTTGGTGATTGGTTCCTTGCCTCGACGGTTCGGTATAACTCCGCCTCTCTAATTGATATATATATCTTGTGCTTGTGTAGACTTGCTAGTTGAGTAGGTTGCTTAGAATTGTTTATAGCAATCTAGCTTGCTCACCTAGTTAGTGAAGTAGTGACATAGCTCTTGAGTGGTTTAGAGACTATCGCAACTAGAATTGTCACTAGGAGGCTTGCCAACAAGTAGAGCTAGTACAATTGCTCTTATCGCCTCTTATTATTCTAATTAACAAGTTGATCTAAGTGTTTCGTAGAATTTTTATTAGGATATTCACCTCCCTATAGCCATTAAGGACCTTACAGTGGGCCAAATTCTACCTACATTACATTACATATCGTGTATTGGCCAAGCTAGTCATCCGGCTTAGTCGTCACTTATCCAATGATAAGGTTTCTAATTGAACAATTCTAATCAAGGGCCCATATGAAGCACTCAGTTACGATAAGAAAGACTAATCACGATTAACCAAGGTTTGTTATCCGATCTGAAAACACGGGTATATGACATAAGAAGTTTATAGTGTTGTTTTAGCCTTTTGAGGTCAAACAGCCATATGATCCATGTGGAGATCAATAAGGTTTACTTTCAAAGTTGGACGATCATTAACATGTGGTGTTGCCTCCTTAATGTATTGTCATTCTTGACCGTATTTGCTTGATTTTAAAATATGCGTGGAGAACTAAATTCTTCCGGAATGTGTGTGCGGGAGAGAGATGGTATTCTAAAGTATAATCTAAGGAAGATCACTGGTACAAAAAATCTTTTTGGGAGGTGTTTACCTTTTTTTGAGGCAGGCAACACTGAAAACCATCTCAGCTAATGTCGATTAACCGAGGTGGTCACTTTTTATTAACCGAGGACTCCAAAATCGATTATTGGAGGCGATTATTATAAAAAAAAAAGTCGCCTTCAGAAATAGCCCTATTAAGGCCCACTCGGAAAAAATGTCGAGACCCAATAGGCGCACTTCAGTGGGAATTGGCTTGTAGTCCAATGGTAGGGACGGTCCGATGCGAGGGTTCAAATCACGGTGCTCGCACCTTTCCTTGGGATTTTCCCAGGATTTACCGGCGTTATGCATTAAGTGGTAAACGGCGTTCTCGTTGGACGACGAGGCGCCTATGGTGACCGAGAATCTCAGTCTCCGGGCCGCCCAGTCCTTCGGAGGTGCTCATAGGGGTAGGGTTTGCGTACGTGTGTTCATAGGGGTGAGTGTGCGTGCGTGTTGTGAGCGTCTGCGTTGTACTTTGTAATTCTCAAAAAAAAAAAAAAAAAAAAAAATAGGCGCACTTCGGTATAAAAACTTAAGTTAGGGTTTAGTCTCCTTACTCACCTCTCCTCTCTCTCTCGTCAACGAGGCGGCGCCCCTCCCTCTCACTCTCTCCCTCTCCCTCCCCCTTCGCTCGACCACGTTGCCCCCTCCATCTCCTTCTTAGGCGCGCAAGTAGGCGGCTCCTTCTTTGGTGGCACGGGTGTGTAGCTCCTCCGGCGGGCGGCATAGCCTCGCGCAGCGTCCGTCTCCTCTAGCGGCACGGGTGTGCAGCTCCTCTAGCAAAGACGGGCGTGTGACTCCTCAAGCGCAAGTGTTGTGGCCTCGCTCTCCTCCAATGGGGGGACACACCTCTCACAATCGAGCGCCGATGGTGGTGGCTGCGGCGGGCGCCCGCGTGTGGATGGGCTCGCCGGGCTTGTCCATGGATTTTTCTTTTTCGTATTTATTCGATTAACGCGTGGCGGGCAAGCAAGCGCCTCGTAAAATAGGTCATTTACCGTGACTTGCACTACTAAAAAATTCTTTTATAAGGCATTTCAGTTTTATTAACCGCGGTGGTTTTTCTTAAAAAAAAAGTCCACCATGAAAAATGGCCCATTTTCAGTGGCGGTTCATTTATAAAGCATGTCTAGGTTAATGCGTGCGAGCCCACTAAAAATAAGAAAGACCCAAACCATAGCCTGATATGAAGCCTAAGTATATATACCACCCCTTAGGGTTTCATCCCTCACTCCCCTCACCTCTCCACAACACCCGGTGGCGGGCGCCCTCTGTTCGCGTGATCCCCTCCTTCCCTCGGTTCACCTGACAATCTCTCCCTCCTTTCCCACTCGCTCAGATCCACTCCCCCTTCTCCCTCTCCTCCACGAGGCAAAGGCGACAATGGCTCTACCCTCATGCGGCACACAGCACACGCCTCCTGTCACGCCCCACTTTTAATGGGTCGTTAATCACATGTGTTTGCGCCAGGATCACGCCACAAACACGTCTATTAGTCACAGATAATGGTACACAGAAATAATAGTAACCGAGCTATATAAATATAGGATGGAAAGGGGCTTACAGTGGCGACGAAGAGGTCACCAATCGGGGTACAATATCAGAGTTGGCCAACCGAGAAGCGGTGGATTAACTATGACACTGCCCCGTACTCCACAGGCAGACTTGTGCATGGATGAATTCTGGGCTTCAACGTCTTTCTCCTAGGCAAACATTTTGCGAACCCTACGATACGCTGGTCCTCTACCTTGTCGTCGATCTTACCTTTACATGTGCCGATATCTGTAAAAATAGAGGGGTGAGTACAAACATACTCAGCAAGTCCAAACCAGGCGGTGGATGTTTTTTATTAAGGGTTGGGCCCTAGCAGAGTCTCTAAAACCGCTCTCGCTAGTTCCTAGGTTATATCATATCTTTACTGTCATGGCATCATAGGTTAGTCATCATCAATGTGTATTTCTAATCATAGATGTTCAGGCCTAGCATTTGCCCATTCCAAGGACGTGGCTATTCGAATAGATTTGGTAACTCTACAGAGGTTGTACACTTTCCCCACACGATGGATCATCTCCTTCCATGATTGGTGGTTAGAAAAGATCCAACGAGACCTCGTACCCGCTCGGATGTCTCCTAGGTTTTGGTATATCTTCTACCAAAGGTTTCTCGGGGGTTGGAAATGGGAAGGTCACCTAGCATCCCATTAGCACACAGCATTTTAAGATTACCTAGCATCCGCCAACTTAATAATTCGTATACGATAATAACATTGCGCCAAAAGTTTTACATGGAGGATCACTTAGCAACCACGCCAACCGGACCATGGGGCCACTCTCCCCATGTCTGCTCCCGATAGTCCTTCCGCCTGCTATCGGACACCTAGGCATACGATATACCTCGACCTAACGGGGTGTGAGATCAAGCCGCCCCATCCCGGCGTGTGGTTGTACGTAATATCACACTAGGTAGAAGGTCTATGAACCGATCCTTAGGGAGGCATCTCTCCGCAGGAATCCCACACAGCGATTCCCGTAGTAATCCATCTCACTATGAATCACTATCACCCACCTCTTTTGTTGGTTAGGGTTCATTAGGCGATCTCATATTACTCTTTAATTATAAGCGTATGAGTGTAGATAACGTGGATGAGTACGTCATCCAGCTTAGCTCCATAGCTACGTTATCAGGCTCATACCACACTATACTAGTCAGGTTATCACAGGTGAGCATCATGTCTATTATCGTATGCTTTTCATATCTCTCATCGCATACGATAATAACCCATGTCCTCGAGATCTTATTATCATCATCATATCATTACTTAATTAAGGTCATGATTAGGGGGTAAGGACTTGCACGGGAGGTTTTTCTTGATTGGGACCGGCGTCGAAACTTCTCTAGCGTGCTCGGGAGAAGCCTCTAATCCGTTCGTCGAAAACTACCTCGCGTCGGCGATACAAAGCCTAGCTTGAACTATAACATACAAGACAAGCATAGAACATTATGGTGGTAATAGGTTAGTTGCATAGATCTAGAATTTAGATAAATTACGGAAGTCGTTTCACGCGAAAACGGGCTAAAATGCATGAGTTATGGATTTTATAATATTAATCCCTAATTTATTAATTAGGGTAATATTATAATATAATTTTATCATGTAATAAATTTGGAACTAATTACATGATAAAATTCTATAAATCAAATCATGAATTTACAAATTTTTCTGGGAATTTTACGGGCATGGGAAATAGGTTTTCTAGCTCTCTGTGTACACTAATCGGGTGTACCTAGCGTTTTTCCCAGGTGTACCCGACTGTTCTCCATGTCTTTGTGTGACACGTGGGTCCCGTGGGCGCCATCATGGCAGCCACGTTGGCGCCACGTGGGTCGTGGGCCATCTCGGGTGGCACTAAACGAAGAGAAACGGTGTGGGCGGGAGTAGGTCGCGTGTCCACCTCTCATTGGTCCCCGTGACGATGGCGTTGGTGGGGTGACGGGGTCAACGGGACCCTTGCCTGGTTGTCTTGCCGATGCGGTGGCGTCTCCCGCGGCACATGGCCGAGTCGGCCGATGTTGGCCCATAGCTCGCCGTGTTGGGTGTCTAGGGTTCCCCTCCTTGCCCCCGACCCAATGGCAGGTGGTGTGACGGCAGAGGGGTTCTGTCCCCATGGCAGCAGCATCGCAGGCGGCTTCCAACGGCGGCGCTCTAGCGGTAGGGCAATACGAGGGAGAAAGTAGAGCACTGGCGGCATGAATCAAAAAGGGAGACTCCTAATCGACTAACCTGCTCTCCAATTTGGCCGTAGACGCAGCAGAGGGGAAGGAGGGTCGAAGAGCTCCGGCGGCGGCGGTGGGCACCCAGTTTGGGGGCAATTGGAACTGGGGAAGGAAGGAAGGAGGAGAGGGAGGAGGGAGGCGAGCATGGCGTGTTCCCGACTCGGCGGTCCTCGTGGTGGAAGGGGCGAGGCCGATTGTGAGCCGGGGTGGCGGAATTTATAGCCTCGCCGTCGGGGTCCGATGCGGCGATATTTTTCCGCCGTCGAGATCTTTTCCGGCAGCTCTCTCTGTGCACGTCGACCTTGGATAGGGGCTAGCTGGGCCGAACGCGTCGTATCGGGCGCCGGTGAGCTGGTCTATTGCGGTCTCCGTGCACGGGCGCGGTTACCGGGCCATGACGACGGCAAGCTCGCGGCGCGGTTCTCGTCGTCGCCGTTGGCGTTGACGCCCCATCCCGGCGCTTTGGCTTGGGACAGCCGGTCGAGGAGATCGGTGGGTGACTGTATTTCGTCTTCGTCACCGGCCCGCGAGGTAAGACAAAGCCGCTCATCCGACTGATGGCGTTGAAATCATCCTCGTGTGGTGGAATGACAGCGCGGCGACGGCGGCTGCTGGTCAGCGAGTCCAATGTCGGTCGTGGCTCGAGTCGTGTGAACCCTAGCCGGCTCCGGACCGTGCGTGGTGCTCGTCGCATCCGCGAGGGGCGGGGCCTCGTGTCGCGACGGGCGTCGTGGGGGAAGACGACTCCGTCATCCATGTTCGCCACGGTAGAGAAAGAACGGGGCGATTGTTGACGGATCGTTAACTACCTATTTTATACCGTCAACACGCATAAAACATTCACTTTTGGCAATCAAACTTAGTGGTAGGGTTTAAATCTAACAAGTTCCACAAGTTCTGGTATTTCAAAGTGCAATGCAGGAATTCTCCATTTATCTTCATGAAAAAGTATCTTTTAAGGCAAAACAAAGTACACCATCGCGGGAGAGCTCGTCACGCTGATCGAAATGGATATATTACTTGATATATTTGGACTCGGGATGGAAAATATATTGTACACGAAGAATTCACATGGAATGATGATCCTAAGCGGACACGTGGCGGATAGAGAGCAGCGGCGGCGGGTGACATGTGGGCGAGCGGGCCCCACCTGCTCCACCACGCGGGCAACAAGGCCATCGCCAGCGGGCCCTTTGGCTGCGGTGATGCCGGCTGGAAGGGCACCATCGCCGGCCCGCCCATTAGGAAGCGCGCGTGGCGTGGCGGTTGCCGTTGTGCGGGCAGCGCGCACTTTCAGCGTGCGGCCAGGCGGCGGCGGCCGTTGATTGCCGCGGGCCCGCCTTTGTCGGCACATCTCCACGAGGGAGCGGGAGTGGGCGCGGCCGCGGCATGATTCGCCCGACCAGCCGGCCCACGTGGCGGCACCCCACCGGGCGCGGCCAAGGCGGTTGTCGGTTCAACCCCGAGGCGCGGTCCAGCTCCCCGGTTTTTTTGCGGTTCACCGCCACGAGCCCGATTTTCTTCACGGTAAATGCAAATCAACGCGTATGCCACCGGTTCACCTCCGGTTCTCGACCCTGGAGGCCGGTTCTGGCCCGGTTTTCACCCCAGGTCGGTAGAGCATTGATGTTACCGTCATATGGAGGTGGGGGGATGAACACGGACGTTGGAAAATTGACAAAGACCCCCTCCACCTCTCCTATAAGTAGGAGGCTCCTCTCCTCTCATTCCACACACCATTCTAAGGAAGAGTCTCTCCCTCTCCTCTAAGAGAGCTCTCCCCTCTACTCTTGAGCAACACTCCAATGGGTCTAGGCCCTACCTAGGTAGTAGAGAGATCGGTGGAGGAGAGATGTGAGGGCCGGGAGCGGGGAAGTCTTGGGACTTGTTGGCGACTCCCCGGACTTGTACCTCGGTGGATTCGTGCTTAGCTCCTTCACGGGATCTTGGCTATGTAAGTCTCCACGGTTCCGATAATCTTTATTGTCTTTTGTTTATCCAAGATTTATCTACTCGTTTACGGGATTGATAGCTAGTCATCTTTGGCGGTGCTCTAGTAGAAGGACCCGAGGGGCCGGGTAAGCCTTGATATCACACTAGAGTAGCAATCAACAAAGGCAAAGCGTGGTGTTTGGACTAGAGGTTGCCTATCTATTGTGGCGCATCCCACGGTTGAGGGGGTAGGCGGGTGGGTCGTGGAACGACCTTGTCCGTCCTTTGTAATCCCCCCCCCACGTTCGGATGTGGCGCGGTGCAATTGCCGGTCTCCATCCCGGTTTGGGCGATTCTTAGGTGCCGAAGTGAACAAGTAGCTCACGAGAGGCGGCTAACCATAGACCCTAAAGGTGTAGGGATCCTTCTCGATAATCCTCCCCATCTTTGGCCTTGTGTGTCCTTGGGCGAACTAGTTAGGAGAGAGTACCTCCGTTCCTCGTGGAAAATACGCTACCACGAATACTTAGGGTGAAAGCTACAACGACAATTACATGACGCTTGCGGATTCTTCTACGACGTTAAGAAGCGTCAACAAGCTTTTCGGCACCGTTGCGGGAACGGTTGCTATTATCTTCGAACCTAGTGAGTCCTCGTATGTATCTTAAAAAAAGCAAAATAGTTATTTATTTTCCTTTTTCCAAAATGAAGCCATCCAATCAAAATTCAAAATTTTTTTGCTTCAAAGGGAGGGTTCACGGGGCCACATTCTATTTAAAAAAAAAAACTTCAAAGTCTTCATCCGGCCATGAACTCCACCCTATTTAAAAAAAAAACTTTGGTTCGGGCACACTCCTTCTCGGGCGACTATTTTTTAAAACCTTTTTGATCACCTACAAGATTTCGAGGAGATATGTGCATGCCCAAGCATTCTGGCATGACACGAAAAACTCTCATGTGGAAGTTGTTTCTACTCTCCCTCATAGGGTAAGCAAAACAATTGTACACTATTGTCATAGGAAGTTTGAAAGGGGATTGTGAAGAACTCAAAGACAATTTTTGTCTAGCATTCTTCCCCATCAACTCCCTACCAAGGACAATCCTCGATTTCGAGTAGGATGAGAAGGAGTCCATAGGTGCAGCCTGGGCCAGGTTCACAACGTTAATACATGCCGGCCCGGACTTGTCATTACGATAGTATGCTTTTGCATATCCGTTGTTCGGGTCTTGACATAAACACCGCCCTATGCCTTGACGTGACCGTCGGAGGGTCATTTGCACGTGAACCTACAACGGAATAGAGGAAGAACCTTCATCACATCCTAGAGAAGTACGCTTCTCCCATTGTAGAAACCTACCCCCTCCAAAAACAAGGGCATGTCAAGCTTTGGGGAGCCCTCATCGGTCGAACCATTCCCCATACCATCATTAGAACCGACTGTCGAGCCCTCTCGAACCACGAACACCGAGAAGGAAGGAATGCTCTATCCTTCGGAGTTCACGATTGAATTCAAGGATGATGACGAAACCTTGGACTTTCATGAAGTCGAGGTGCACTTAGACTTTCATATCTACCTCATCCTTGACTTGATCCTCTCATAGGCTACCCTCTCGAAAAGCTTTTTTCAAAAAAAAACCTATGGAGGGGAGCCATGATGAGAAGTTGGGAAAGATTGCTTCCGCTCCTCACCTAGAAAACCCAAAAGCGAAGCATCTTCCCAACCAAAAACACGTTTGAGGAGGCGACATTCATAATTCCATTTCGCTTCACCCAAGTTGCTTTTGCATCTTAGTGAAACGAATTACCTCTCGCCTTCACTCAAACACAAGTCATGTCCATCCGGCCAACAAAACGTTGTTCTTGACAATGGTTGAGATTCAATGTTCGTCCTTCACTCACGTGCCATGGACATGCACGAAGCAACAACTCTTGAGACCAAGCAAGAACACGCTATTGAGCATGTTAAGTTTTCATTCAAAACTTCTCATAATACATGCTCACCTTTGGGTTCTCTAGAGTTTGTTTTGCTTCTAGCCGAAAGTGCTTCGTTGAGATCACAACCATCTCTTGATCCTCGTTGTGAAACTTTTTCAAGAGAATGGTTGCAAGTCTTGTGGTAGCACGATGACGCTAATCTTGCAAAACTTGGCGTAATGCTAAAATTCTTAGTGGTGAAACTAGGACCTTCACCACCACCCCACGCAAAGATGTTTTCCCCGCGGTCAAGCTTATGACCATAACTTAAGCACTGCTTAGGAGATACCCCGGATTATCAAAAAAAAAAAACCTTTCAGGCTAGTATGCACCTTCGGGTATTCTTGTCGCTAACCATTTCAGGTGGAGATCGATTAAGAAGATCAAAAGAGGCACGTGATGCTTGAAAACACATGAGGGCAACATCAACAAAAAAAACTTTGATGCTCATGGGTGATGGAACACACTCACAAGGAGACCGGACCTTGCACACTTGACTTTGCACAAAAAGTCTAAGTGTGGGGGAAGATGGTGACAATCTCAAGTTCCACTCACCAAGGGGCATTCAAAAAAAATGATGGCAAATAAAAGATGATGTCAGCCCTACCTTGTTGAAAAAAAAAGAGAGAAGGGGTTGAAAAAAAAAAAAAAAAAATATAGAAAGAAAAAAAATGTTATAAAAAAAAGATAGAGAGAATATAGATAAAAAAAAAAAAAAAAAGAAAGAGAGTGTTCTTTGAAAAGAAAAAAAAGAAATATATAGAAAAAAAATAATAAGAGAGAGGAGTAGGTTGACCCCGCATGGTCAAGATACATTCCAAAGTCTTTGCGACTCCACCCATTATTGCTTCAACAAGCAAGAAGGGTTTATCTCTCATCCTTTCTTCGCTACCATCAAGGCCCATGGCCCGTACACACAAATTTGTGTGTGTGTGGCCTAGTCTTGTGGTACGCCTGGACAAGCCATCATGAAACCGCAACATCAACCTCGACACTTCATCCATAAATATTTGCCGGTAAGTATATCCAGTACGCAAAGGAAATAAACCTTCACCAACTCATTCACTCATTTTTTTGTCTCCATGAAAATAAAAACTCTATGCTTCCCTTGTTATGACATATGCTTTGAGTTTGGGTGCGTCTACATAGGCATATGTAAATGCATTCATAGATCTTTTTGAATTAAGCGTGGTGCTTAGGTTAAAAATGATCTCCTTTGATCAAACCTTGACATGGTGTCGAGTTTGGTTAATGAACTTAGAGCCTTTGTCATGATCTTCGAGAGTATCTTATGTTGGAGATGAATCAAGGCTATGTTTTTCATTGCTTCTTTATGTTAGCCTTGCTGGAGTGATGATGAGGTGAACAAATAAAAATAACAATAAAATAAAATAAATAAATAATCACAATAAAGGCTCTACGGTGTTCATGCCGATAGAGCCATGTGTTTCTTCTTCTTTTGTTTTGCTTTCTTTCTTTGAATAAATCCAGTACAAGATCAAGTGCGGGGAGATCTCCCAAACACAATGAACACACTTACGAGATCTCCCCAACACAATGCACAATCATCGAGGAATTCATGATGGAGAAGGGACGAGACGAAAGACTACCATTAACTCCTTCCTCTTCAAACGGTGGTTTGTGCAAAACTCTCGCTCTCACATCTCACAAAAGTTTTGAAGTTTAAATTTGAACATATCAAAAAAGACAAAGCTTTTGAGGCCCCATCTCCATGCTATCCTTTGATAAAAATTTGCATACTCTTTATTCCTCGCTAATATTCCTATGCATTGTGAACTATCTATCATAGGGACCCCATGTTATCTAGGTAATTGGAATATGTGATATAGCTGGATGATATGAACCTTGTTCTTTTATATGAACTTGGGATTTGTTTTCAAAATTCAAAATTCAAATAGTATGCTCCTCAATGATATGCAAATTCCTACGAGCCATATCAAGTTTATCAAGTGCAAAAAACTCTTATACATATGCTACTTATCTTTACATTGAGCTTGTGTCAAGTCTTGTTGACCCTTGTTGAGATCGTTGTCATGCCCCCAAGATCAAGATCACGTACACTCCACATATACCAGCTACTCCTACACTTTGGGAATACGCTAAAACATGCTTCCATCCACCATACAAAAAGCTGCTCCTACGATGGGAGTAGACACAAAAGATACCTTAGAAATAAATACTCCATGTTCTACCGGTTAGTGATTTCTCTCTATATTTATGGTTTATGAGACATGGCTATGAAAAAAATATAGGGACACATGAAGGTCCCATGAAAAAAAAGTTGGACACATGAAGGTCCAAGACTTTTATGAAAAAAAAAAAAAAAAAAATGATGAGCACATGAAGGCTCATGCAAAAAGATAGCCATTTTCTCAAGAATAAAGTTTTTCAAAAGAGAGGTCACACAAATCAAGGAGTATGGTATAGGTTCCACTTTTATAATATCCCCACACATGCACTTCTTGATCTAGGGGTATGCCATCCTTCTCCTCGGATCCAAGATTTAACCAAAGCAACATATGCGAGTAAGTATGCCTTCATCTCTTTCCCTACCCAAAGATCCACATAAGCTTTTTTAGAAGTAGGAAAGAAAGAAGGCAAAACTCGATATGCCTTGGTGTGGAATCAACACCTACAAAAATTGAGTGATCCGAGTGAATCATTTGAGGAGCAAGACTACATTTACATTTTCAAAATCAAATGAAAACCCAAGTTCCTGCACTTATTTGAAGCAAGGGGATTTGAATCTTTGTTGTTCCATAATTCAATTACCCAAGATTAACATGGTAGACACATCGAAAAGTTCGCAAGTGCGGTGAAGCTTGGAATAACTTGTATGCAGGTTACATATCAAGGAGATGACCCATCTTAGTCCTCAACCTTTACTCGAGGACGAGCAAAGGACTAAGTGTGGGGAGTTTGTTGTGATCGTTAACTACCTATTTTATACCGTCAACACCTGCATAAAACATTCACTTTTGGCTATCAAACTTAGTGGTAGGGTTTAAATCTAACAAGTTCCACAAGTTTTGGTATTTCAAAGTGCAATGCAGGAATTTTCCATTTATCTTCATGAAAAAGTATCTTTTATGGCAAAACTAAGTACACCATCGCGGAGAGCTCGTCACGCTGATCGAAATGGATATATTACTTGATATATTTGGACTCGGATGGAAAATATATTGTACGCGAAGAATTCACATGGAATGATGATCTTAAGCGAACACGTGGCGGATCTGAGCAGCAGCAGCAGCTGACATGTGGGCGAGGCGGGCCCCACCTGCTCCACCACACAGGCGACAAGGCCACCCAGCAGCGGGCCCCGCTGCGTGCTGATGAGGGCCCGGAAGGGGCACCATCGCCCGGCCCGGCCCATTAGGAAACGCCCAGCGTGGTGGCGGCTGCCGTTGTCTTGAGCAGCGCGCACTACGTAGCGAGGTCGGCGGCGGCCGTTGGGCTGCGGGCCCGCCTTTGTCGACACGCGTCTCCACGCGGGGGGCGGAGTGGGCGCGGCGCGGCCGCGGTTCGCCCGACCAGTGGCCCGTGGCGGCACCCCACCGGGCGCGGCCAAGGCGGTTGTCGGTTCAGCCCCCGAGGCGCGGTCCAGCTCCGGTTTTGCGTGGTTCACCAGCACGAGCCCGATTTTCTTCACGGTAAATGCAAATCAGCGGCGTATGCCACCGGTTCACCTCGGTTCGACCGACCGGAGGCGGTTACGGCGGTTTTCGCCCTAGGTCGGTAGAGCGTTGATGTTACCGTCATATGGAGGTGGGGGATGAACACGGACGTTAGAAAATTGACAAAGACCCCCTCCACCTCTCCTATAAGTAGGAGGCTCCTCTCCTCTCATTCCACACACCATTCTAAGGAAGAGTCTCTCCCTCTCCTCTAAGAGAGCTCTCCCCCTCTACTCTTGAGCGACACTCCAATGGGTCTAGGCCCCTACCTAGGTAGTAGAGAGATCGGCGGAGGAGAGATGTGAGGGGCGCCGTTAGCGGGGAAGTGCTGGGATTTGTCGGCGATTCCCTGGACTTGTACCTCGGTGGATTCGTGCTTAGCTCCTTCACGGGATCTTGGCTATGTAAGTCTCCACGGTTCCGATAATCTTTATTGTCTTTTGTTTATCCAAGATTTATCTACTCGTTTACGGGATTGATAGCTAGTCATCTTTGGCGGTGCTCTAGTAGAAGGATCCCGGGGACGGGTAAGCCTTGATATCACACTAGAGTAGCAATCAACAGTGCAAACGTGGTGTTTGGACTAGAGGTTGCCTATCTATTGTGGCGCATCCCACGGTTGAGGGGGTAGGCGGCTGGGTCGTGACAGTCTTGTCCGTCCTTTGTAATCCCCCCACGTTCGGATGTGGCGCAGTGCAATTGCCGGTCTCCATCCCAGTTTGGGCGATTGCCGGTGCCCGAAGTGAACAAGTAGCTCTGGAGACTGGCTAACCATAGACCCTAAAGGTGTAGGGATCCTTCTCGATAATCCTCCCCATCTTTGGCCTTGTGTGTCCTTGGGCGAACTAGTTAGGAGAGAGTACCTCCGTTCCACGTGGAAAATACGATACCACGAATACTTCGGGTGAAAGCTACAACGACAATTACATGCGCTTGCGGATTCTTCTGCGGCGTTAAGAAACGTCAACACCGATTCGGCGTTCGTTTGCGGCCCGAGCTGGGCTTGGTTGATGCCAAGGCTAGGTGGGCTGGCCCGTTTGCGGGTTGGTGGGAGAAGGAAAGAGAGGGAGCTGGCTGGGCCGGGAAAAATGGGAAGAGGAGGGAGTGAGCCCAATCGTCTTCTCCATTTTCTTTTCCTTTTTCCATTTTTCCTATCTCCTTTCTATTTTCCTCCTTTCTACATTTTCATGTATACTTAATGTATTTATCTTCCATTATATTTATGCAAGTGAATATATATTCTTTGGACTCTTGATTGAGCACTAATAAATATATACCCTCTCTTGGAAGAAATACATAGTAGCACACATGTTTTTTATAATTCCTTTTTTATTCTCCTTCTCATTTCTATGTATACTCATACCCACATGTAGGTATATGCCTTCCACTTGTATTTATTCAAGTATATATATGTTCTTTAGGACTTATCATTATAGGCACTCACATATATACTTGTTGGAAGGGCATACACATAGATACATGCTTTAGTATACTTGCCCCCTAATATTTCCCTTTTATTTCCTAGGGTCTACACTTTGTCAAGAGCATGTATATATTCCATAGGCTCATGGATCTAGATATCTCCCTCATGTGTATCTAGGGTTCGTGGATTATTTCCCAGAAAAATGTAATCCATGCTCATGCATAAATATACTTCCATAATTTAAAGTCTAGATCAAGTATACATACCTTGGCCACCATAAGCTCTGCAAGCAAACAACACAAGGGAGTCTAATTTCTATATGGTGGATTTTGAATGCAGGGTTTTCGCAAACTAGGGTTTGGTTTCTTGGAAAGTAAATCAAGTTTTAGTTTATTTCGAAAAGTTCAAATTTTTAGTGAATTTTAAAATGATGCAAAAACACGGGTGTTACACCTCCACCCCCTCCCTCGGCGCAACGGCGGCTTGGCGGGCTTCTTCCTCACGGCGTGGCTGTAGTGCGGCCCGACATCCCTCTTCCTCGGCGGTGGCGTCACTCCCTCCCTCCTCCGAATCTAGTCGCCGCCGTCCCGGATCCGGTGGGTCCGCCTTGTGGCGGTGCCACCCTCCCTCATCCCTAACGTGGCGGCGCCACTACCTCCATCCAACGGATCCGGTCGGTGTGTCCCAGCTCTAGCCAATCCGGCGGGCGGCGGCGCCACCTCCTCCCTTCGGTGAGCTGTGCACTGCGATGGCAACGACGGCCTTGCTTGGCGGCGGGCCGGATCCCGACCAATTAGGGTTTAGGATCCGAGATTTTCATTTTTATTATGTTTTTGGTTAAGCATGACGGTTTTGAAAACCGCTTGATTAATCGTGGCCTTTCATTGATGGCGGTCGATAAATAAAAACCAAAGACGGTTATTTTATGTAGTAGTGTTTTGATGCGGCGATTGCCAAAACCGCATTAATTAATCATTTTTGCCCGCCAATATTTTGTAAGTGGATGAACATGATGCAAAATTAACGAGCAACTAAATAATCACCGAGAGATAATAACTAAGTAGAAGTTATTACATGTAAAAACAAAAGACAAGGCCCGGATGATGATAATGGTAAAGATGACAAGGATATTGATGAGGATGAAGACTTACTGGACTCTGATGAAGACAAGAATAAGAGTAAAAAACCTGAAGATAAAGCTAAAGAGATGACTCCCAAGGCAAATATACAGAAGAATATGGGAACCTGGCAAGTAGGGACGATAAGATGGGGTTGAGGAGGAGGAGATATGCCAGGAACAACTAATGGTGGTAATGTTTGGAAATGATACAAAGGAAGTGAGTGCTGATAAGTCACCAAAAGAACCAGTGACAGCAGATCCTATCTCTATGCCTATGATTGAGAATGCTGTAACTATGGGAGAATATATAGATGGCCATCTTGAGATGGAAACTACAGAAACACATCCTTTGAAGGATAGGAACAATGCTGGGAGTTTTAAAACTCCAGAAGATATTATGGAAGCAGGCTCTGCGTGCCCAAAAATGGGAGACAAATTTCACAATCTTTTTTGTGATGAGTCTCAAAAGTCAAGATGGGAAGAATTTAGGAGATTGGCTATACAAGAGAATGTATCTGCTGAATGCTCCTCGCTGCTAATGAGAATGGAGTTGGCTGTATCTGATAATGAGGGGGAATCTGAGGATGAGGGGAAGGAGGATGAAACTCTGAACCTGACCATTACGGATACTCAGCAGGAATCGAGATGAAATGAAGACACAGAGGATGGAATAACCAGCTCCCAGCAAGACTCGAGAAAAGGGTAACCAAGTGGGGTCCGAGATGAGAACTACTAGACAAAGGAGAAGTGAAGATGATGGGAGATCAATGTTAGAGAAGGCCCAAGATCTTAAGAAAGTTAAGAATGCGGAGAAAGGTAACAAAAAGTAAAACTACTTTTGCTTTTAAAAAAAGCAATGCTACTTTACTCAATATTGCTGAATCTGTTAAGATTTCAATTGGAACTAATTACGTGAATGGTTTGAACATTGTTGATGCTCTTAAGGCTAAGGAATTAGATGATAGACTGAGTTTTGAAGATAGAAACCCTGAGGTTTTACTTCCTGCAAGTTTAGATGAATCTTTTGGGATAGAGGATTTTCCTCCTTTAAACTCTAAAGAATATACACCTTTAAAGGTGGATGATAGTTCTATTGAGAAATCTTGGGTACAAGTTGCCTCTAAAGGCAAGGTTAATATAGAAAATG
Organism: Hyparrhenia diplandra; assembly: GCA_015847255.1. Lineage (NCBI taxonomy): Eukaryota > Viridiplantae > Streptophyta > Magnoliopsida > Poales > Poaceae > Hyparrhenia > Hyparrhenia diplandra. The sequence continues at coordinate 26,998 of JADLZK010011056.1, forward strand.
AGTTTACTAATGATAGGAGCCATGTGGAATATTAGAGGCCTTAATAAAGAGGGCCGTTTACAATGCTTAACAGATTTTGTTGCTGAGAATAAACTTGATTTTGTTGGGATCCAAGAGACTAAGAAAGAAATGTTTGAGGATTCTTTCCTTAGTTATGTACAAAAAGACTTTGACTGGAACTACCTACACCGCTATAGGGACCGGTGGTGGGATTTTAGTTGGTTTTAACAGTAAAAAATTTGATATCACAGCCTGGAAAATTGGTAAATTTAGTATAGCAGCCATGGTCAGGAATTACCAAGATAACTTTATATGGAGACTTATCTCTGTATATGGTTCCCCCTATGAAGAGGGTAAACTTGAGTTTATTATGGAATTGGAGAATTTACTAGAGAATTGGGATGGACCCACGGTCATAGGAGGGGATTTCAATTTGGTATGTAATGTGAAAGAAAAGAGTAATGGGGTGATTAATCACAAATGGTCAGACATGTTTGTTAATTGGATCAATAAATATGGTTTGATTGAGTTAAAACCTCCTAATAGGGCCTATACTTGGACAAACAATCAAGATCGACCAATTATGGCTGCTATTGATAAAGTGTTCTGTACAACTAATTTTGACCAAAAGTTTCCTAAGGTCTGTGTTACCACTAGATCTAGAGCCACTAGTGACCATATTCCATTAATTATTGATCTTGGTATCAATATCATTAGAAAGCCAAGTTTGTTTAGATTTGAAAAGTGGTGGCTTAGCCAACCAGATTTCAAAGATTTGGTTAGTAAAGTATGGAATACTCCATGTGCTTTTACTGACCCTCTTGATATCTGGAGTTTAAGATTAGGCTTCTTAGGAAGAAAGCTAAAGGTTGGTCCTTGAATATAAATGCTCTCATAAAAAACAAAGCAGGAGCTCCTTAAGGAGCATGAGAAACTAGACATTAAGATGGAAAGAGAAGGGCTGAGTGATGGAGACAAATTAAGAATGAAAGAAATAACAAATGACCTTGAGGCCATTTGGAAACTGGAGGAAGTAAAGGCTAGACAGAGGTCGAGGGATAGAAATGTTAAGGAGGGAGACAGGAATACTGCCTACTTCCAAGCTGTAGCCAATCAAAGACAAAGGAAAAAAAGAATTGTGGGATTAGAGAGTGAAGAGGGGTGGATTGAGGACAATAAAGGCATGCTTGAGCATCTTGTCTCTTTCTATAGGAACTTTGTTTGGTAAAGAAACTAGTGGTGGTATAAATTTAGATCAAGATTTTTGGGAGGAAGATGAAAAAGTTAGAGTGGAGGAGAATGAGCTGTTGGAAGCTCCTTTTACAGAACAGGAGGTTAAGGAGGCTATTTTCAGCTCTTATGCTGAAGGAGCCCCAGGGCCTGATGGCTTTTCATTTTTATTCTATCATGAATTTTGGGATATCATTAAGGGTGACTTAATGCAGCTTATTAAAGCTTTTGAACAAGGTATTTTGAACTTAGATAGACTCAACTATGCTATGATTACCTTGATCCCAAAAGAACCAAATGCAAAAAATTTGAAAAAGTTCAGACCTATTAGCTTGATTAACTGCAGCTTCAAAATCTTTTCAAAGATCTTGAATAATAGGTTGATCAAGATAGCTGATAGGCTTTTGACTACTAACCAAACTGCTTTCATAAAAAGGAGGTACATTTTGGAGAGTGTGGTAGCTGCTCATGAAGTCATTCATGAGGTGCATAGGAGTAAGGAGGAAGGAGTTATCCTGAAATTAGACTATGAAAAAGCTTATGACGAGGGGTAAGTGGGAGTTCCTTGAGGAAATGCTAGAAGCTAGGGGTTTTGGGAAAAAGTGGAGAGGATGGATTAGAAAAGTAGTTCAAGGGGGGTCCATTTGTGTGAGAATCAACGATGAAAATAGTAGTTTCTTCAAACCAGGGAAAGGGCTGAGGCAAGGGGACCCTTTATCCCCTTTGCTGTTTAATTTGGTAGCTGATGTTTTTACTAGGATGTTGATAAAGGCGGCTAGACGAGGGATCGATCGCCGGGCCGCTTCCTCATGTTGTTGAGGGAGGCATTATTAGTCTCCAATATGCGATGATACGTTGCTCTTCCTAGAAAATAACCTTGAGAAAGCTAGTAATTTGAAGTGGTTGCTAGTTTGTTATGAAAAAATGTCAGGCATGAAGATTAATTATGAGAAGAGTGACTTGCTCACTATAGGTTTGGAGGAGGATCGGGCCAATGATTTTGCTAAGCTTTTTGTTGCAAAAGATGTGAGTTCCTATTAAATATCTTGGTGTTCCTCTACACTACAAGAAATTGAATAAGGAGGATTTGCAACCAATAGTAGATAAAATTATAAAAAGAATTGCGGGGTGGAGGGGCAGATTACTGTCTTATGCTGGGAGGTTAGTGCTTCTTAAAGCCTGCCTGGCCAGCATACCTGTCTATCTTCTTTCCGTTATAAAATTTCCTAAGTGGGCCATTAAGATGATTGATACTCACATGGGGCATTTCTTATGGGATAACTCAGAAGAAAGACATAGATACCATTTGACTAACTGGCAGTTGGTGTCTCAAAAGAAAGAAATGGGGGGCCTTGGCGTTCCAGATTTAAGAAGCTTGAACCTAGCACTGTTATCTTCTTGGATTTTTAGATATCAACTGCATAAGAATGCAATTTGGGTTAAGATTATTAACTCTAAATACCATGTTAACAATCCTAATCTCTTCTGTTGTTCTGAGCTGAATACTTCTCCTTTTTGGAAAGGAGTTCTTTGGGCAGCTAAGGCTGCTCTAATTGGGATAAGGTGGAAAATTGGTAATGGTAAGAGTGTTAGATTCTGGGAGGACCAATGGATTGGAAATACAAGTTTAGCCATTTTATTTTGGCCTCTTTATGTGATTAACGAACAGCATGGGAAAACTATTTCCCAAGTCTGGGATGGGCTTGAGCTTAAATTGTCCTTTAGAAGGAGGGTTAATGAAGATCAAATGAATATGTGGTTGGAATTGTGCAGTTTGATGGAAGGTTTATCGTTAGAGAATGTTGAGGACCAGATTATTTGGGCTTATTCTTCTAAAGGGGTCTATAATGTCCAATCTTTATATGCGGTAGTTAATTGTAGAGGGGTTTTTGTCTTTCTTTGTGCAAGTTGTATGCGGAAGTTGGTGATACCCCAAGGTCCAGGTTTTCCTTTGGTTGTTATCACAAAATAGGCTTTTAACTAGAGACAACCTTGAGAAAAGAAGAGAGGTGAATGATAAATCTTGCCTGTTTTTTTGCTCGAAATGGAAACTATATCTCACTTATTCTTCAACTGCTTTGTAGCAAAGTATGTCGGAACTTTATTTCTACTATTTTAGACCTTGAGGTTGGGGACTCTTATGAATCAGCCAAATATTGGATAGCCCAAAAAAAACATGGGGTGACTAATCTTTGTAACTTCGCTGTTTTGTGGGCTTTGTGGAAGCTTAGAAATGAATCCTGTTTTTCGGGGCCTTGTGTGGACAGGTTTCAAGATGGTGTGGTGAAGATTGCCGGGATCTTTGAAGGGATGGATCTCTTTGTTCAAGGAAGCCGAAGTGGAGAGGCTGGAAAGGATCATCAGGCTCTGGAAGAAATATCAAAGGCGACCAGCAATGATCGAGTGGAGTATAATGGAGTCGTCATCACTGTTGGGACTATCGGATGCTCAATCTTTGGAGGGAAGCAGATTTGAAGACGAGGTCGTTTTAACAGAAAGTGGTCTGAGTCCAGCAGTTGCTGTGTAATAATGCCAGGATTTTGTTGAAGCTAGGCTTGCTGTTAAGCGCTTCTTTGCTTTTAAGCTTTTGAACCATAAACTGAGACGATGTATTGCTTTTTGTAATGAAAAAGCGGGGGTGATCCCTTTTCTAAAAAAAAAAAACAAAAGACAAATTACTTTTCACTTTTCCTATCTGTCTTTTGTAAGAAATCTGTCTTCCATCTCTTGCGACGTTTTGTCCGTTCGATTGGCTTCATGATCTCTATCTTTGCTTTGGTTGTTATTTGGGTTTGTTGTTTCTTATTGGGTCTTGACGCTGGAGGCCGCACCCGCTAATTCCAAGCATGGCCGACCACCCGCTCTTCTGGCTCCCTCTCACTCTCTGTCCTCTCCCCAATACCGCCACTCCGTCTCGGGCTCCCCGCCTCGCTTGCCACCACGGCCATAGCCGAGACAGGCGACGGCTTTTTGGCTGCTGCGTGCTGCTCCTCGTCCCAGCGCTCCCTGGTTTAACTCCTCTTTCCGGTGCCCACCACCTCCTCCCATGCCCGCGCCAAGCTCCTTCCTGACCCATCAGCGCCGGCTATGGCGGATCCGTCGGAGATTGGGGACCGCCGCTCCTTTTGCCAGGTGGTCAGCGGGCCCTTGGCTGCTCGTCGGCAACGAGCACCCATCAGGTTCGTTTGTGCCCTGCCTTCTCCTTCCTGTTGTGCGAAACCAAGCTCTTCAACCCCTAACCTAGCTATTTTGATTCTGGCGGCACAATAGTTGGGTGACCGACCCCGTGTCGATTCGGGCGCTACAGCTTCGTGGCCATGCCCCTCCGCCTACAGTGGTTTCAGATCAGACATACATAGCAGTGGTGAGCTCCTACCCCGACGAATTTATTCATGTTTTGTTTGGGTGCTGTAATTTGGGGATCCAGGGTTAGGGTTACTGTTTGGGTTGTTCAATCTGTCAATGCTGCACTAGCACCGCATCTCTCGATAGTCGCCTTCAGGTAGTTGCATTTGTGCTATGTCGGATGTTGTGTCGGTTTGTGGTGAAATCAGAGCTGGCTGTATGTTTCAATCAATCTAGTTGGAATGGAAGAAATGGTCGGTTGTTGTGCTCCTATCTCTGATTTTTGTTCTTGGTTTTGATTTTTATTCAGTTGATGGATGCCTTGTTTGAGCAACAACTGATTTTTGTTTTGAATATTCAGTGTTTGTGATTGAGTGATTTTAGTTCTAATTTTTGCTTGTTGTGGTTGTTGTATCACTGCGAACCGAACCCCTTTTAGCAACGAATGAGTTGCAACGAATATTAGATGCGCTGCAGGGATTACATCGTAATAAAAATAACTTCGACCGCCCCCTCCTCTGTCCCTCATCTCCCACGCGTAGAAGTGAGGCGGCAACCTCTAATGCCTACTAGATGCAGCCTACCCAATCTCCGATCTACTCCTCGCTCCCCCATCAACCCCCTCCGATGTGCAGTCCGTGGCCTCCCCAGTCCCCGATCTACTCTCTCCCCATTGTGCCGCTGCCGTCTCTCACTTATCCGCGGTGATCCATTGGAGTGGATTGCGGTGAGGACTAGGAATCTAGCGGTTTTTGTCGTGCTGCTTCAGTTCCAAGAACTGTTGAGTGGCGACACAACAGTATGAGTCAATGTGACGCATACATGGATATGAAGGGGACTTCCATATGAAGTCCATTGAACAGTGCTATCTTGGAGGTATTTTCCTACTCGATTTTCCTCTGATGCGGATTTGGTTAGTAGTTTATCTGTATTTTTCTCAAATTCGTAAATTCCTTCTGATCCCGAATTGGTTTCCACTAATTTCGTTTGTATTTGTTTGTTTTAATCGAGAGAATAGGTGGAGGCATGGTGGTTAGTGGCCACTGTAACCTTGTAAAAGGGATTGATTTACTGAGTTACTGACTGTTCGGGTTGTAATAGTGATGCAGAGAGGGGCAACAAAATCTTTTAACTTGTTGATCCTGGACTCCCATTTGTTCTTTACTATTTTTGTTCAGTCAACACTTCCTGATTTCTCGTACATAGGAGTATTCCTGCCTCTAGATCTCCTGGCTATTGCATTGTATGCATATTCTTATAATTTATTGAAGTGGCAGATTTGATACAGGTTGCAAGAGACACGTTATGGCAAGGTCCATCAGCAATCATCCTCGTTCTGGCATGAAGTGGCAGATCTGTAACTTCCACTCTCGAACCTGCACATCCAAGTTCCAACCGTAAGGTATTCCTCCTCTCATCTGGATACCTTTTGTTTTGTCATATAGATGCAGATCATTGGAATATGGTGATCACACACTTAAAAATGGTGTCGTTCTTCTCTAGTCAATTAGATTTAATAATAGATTACTCCATTTAAGTGTTTATTGTATCGGATCAATTAATCAAATTATGGTGATGGTGATATTCGAAATATTATTGTATCATAAAAACTCTACCTAAAGAATTTTACTAGTGTTTTTTCATATCTGAATAACTAGGAAACATTGCTATAGTCCCTGATCTTGGCAGAAAGCTTTATTTTATTATAAGAGAAGAGATTACTTGCTGGTAATGAATTGGAGCTCCTACTGAGATTCAATTTATTTTTAGCATGACTTAAGTGCTAATTCAGTTCAACTGCTTTTATGGCAAGGCACTAGCTGAAGAACATGAATGGATCTTTAGTTCCGTGAGAGTCGCCTAGGAACAGGTATATACACGCCAAGATTGTTAGCTTGACGCGTAGCTGTTGTATCTTCTAATCTTGTCCATGTTTGGTTTTTGTTAGCTCCTATATCTTGTTCAAAGTTTGTGGTGAATCATAGCTGCCTATATGTATAAATCAATCCTGCTGGAATGGAAGAGCTATGCAACTGAATACTGGATTTTATGAAATTAGTTGTACTAGTTCATTTTGAGAATATAACTTATCAGTCCGACACCACAGTACCAAATGCGAGTGTATTGATGTATGTTAATTTCAAAGTTACTTTATCCTGATTGCACATTTATTAGTAGTGAATTGCACACTTCAAATATTGCAATTACCGTGTGTAACATGTGCAATATCTATTATTTGTAAATAACTTTATCACTATTGTTTGAAATAGTGATTTTTGTTGACTTTGGTGAGTTGAGGTATAGCAGCAGCTTGTGTGAAAAAGGTTTTCCTTGCAATGGTACATGAGTTGATTTGTGATCCATTATGGGCGGCTGGAAGGTTCCAATCATGACCAAGCACTAATTGGAACCTTGCAGCCCCCATCCTTCAGGACTCAGCCCTCTGCCGCGACCGCCCATCTGTCATTGAACTTAAAAAGGTGGCCTAATGGAAGTTTGTTACTTGCATATGTAAATACGTGTGGCTTGCTTTATTTCTTTGTTACACATGAAAGTTGTTACAAAATGAAGCTATGTTAGGGGTAGAAAATTTCACTTAATTTACAAATTTATGTATTGGGCTGTGTGCGAGGTTACTTTTAAAGCTGAGCTAAACTGTAGGGCTATTACTCATGACACTAGTAGGGCTTCTGTACTTGGGAGAAAGCTGCTGAGGAAAAACCACTAGAACTAAGAAAACATTATGTTGTCCTTTCATACCGGATATTGAATATTTTATTCCTTTATGTAGAAGCACCATTTTCATGATTGCATATTTTTTAGTAGTAAATTTCACACTTTGTTACTGTAATTATGGTGTGTAACATGTGCAATATCTGGTCTTTTATAAATAAAAAGTTTATCAATATTTTTAGATCACTTAGAGCATGCAATTGTCCTTGTCCTTTTGGGCATGTTCTATTCATGGGTGTTGTTTGTGCTTGTTTGTCTTTGCAAGATAGTTGTTGGTGCCCCTGATTGCCTAGTGACCATGCTTGATTGGTGTGTCTTAGCTCATGGGAACACCCATCTCTCCTCTCTAGTGAACTAAACATAGCGGTCATATGCTCAACAAACAGGCTGATGCAATGTCTTTTAAGTTATGGTCACTTTTGCAGTGTGCTATACTTGGGGTATCTTAGTGGTTACATTTAAAATGTTAAGTAGATGCATATGCTTCATCATTTATGAACTGTTTGGAACCCCTCAAGTGTAGGCATGGATTCTAAGGCTTGTCTTGTTAAGTAGTTGATTAGAGATATCCCTTTGAGGTTACAGTAGTAAGCTACAATGTAAATTGCAAGTATCCAACCACACAATTTTAGTTTTGAATATATGTAATATGTTCTTTGTCGGACCAATTTCCTTGTCGTTTTATATTTTTTGTTTTAGATGATCTAAGTGGTTGTTTGTTTTGCATTTTCTACAGTACTAGGAAGGGAGTTCAGTGACATGCCTTGCCAAGTATTGGACCGTAGGAATGAATTGCCTTTCCCACTGAATTTGATGGCTTGCCCGGCTCATAACGTTAGTTACTTCCTATCCTTTGTGCTCATTTCCATGTTTCTTATCTTTCCATCCAATTTCATGCCTGTTATTCCTCTTCTGTGTACAACCTGGGCCTCGAGAAATGCTAGGAGGTTGTTGTGTTTGGCTGTAGGTGTGTTATCATTCCTTTATTGATTTGTAGCTGTAAAGTATGCAGCTTTGTCTATCTAGATTGAAATGGTAGCTGTCGAGCTTTACAACTACTGACCGTACCATATTTTTAGTTTTAGAATTGCATGGATCCATAGGACTTGTCATTGTGCACTTTTAGACTGACCGTACCATATTTTTAGTTTTAGAATTGCATGGATCCATAGGACTTGTCATTGTGCACTTTTAGCCTTGCCAAAGATCTATCATTTGAGACCATAAAAGATTTGTTCATCTTCTCATAGTGGCCCATTTTTATTTCTGATCTTGAATTGTTATGGGAAACACTAAACTGAAGTTTTAAATATGCTTACATAATTGCAGTCTGCTCTATTGTAAATTGCAAGTATCGGGCACTTTGCAATTCTAGTTGTGAGCATATGCAATATGTTGTTAATTCATGTGTAGAGACGTGGAAGTGCCAACATCCGATATGCTTGTTACACCAAATCTGTCTTTTTCTATATTGGTGCGATACGTTTTTTATTGCTAAATTCAGGTGCCACCTTGCTATAAATCTTTTGTGCAGTTAGTTGATGAGATGTAGGGAGCTAATGTCCGGCGGTTCCTTCAAGCAATTAATAGGTAGTGTTTCTTTCTGAGTTATTGAAGAACACAGTTGCTAGTGCTCAATATGCAGTTCACCGAGATATACATTCCTTTACACAATGTAGATATTTGGTAACTGGTAGTAAATGCTTATTTGGGGACAGAAGGTTACTGATCTTATTTGTTGTGTTTGACTGCAAGGGAAACTGAAATTGTCCTGCAACAGTTCGTGGTACACGCACAAAATCTTTTAATACACTCACTATTCTGGTTATTTGGGCAAACTGAGGAGAAATTTCATCATTGTGCATTGCTCATTCTTTTAGATGCAATCCAACTATTCGGTTTCTTGTTATTTGTGAGATAACACACCTATACTTTGTCCTTCTCATTCCATAGAAAAAGATGTCTCTTGTTTTGTTTTTGTGAGAACACACACATTTAATTTGTCATTGTCTTTCCATAGAAAAAGATTGTTAGTTGTGATTTGTGGTACAAATATATAAATCTCTATCTTGTCCTTTGTGCTAGGTCACCACCCTCTTTTGTCTGTTTTTCCATAGAAAAAAAATTGTTAATTGTCTCTTGTCATTTGTGGTAAAATTGTTCAAATCAGTATCGTGTTTTGTGCTAGGACACCACCCTCTTTTGTCCTTGTTTTTCCGTAGAAAAAAATTGTTAATTGTCTCTTGTCCTTTGTGGTAAAATTGTTCAAATCTTGTCCTACGTGCTATGCACTCCCGCTTAAATAGATCCTCTTGGCCTTAGCGTTTCCCCCCCTCTCCTCATTCGCATTCTACTCCGTTTTCCATCCCTTTGTAAGCATAGAGAGAAAGGAGAAGGCGGGGAGGGGAGGCCTGCTCTACTCCCTCACAAGGGGGAGGGAAGGCGATCACAAGTGAGTTTCTTCCTCCACGAGATGCTCCTTCAGTTTCCTTGGCGTTGCTTTGGAATCACTCATGTGTTCTTGTTCATATTCTGGTAATGCGTGTTTCACCCCTCTTCTCTTGTCGTCTTCCAATTTGCATTAAAAATCTGGATCTTCCATTTCCTTAACTCCTTCAATGTGGACCTGAAAAAATTTGTTAAAACTGTAATCTTGTTTTTTGGCACCTCTTTTGTTCTTGTATTGTCCCTTGTAATCAATAAAATTTGTTAAAACAAGATACAATGTTCAAACTGCCATGACATTATTGGAATCCCTATAAGAACTTAGTCTTGGGAAGCGCCTTAGCGAATGTAAGTCATTTGCTTTAAGGCCGAGTGGGCTAGTAGGCCCTCGAGCCGTGGAGCAAAGTCATCACAGGGTCCCTGCGATACAAGACCTCATAGTGCAGAAGCAGGGACCCTGCGATACAAGACAACAAAGTACAATTAAAATGACATTGTTAATTCTGTAACCTTGTTTATGTCTGATGTTTTCTCCCTGTATTGTCCCTTGTAATAAAAACAAATTGTTTAAAAACAAGCAGGGACCCTGCGATACAAGACAACAAAGTACAAAATGACATCGCTTGATTCCCTATATAAACCTTGCGCTGAAGGCGCCTTTTGAAAGTAACACTTTCGCTTCGAGGCCGAGTGGGTCGTTAGGCCCTCGAGGCCGAGACGCGAAGTCATCACAGGGACTGCGAATTGTGTTTGGATTGTCCCTTGTCTTGTACTTTATATTATATTTTTTTGTTGATTGTCTTTGTATAGTCCTTTGTCATGCCCTTTGTATTGTGTCTTCTATTTTGCCTTGTATTGTATTGCTTATCTTTGTTCCCTACCCACTGTTTTTATCTTGTATTTTGTCCTTTGTTCTAGGTCATGACTCTCTTATTTGTTCTAGGACATGTCAAGACATGGATGGCTTTTAGCTTATGAATCTTGTTTGTCTTGAAATGGACCTCTTAAGGCACATTCGTCCTTTGACTCTTATCTTTATTATTTTCAGTCTAATGTATGGAGCGGAGGATCCATCAATTGCAGGAATGGTTCTTGATAGCCCATTCTCCAACTTGGTTGACTTAATGATGGAGCTAGTAGACACCTACAAGTATCCACTGCCAAAATTCACTGTAAGTACAATTTGATGACAGGGACTTGCCATTGTTACTTTTAGTTGATGTGTCCATGGGCTTGTTGGCCTAGGCAGCCACTATAGCTAACTGTGTGCTTTTGGCTTACAATGTTGTTTCTACCATCATGTCTTACTGTGACATATACCTTTATTGTACCACATCAGTGCATGAGTGTAATAATGCAGCGGTTAGAATGTGCACCAATACATCTAAACAAGAACCTCATGAACAAGACAGGAAGAGCTGGATGAAATCGAAACTCACAATGTCTGTGTGTGTCTCTAATATAAGGCATTGGTCATGTTTTTGTTTGAGACAATCTGAAGGATGTTGATTTTGTCAGGCAAACTGTTATGTCTTTTAGGTGTATTTGACACCGTGACTCCATCAAGAATATGATCATCGGCATTTCCCAGGCTGACTGTGCTGTTCTTATCATTGACTCCACCACTGGTGGATTTGAGGCTGGTATCTCCAAGGATGGCTAGACCTGTGAGCATGCTCTCCTTGCTTTCACCCTTGGTGTGAAGCAGATGATTTGTTGCTGCAACAAGGTATGAATCCAAGAATTGCTATCTAGTCTGGTTCATGATTTGAGGTGCTTGTAAATGTGTTTCCATAGTCTAGCAATATTTATCTGCACTCAATTATCTTGCCTTCAAGTTGAATACTGCATTTGTGTTTTGATTGAATAACTAATGTACAGTATGATAGATATTGATCTTGTTTGCATAGTCTTTTGGGTTTTTCCATTAAAAATTTACAAGTTCATACGCAATGGAACACTAAGCAAGGCCTTATATGGTAAGTTCTTCATCTCATTTTATTAGTTACATTTTGTTATAATTATGCCTCTTGATTAAAATCTCTTGATTTTGGGCTACAATTTCTGTGAATCATCACTAGGTATGAATGGAATACAATTAGACTGGAGCAGGAGGCTTAAGATTGCTCCGGATTCAGCTAGAGGGCTAGCATACCTCCATGACCATGCCACAGAGATGTGAAGTCCACTAACATTCTCCTTGACAAGAAGATGACTGCAAAGGTTTCAGACTTTGGCCTGTCATTGCTGGTAACATACAGTGAGGAAGGGCAAGGGCAACTATACACTGGTGAGCTATCACTTTATATCACTGTATGAGACAAAATGTTTGTTATGGCATGCATGCTAACATGTCGAGCTGCTTTCATCCTAACTTGACAATACACTCACTAATCAACACATCCAATTTATTTGAATCTACGCAGGGCTACCTGGACTGGAATACTACATGACCCAAAGCAACTCACAAAGCAAAGAGTGATGTCTATAGCTTCGATGTAGTGCTCCTAGAACTTAGTGGCTAAGCCACCAATGGCAGAGTTCTAATTTGTAGCGATGTCTACAGCTTCGTTGTAGTCCTCCTAGAACTCAATAGTGGCAAAGCCACCAATGGCAGAGTTGTAATTTTTTATGTATACTCTATGCATTTTATTGGGCCGACAGTGTCATTTTAGCCCAAATGACCACCAACTTGAGTTAACGGGTGTCGGATCATGTGCCCGTTAAGGTTTGACGGGCCCGGTAGTTGGCTGGGTTAATTTAGCGGGTTCATTCACGGATCCGGTAGCATGTCCGTAATAGATACAAGACAATCAACAATTTGTGACCGTTTGATGCACATTCAAGGGCTCTTCACGTTGCAAGAAATGTTGGTTACTTTTCTTATGAAAGAGATATAGCAACTCCCTTACTTTTTAGAAGAAAACACAAAATAATCTTTTTTATTTTTTTGCACCACGCCACCACCTCTACAGGTCAAGCGGTGTTAAAAGCCCACTAGGATGAAAAAAAAAGGCAACTAGGCACAAATTGGACGGTTCCCTTCACATTGAATCCCACGATCTCACCCGCCCGCTGCCACGGCTTCGGATGCCGGCGGGAAGCCGGAGTACTGTTCTTCCACTACGGTAGCCGATTTCCGGTATTCCATCCCAGCTGCGCCGCCTGCACTCCCCGCTTCTTCACCCCTTTGTTTATCTTGCTCTCGCCGTGGTTGCGCACGGGCGCACGCAAGGTGTTCGACAAATCGCCTGCGTGCTGGTGCTGCTCTGTTCGTCGTCGTTTCATTCGCGGTGTTTCCTCACACTTGACATCTTCACATCTGTCTTCACAGCGTCTGCGCACCCGATGGCGCCGCCGTCGCCGTCGTGGTCGGACATCCCGCCCGAGGTGGCCAGCCTTTTCCTAGGCCGCCTGCCCACTTACGTGGACCGCGTCCGGTTCGCCGCCGTGTGCCCGCAGTGGCGCGCCGCCGCGCGGGAGGTCCTCCTGCCCTCGCCACTGCCGCTGCTCGCGCTCCCAGACGGCACCGTGTACAGCCTCCCTGGGACCGAGCCGCTCCGCTTAACTGGCAGCACAGACTATGCTGATGCGTGCGGCAACTGGCTGGCATTCTCAACCGAGGAAAGCTCCTTCTTGAGGGATCCGTTCTCCAACTCCACCGTGACACTTCCTCAGCTGTCCCGCATCCGACACCCATGTCGCCTCAGTGAGACACGAGTCTCATGGAGTAACGTCGAGGAGCACCCTGAGAAGCTTACTATGTACAAACCGTTGTTTTGCTCCCATCAACTCATCTCCACATTCATCGTGTTTCAGAGCAGCACTAAGGTTGCAGTGTGCCAGCCAGGGGCGGCCTCCTGGTGGTCGCTACATGTGGATCATGTGGTTTCTCTATCTGATGATATGGCATTCTACCAAGGAAAGCTCTATGTCCTCTATGACCACGACCATAGCCTTCTCGCAATGGACATCAGTGTGGACACCAGAACAGGAGCACCATGGATTTCTCAAGTTCGGCGGGTTATCAACAGCGTCATGATTCCTCGTCCTGCAATTAGGGGCATATGCCAAAATGAACATCATAAGATGCTCTACCTGGTTGAATCCTTATCACATGGCACGCTGTTGATGGTGCACAGGAAGACATACGGCAAGGGGTTGACAGGACCCAGATGGTTAGTAGCGGGCTTTTTTGTGCCTTCCGGGGCTTTCGAGTTTGAGGTGTTCATGGCAGACTTCCAACAGTCAAAGTGGACCAAGGTGACAACCATTGGCGATGATCGGGTGCTTTTCCTGCGGAGGCGGTGCTCCAGGTTCATTCGTGTCTCTCCGGAGGAGATGCAGGGGGACCGCATTATCTTCCTGGTCAGAGATGATGAGGATCATGACTGGTATGAAAATGGGCCGCGCCGCCCTAGCCCTGATTCTTGCAAGGTTTATGACATGAGAGATGGCACTGTCTCACCCTTTGTACCAGATGTGCATTGGGAGCGTCACTCTGCTCCTGCAACGTGGCTCTTCCCTCAGGTCTGAAGCAATGCTGTCACTGAGATTGCCTGCTCTGCTAAATGCTTTGATCGGTGCTTATCACTGAGATTGTGATCTCAATAAGTCTGGTGTTTCTATTTTCATGCTCACTTTGTCAACCTTTTACCTAGGGTAATTAGGGTAGTGATTTCAAATTATTACAAGGGTATCAGTTTGATCTGAAACGTGTTGGATGTTAATTTGGCAAATCGTATTATGTTATTTTGGTTTGAAATGGAATTGTCCATGTGGAACCAAGGCAAGTTTATAATTTAATCATCTTAGGGGTGTTTAGTTGGTGAAATATTTTGGGTTGGGCTTTCTTGAAGACTTTTTGTTTGTATTTGGTAATTGTTGTCCAACCATAAACTAACTAGGCTTAAAACATTTGTCTTGCACTTTTCAACCAAACTATGCAATCAGTTTTTTTATTTAACTACATTTAATGCTCCAAAAATACGTTAAGAGATTTGATGTGAAGGGGAACTGTATCACTTTTTGGGTTCTGTAGGGACACCCGACTGCTTTTATTGTCCATGTTATTAGTCGCGTGTTCCTGAAGCAAATGGAATGTCTGCTCTTTGTCTGAAATAGCATATGATTTAATTTTGTGGTCCGCGATGCTTGCCATTAAGCTTCTGATCTGATAAGTGTGTTTGCCCTGGAATCATGCACGTTGTCCAGCTCGATGGGTTTTATGGAGTAACCTGAGATAACAGCTGGACCGTAGAGGTGGAAAAGAATGGGAGTTCTGTGCTACATCGATCAGCTGAAATCATCTGCCGGCAATATGTGGTTGTACAGAAAACAGGTACATTTAAAATGGAATGATATTTAAAACAAAAATGAAATGACATTCGAAAAGGCAGAAAAGAAAATAAAATTGTGCACTTGATATACAGAAAACAAATAAATTTAAAATGAAATGCTATTTTAGAAAAGCAAAAAAAGAACTAGAATTGTGTCTCAGCCCTGAAATGATATTTGATAAGGCGAAAAATAGGAAAAGAGTTGTGCATTTGTTGTTGTACAAAGAAACAAATACAGTGATATTTTGAAAAACAAAAAGCAAAATAAACATATATATATATATATTGTGAATTGTGTCTCAGCTCTGAAATGGTATATTGAAAATAAAAAAAGGAAATTAATTAGCCGTGTTATTGGGCCTCCCAACTCGTGCGAAGGAGCTAGAGTGCCTGGCCTCATATGCTCCGTTTGATTTGATGGAGTGAACGGCCACGATCAAGTGACTGGAATTCAGAGACGCCGAAGGGGATACACCGGTAGTTTGGAAATGCCGATCCCCTGCGCCGCCGCCGCCGCCGATGGCTCGACCCGGTGTTGCCCAATCTGCTTCGGACCATGGCGCTCCCGGCGTCGCCGCGTCGGGCGGGGCGCAGCCGTCCCGACTGGCCCCGCAGAAGCTGGCCCCCGGGGCTTTCCAGCTCTACCAGCAGTCGAGCAGCATGAAGAGCCCCCTGCAGCCGCCTCCACGGCAGCACCGCGCAACTTTCCCATCTCCCCTCCGCCCACCGAGCTCTGCCGCTGGCTGGGCCGCCGCCGCCGCCTCCGGAACAGCAAGAGGAGGACCACGATTCACCCTGCCGCGGTAATCCGCCATCATTCCCTACTTCCTCGCCTCCTCCCACTCTCGCCGCGGGTCGCGCGCGCAAGGTGTTCGACGCCTTGCCTGTTTGCCTGCGCTGCGACGCCAGCGTGCGCCGCCCACGGTGCTCGCGTTTTGCTGCCGGTTTACGAACGCAATGTGTGTCCTCGCTGACGGATGCTATTTCTTTTGCAGGGTCGGATCGACTCATGGCGGATACCACGGGAACGTCGTGGGCGGACATCCCTCTGGACCTCGCCGACCGGATCCTCCACCTCCTGCCTGCCCACGTCGACCGTGTCCGGTTCGCCGCCGTGTGTCCCCAGTGGCGCGCGGCCACGCGGCACGGGCCCCTGCAGCCGCCGCCGCCGCTGCCTCTGCTGCTGCTCTCGGACGCTAGGGTGTACAGCCTGCCCAAAAGCGAGCCGTTTCACTTCCCTAGCTTCACGGGCACGGGGTACATCGACGCTTGTGGCGACTGGCTGGTGTTTTCAAGGGAAGAGGGCTTGTTCCTGAGGAACCCTTTGACCAATGCCACCATGACACTTCCTCCTCTGTCCCGTGTCCGGACCCGACTAGTGGGCGGCGATGGTGAAGCAGTTTGGGGTCAAAGCCCCCTCTACTGCTGCCGCAACCGTGCATGTGGGTGATGAGGGGTCCTTTGATGTGGCGACCCAAGCATGGATGGAAATGAGTGACATGTTGAAGTTGGAGGAGAAGCCAAAGAGTTGCAAACTGTTACTCTGTTCATCCAATCTCATTGTAGCAACAATCAATTTCAGGGGTGGCAAACGGGTTGCAGTGTGCCAGCCAGGGGCTACTTCGTGGTGGTCTCTATGGGAGGAAGATATCTATTCAAACTTTGTTGACATGGCATTCCATCAGGGCAAGCTATATGCAATTGACATCATGGCTACACTTTTTGCCATCGATGTCAGCGTGGACCACAGCAGCGGTGATCCATGGATTTCTCAAATACAAAAGGTTATCAACGGTCCATATTTGCGTATACCTGTTTACCCAGGAACACTAAAGAGGGCTTATCTAGTTGAATCACGTGGTGTGTTGCTGGTGGTATTAAGAAGGTTGAAGCCCCCAAGGATATATCTATTTGAAGCCGATGCAGTTGCAGATGAGTTCGAGGTGTTTGAAGCTGACCTCAATCAGTCACAGTGGTTTAAGGTGACAACGATCGGGAACAACGAGATTTTGTTTCTACGTCGACCATGCAGCAGGTCTGTTTGTGTTGGTCATAACACGTTGCCAGGGGACTCTTTCTTCTTCCTAGAAGAAGATGTGTGTACTGGCTCAGGTTCTTGTTGGGTCTACAGCATGACGGATAGCAGGTTGTCGAACCCTCGGTCAATGGTGTCTTGGAAGTCTGTCATGGCATTTGGGACTTGGCTCTTCCCTGAGAACTGAAGTGAAGCTGTTGCTGAGCTAGGTGCTAAATTTGTTGAACCAACTTATCTTATCTTCGTAGTATGTTTAATGATCTCCGATGATAACGTACAGAAGCTAAGCGTATCTATAGTTGTCTGGTCGAAGTTTGGTGTGATTATATGTTGATTCTGCATCATGTGAACATCTGATGGATCTTTTGGCATTACTATCTGCTGCTGTGGACCTATTCTGCGAGCCTGGCACCGTGATGGTATCTCTAGTTGAGGTTAGCTTTTTAATTTGATCGGTCTTAACAATTGTTATGTTGAATCTATTGAATGTGTTATGAGTTATGATATGAGAGGTTTATAGTGTTGTTTTAGCCTTTTGGGGTCGAACAACCATGATCCCTGTGGAGATGAATAAGGTTTACTTGAACAGCCATGATCATTAACATGTGGTGTTGCTTCCTTAATCTATGGTGGTTCTTGACGGTGTTTGCTAGATTTTAAAAAATGCGTTGAGAATTGAGAGATGGTATTCTAATGTATTATCTAAGGAAAATGAACATGATGCAAAATTAACGAGTAGCTCATTTGTTCTCATCCATTATCTAAGCAGTTGTCCACCTGGGTAAGAGTCTTGGAGTTAATACAAGTACTTTAAATCTGCCTAACACTACCAGAATCCGGAATAGCCTTGAGTGCCCAAAACCGCCAAGGAAATGATCCTTGACCATACACCGTCAAGCAAAAGCACTCAAGAATAGAGTGTAAGGGAAATTAGTTTCCTTGGCGGTTTTCGACGCTCAAGGATAATTTCCTTGGAGGCTAACCGCCAAGCAAATGAGACCCCGACTTAATTTGTCACACGGTCAAGGAAATGGATGAACCGCCAAGGAAAGGTGTTTACTTGAGTGTGACACACCTCCAAGGAAATTAGTTTTCTTGAGGGCTAGGAACCGTCAAGGTAAATACATATTTTCTTGGGGGTTTCAAACCTTCAAGGAAACACCGTTTCCTTGGCTGCATCAACCGACAAGATAATTTATATTCTTGAGGGTAAAACTTTAAATCCTTGACTGCATGAACCGCCAAGTAAATTCTAATTTCCTTGACTGTGCGAACCACTCAAGGTAATCATTGTTTTCCTTGGCTACCATAACCGCCAAGTTAATTCTCACACAGTGTATAACCAGCATGGTAATTACAATTCCATTCCCATAAATACATACTTAGGAACCATATATTTAATCGTAACTTAAAGTCATCCATATAAATATATATTCCAGCCAACATGAATATATGTTCCAACCAACATCCATACTGGTTCATTACAACAATTTCATGCCTAGATATTAATACTCCATCAAACAAGGTTCATGCCTAGATGGCAAATAGTCTGCAAATATTCCTAGGTCTAGGTGGCAATATAGTATCATTCCTACATGTCAACACCACATGCATATGGAAAATAATTGCCAAGCAACTAAACATTAGCAAAAGGTTAGCTGCACATCAGCCTAGTTAGCTGCACATCAGCCTAACTTTGTACCAAAATCTACCAAAAAGAAGGTCCATGTCCGCCACTTGAGCTGTTGGCATTAGTTAGTCACCCTTGTGCCACTTCCATGTGTAGGCATGTTGCCTTGGAGAGAATCGTCTTCACCATTGTCTTCAAGCTCCTCGTCACTTTCTACTTCAAAGTGGCCATCAACATCGATTCAAGGTCATCATTGTTATCACTTCCATCCCAAGTGTGGTCATCCTCATCATCATGTTCTAAATTAGGATCACCATCTATGCCATCATATCCATGTGATGATCCTATGACCTACAAAATACACAATATATATGCACTTTATTTTTTGGAATCCTGCGACAAGCAAAAGCGAAGTGATAACTAGAAGCATTGCAAATATAAATTGTTGTGATCTTTGAATCCACATTATTTGTAGTAGTCAATGTATCACCTTAAATCTACCGGTTATAAGATACGACTCATAAAGCCATTTCTAATCAACAGGAAGCCACTTGTTCAATGCTGCAACTCAAGTTGGTGATGCGCCACGAAACAGTAATTATTGTCTAGATAATCATCCTCCAAGCACAACAAATATATTGTCCAAACAAAAATTCAGTAAATGTAACCTGATGACGACGAGCATCAATATTTGCTAGACGTTGTAGCAGATCAGAGGTGGCTCTGTTCCCAATTGTTCAAACATTTTCTACAAAGTAGAAAGGCATTCACATAAAGATGCATGTAGGCATAGAGCAAACTGATATATAAAGCAACAGATAAGTTATTACCATTATCAGCTCACGATGGATACTATTTTGCTCAAGTAATATCTCATTATTCTCTTTCAATTGATCATTTTCTTTTCTCACTTGTTCATATTTATCGGGACTGACCGACAAAACTCTCTTCGATTTGGCATGCCTTAGGACAGCCGCCTTTTCCACAGCCCCATCACCTATTGGAACACGTCCATGGGCCATGCCACGCCCTACTACTATGTACAAAGCCTCTCCATCAAGTTTTTATGTGGTTTCATCTGGCGCTAAGGCCTTGTAGTCATCCTAAAACAAAAGCATGTAGATGTGGCAATTAAATTGTGGATCATCTTGAAATCAAGTGCTGAAATTGAAGCATCAATAGACAACTAATGACAGGAGAAGATAATGAGCAAGCAGTAGCAGGTTGTTTGGTTCAGTCTGATATCACTACTGAGCATCATCATATATGCAAGAACCTAGCAATGTATATATCTGTAAAACTTAAGCCATGTATCTATAGATCTCTATATATGCTCGATGAAATGCCAACCAAATTTTCTGGGTACAGATGCATACTCAAATGAGACAAGGAATTAATCGATCTCGTGAAAGAAAAAAAAAAGAATAGCTAAAACATGTTGGCATCCTAGAAACAGACGGTTCTTTTGTTGTCAGGTCTATATCACTCGGAAATTTTTCAGTCTCATTAAAAATCATTCACTCAAACATGGATGATAGTGGTTAATCACAAAATATCATGTCTTACTGTTATAGTAAAAATAATAGCACTGCACATGTGCTGATTTCCTCCTTTGGTCGGGCAAAGGATATTGACTGAATAGTCAAAAATTCCTACAGCCTATATTTATATCCAGATATACCCATGCCTATACTTCATGCTTTCACTTCCTCATCTGGAAACATTAGCTTGTCCTAAGTTAAAATAAAGCGTAAGCATTACAGATTTCCACTCTTTGTGATATGCAATGGCAAACTTTTTGTTCCCAATGGCAAAATTTCATGGTATGGCTAATTTTAGCTAGTTGGCTCATTGCACACACAAAATGGACCTGCTTAAACTGAAACAAAGAAATGAAATTTCTAGGAAGCAATAATGTACTACCAAGCGTTTTTGTCTTTGTTGCACCGGGTATTGGACCACTCCTTCCAAAGGTTATCCACTCTTTTCATTCCGATTTCATTCATCGCATATGTATTCAAGGTGCCACTCTTCTCAGGGCCAAAAGTATATTCCCGCAAAATGAAAAAAAAAAATGCATGAGCAAACTTAGTAGAGGGTCGATGGCTAAAGTTTGATAGAGTCGTGGAGTTTCCATACTAGGAATTGTTGTGTCTCTATAAAATTCCTTGAACCTCCTCTATTTGGAGCAGGATCATCGACCTCATGCGAGCTTCTTGGGCTTTTTCTCTCTTTTTCTTGTATTCATCGAAGTCCAATATTTGGAAAGTCATGCCCAAAACCGCCTTATTGCACCATCCAATTCTACAAGTCAGGTATTGTTCTTCTGTAAGATGAATGGTACGTGCCCTTGTATCATCACAATCCTCACCCCCGCTTGTCACAGTAACATCTTGACAAAGCCTCCAAACGGACTTGGTACATCATATTTGTTACTCTTCTCACTAGATAGTTCTCTAGAGCTTTGTCGACCTTTCGCCTATGTTGTGGATGACATGTAAACAAACTCGTATAGAGATATATACATAAATAAATTAAATAGAATAGAATAGTAGAAGCCAATCACTGAAAGAAAATACTCAAATCATTAAATTGTATCTAGTATAGATAGTTTGCTTACCTGCACTTCTGCCTTTTACATTTTTGCATAGCATATGCCATGCTCATCTTTTTTCCAATAATAATCATTCCATGAAAGTGCAGGTTGTCGTTTGACAACAGAGCCATCATCATCATATACCTTGATAATACCAGGGTACATGTGTTTAAGAATGACACCCACTTGTGAGGGATACTTGTAGCCTTTAGGGTTGTACCCAACATATTTGAATTGACTGCAGAGAAATTGATACATGCACTAGTCACCCTTAGATTTTGAATTAATAGCAGAAAATCACAAGTGTGGTACTATATGTAAAAGTGCTCATATATTTACTTACCAATGACCAACAGGTTCCAGCTCCACCCTCCCACTACGAGGAGGCACCGCC
The DNA here is from genome assembly GCA_015847255.1 of Hyparrhenia diplandra. Classification (NCBI taxonomy): domain Eukaryota; kingdom Viridiplantae; phylum Streptophyta; class Magnoliopsida; order Poales; family Poaceae; genus Hyparrhenia; species Hyparrhenia diplandra. The sequence continues at coordinate 48,745 of JADLZK010011056.1, forward strand.
AATGCTGTCCTTTCCATCTTAGCTCTCCCTCGTTTTGTAGGAGCTTGGCAGCCCCGTTTGGAACCAATATTCAGGTTGGAGTTAACATCACCACTCAAACGGGAGTGAACATTAGTTGTAACCCTTCCACAAGCATCACTGTTGGTCTAGGGGTTCCCAACACGGAGAAGGTCTCCACCCAGGCGGTGCCCTGGGGGAGCAGGTGGTGTGCGTAGGGTGTTTTCAAGCTAGATGGAGTAATAATAACTGCTCATTATGGAATTCACCAACCTCTCTAAACGGGGAGGACTCCTCCCTATTTATAGTTTTACAAGTGCCTGGGAACCTAAGATTACAAATTTACCCCGCGATATTCCCGGCATATTCCCATGAGCACACACACACACCACACACGGGGGCGGGCCCGTACTTTCAGGACATCACACCGCCTAAGACCACCCGATGTGCCGACTCCTCCGCCATTGATCTCCGCTAGGATGGGTCGACGCCCGCTTGGCTCCGAACTTCCGCGCCTCCTTCTGCTTTGGGCCTTCACCCGAAATCCCCTCCGGTTACAACAAAGGTGAAAACCTCCGCTGGTCCGACGACAGAGCCCGTGGAGTAGGCGGAGACGAGGAGCTTCGTCGAGTCACGAGGGGCATCTTCGTCCATCTTCGTTCTCTCCCGCGGCGGAGACCCAATGATCTCTCACAATACCGCGAATATCACAGCTCGGTAGTTTTCGTTCGATCGGTTCTTCAGGGGCGTTTTCCTCAACCTTCAACACTCCGTCAAAGGCAATGGGTCCCGGTCCCATCAGTCCCCCCTTGAGGGCGGAGGGTCACACGCGGAGCCGTGCCTTCGTTCTCAACGGTTCGAGGCCGTTGCGGAGGTGTTGAGGGCTCCTTCCCCAGGGACGACACGCGAGTGATCTTCGCGTTTTAGGAAACGAGGCGTCGGTTTCGCAACGGATGAAAGGCGCCCCTCCCGAGGCCGAGGTGACCGTTTTTTGTCCGTTGGTCGCGACGCGATCTCTTTGGAATGCAGAGGGTCGCGGAGCGGCTATAAAGGGCTACCGCCCCCCTCCCGCCGAATCTCACCTTAGCCATCGCTTTCATCTTTTCTCTCCTCCGCTTCCCTTCGCCTATCTCGCTCTAGTCTTGCTTGGATTTCGCCCGCCTCCGCTTGCCTTAGCCCGACGCCTAATTTTATGCGCGCTAGTTCTTGGCCGTTTAGCGTAAGGGGCCGCCCCCGCCGAGAGCTTTAGGGGCCATACGCGAGCTCCTGCCATATCGCTCTAGCCAATACCTGCGCCTCTTCGAGGAGTGCATGCCGGACGCGGCCCGCGCTCAGGACCTTGAAGAAACTTTGTCCGACGTTGAAGCATCAGTCGGAGACCTGATGGCTCGCGAAGACGTTGAAGCAACCCACGAACTCGGTCCGTCGAAGATGACTCAGCGCGTTTGACGACCTCCGCGAGAAGGGGTTCATTGGGGCGATTGCGAGGTGAAACTCCCCAGGGTAGGTCGTGCGCGAGCTTCCCGAGCCTCCGCACCGGTGGGGCATCGTTTTCAAGGATTTCTTCGTCTGCGGCCTCCGCCGCCCTACAGACTCATATCTTCGCACGGTGGTGGACTCGTTCGAGGTGCAAATTCATCACCGACTCCTCACGCCTTCTCGCGCTGTACAAGTTCGTGTGGGCGGTGGAATCTTATGGCGGAGAGGCGGACACGAACACCTTCGTCCGCTTCTACGAGCTGCACAAGCAACCAAAGCCTCGGAAGATGGCAGACGGGAGCGAGAAGAAGCTCCAGTTTGGGTGCTGCACATTCAGCCCTCACCGCTATCAGGGTGAGGAGAAGGCGGAGATCTCTTACGCCCGAGAAGAATAAGTGGAGCCTGGCTGGTTGACCATCGGGTTCTACGCCAAGTCCGCGCCGGGCCGTCAAGAAGGTGGACGACGAGGAGATTTCCCAAAGATCCCTTCGCGTCAAAGCTAATTCGGTGGATATCGTCTCCGCCCCGAGCCGAACGATGATCGACGGATCGCCGAAAAGTGCCGCGGCTTTCATGCTTGCCCGCCGATACTTTCGGGCGCCGCGATCTAATGGAGGAGATCCGCTACGCGGCCAAGTACTCGCGCCGAAGCGTTTCAAGGATCCGATCACTATCGAAAGGGTCAACCTGCCCGTCTTTGGGGACGCGGAGGTGTTGGTTCCGCACCCGCGCCTTTGCGCCCGGCTTCCGGAGGGCGTCAGCGCCGATGCCTTCGTCATGCGGGTGGAGATGGAGGCCTAAGATGTGCTTGGCCCCATCTCTACAAAGGAGTTCTTGGCTGAAATCCCAGCGGGGACCATGCCCCGCCTCGAATCGAAGTTTTTGAGGAAATGGGTGTCCAAAGATGGGAATCACAAGGTTCCCGGAAAGGTGCTCGCAGAGATCAAGCGGCGGAGGCGGAGGAGGCCGCTTAAACCGAGAAGGCGGCTAAGGAAGTCATCTCCGCCGCACCCGCTCAGGCCGATAAAGGAGGGCCCCTTCGCTCACGCGAGGGAAGATGAAGAAAAACAAGCTAGAGGAAAGTACCTCGATACGTCCTCCGGGCTTTACTACTACAGCCCCGACGGTCAAAGAAGAAGCCAAGAAGAAGAGGCGGTTGGTTATCCGGCCCGGCCGAAGCAAGTTGCACGGAGGGGGCCGGCTCGGTTACAGCATGTACCGGAGGACAAGCTTCGGGCGCCTCGGGCTCGGGGCGGACTCCTCCGGTGCCCCGAGGCTGGGGTTGGCGGAGGTGGGGTTAGCTTGGTGCTTAAACCGGGTTCGTCTTCTCCTACCACCGCCGAAGTTTCGTCCGGGCTTTCAAGGGCAGAACTACCTCGGGCGCGTCGAAGGCGATGGCCGATCCCCGGGCTGGTTTGCCCAGCTAGAGTGACGCTCCACCGAGTCACGAAGTCGGGAGCACTTTGGGGAGCAAACCAGGGTCGGCCTCCCCTGCTAAGGAGTTAGATCGGGGAGGTGGTTGTTGACTCGCCCTCTGCAGACTCCTTTGTGCCGCCTGCCGGAGTGAATCTTACTTACGCCTCGGATGCAGGAGCTTCGAGCCGTTCATGACGCGTCCAAGAGTAGGGGCACTGAAACGGAGAGTTCTGCCGTGAAGGCTGTTAAAGCCGCGGAGGTGTTGGAGGTGCTGCGTACCGGCGCCGGCTCTGCTCATGTCATCCTTGAAGGTGTGTTTCGTTTACCCTTTAAAACTTATTTCTATTGTTGTTATTCAGTTTAGCTTATCTCTTTTCTTTGCTTCAGATGGTGGCGGAGCTGCCCCGGGCTAGACGGGAGTCCCCTCGCCTTGTTGCGGAGGGTGATCTCGAGTAAGTATTGGCAATTCGCTTAACTTGCCATGTCCTATTCGCTATTATGTGTGCATTTGCCTATCTTCCCGATTTAGACGATATTCTTAAATATTTTTAGAAGGGGACGTGTACGAGGTCTTCAACAAGGCCATCGACGAGCGTCTCGGTGCGAAGATGTTTTGGCCTTCTTTTAGTTGTCTTTCTTTCCGCTTTGTTTTTAGCGGAGGTCTTACTTGTTTGTTTGTTTAGATGACTTCAAGCCTTGAGTGTGTCCGCGCCAAGGTTCATTCTGAACTTGTGGCGCGTGACAAAATTTTTGTTGGAGCTGAAGACGAAGGTCTCGCTTGGTCGAAGAGAAGAAAACATTGGAGGCCGCGGTGGATCGGGAGCGGGATCTTCATCACGGCGAGGCCGCCCATGCCAAGGAAGCGCGGGGACGCTCTTGCGGCGCGCGCGGAGGAAGCCGAGAAGGCCCTTTGCGAAATGGAGCTGAAGTTAGAGGAGGCTAACGCATGCTTGACTTCGTCGCGCGCTTTCGGTCGGTGACGGCAAGGCAAAGCGGTGGATGTGATTTATGCGTCTAGTACCTCCACCGCCCAGCGGTACGCGGAGGCTGTGACGTCTGTTGGGGCGGTGGTCACACCGTTTCCTTCGACGGGGAGCACCGGCGTCTCGGGCGTGGATGTCGAAGAACTTCGCCAAGCTCCCTAGCATTCTCCGGGGGTATCCGACTTTGGTGCCCGGTCGGCCACAAACATGGCTCGCATTCTCTCTAACGAGGGTTGCGGAGATGTTGGCGGGTTCGCGTGAAGGAGAGCCATCATCCCTCCCGCCTCGCGGAGCTTGTTGACGGAGCTTTAAAGTTCGTTGGGTCGTTCATGAAGAAGTTCGGGGCGGTCCACGGGCATGCGGAGGTCGCGTCCTTGGCTCGTTCCCTTTTTCGTGTATTCCTCGGTCCTTGACTTTTTATTTGTTTTTAGTTTTTGTCGGTTTGATAACGTGTGGCCGGTATTTTTGTTTTTCTTTAGGCAAGTGTTCGATGGAAGTCCCGCTCCGCGTGTTGAGGCTGTGGAGGACATTCCGAGGGAAGCTACCGCCGCGAGCTCCTAGTGCTACCGAGGGGTCGCGGACCGAGGAAGACGCAGAGGTGTAGATTGTTTTAGGTTTCTTATTATACAAGTTTTTTTTTATGTTTGGGGCTGCGCAGAGAAGCTTTTGCGCGGATTAGAAACTCCGCTTGTAAGATAGTTAGTGGATTTGAACTTAATAGAAATTGACGTTTTGATTGAATCAAAACTTTCTGCGCAGGATCCCGATGAGGTGCCTCCGCAGGAAGTTGATCCCTTGTGTTTTTATCGGGGACGGTGTTTATGTTGATGGCGGTCTTTGGCTGTTTCGGAAGGATACCTTCGCCAACCCTAGCGTGGACGAGATGTACGAAGACGTTTTGTTTGATCTAGGGGACGAGCGCATGGCGTTTACAAACGATGTAGCTTGTTTGGGGCCTCCGCCTGGTTCCTTGTAGGATTTAATCGATACGTGATAGCTTTTGTAAGATTACATGTTGTTTGAATAAAGCGGAGCTTGCTAAATTGCGCTCAAGTTTTTTACACTTGTCCCTCCCTTTATTTTTTCCTCCAACGGTGTCTTCCGACCTTCGCTTGTGGATTTGATAGCGGAGGGTAGTTATTTATTTGCAGCGCCGGTATAGTCCGTTCTGCCGCGGTAAATTGGTGTGCCGGTCTCCGCTACACGTGTGGAAAGCACTGCCTTTGGCTCCACTTCGCGGGTCTTCGCCAAGGTTCTCTCGCTTGGGTTTTTGGTGAGGCTCTGTGGCTTCGGGGGATGTTACGAATTCTTACGCGGTCTCCCCCTTGACCTGCCCAAGCCCCCTCGGCTTGTTACGATTTCTCACGCGGTTTCGCTCTGTCTCCGAGAATATGTTGGCGGAGGTCAACGTCCTCGCCCATCGTTCGCTCTAGGGTTGTGTGTTTGGTGTTTTTCCTGGTGGGTGGTTAACCGAGGGGGTGGCGCTGGGTTTGTTTTATAGTGCTTGTGTCATTAAGGGGGATTTATTGATGTCGTACTTTAGTGGGTGGAGTAGGTGGATTGGGTTAGTATATAAGCTGCCCTACTTGACCTTCTCTGAAGCACTATATCAGATGTGATGGGTCATACTAGTGGTGGCTTAATTTGGGCACTCTGAAACCGTGTGAGGATTCGTATTAGGTGGCCTGGGCACTGTCCCCAAATGCCCTCCTATTCATTGGCTGGAAGCTCAGACTAGAACAGGCACGGAGCTATTAACTCTTGCCTGTGAGCTATCAATTCTTGGCGGTGAGCTACGGTGGTGTTGATCTCAGCCTGCTAAGTTCTGGCCATTTGTCCTTCGGATAATGGCTCGCTAGAGCTTCTTCGGGCCTTGTGTCGCGCCCTTTTTTGTCTGAGGTCGGCTATTTTGGCTGAGCTCTATGGCGGTCTACGAGATGATGGCGCGAGAGGACGCGTTGACACCGGGGCGGAGGCTTTCTTGTGTGGACGGCGTGAAGCGGTTGCTCGGCCTCGGGGTGTGGCTTATCTTCTTTGTCTTGCCGTGTCTGCGCCACCACTATTCCATCTTCTCGCGTGAAGGTGTGATGCTTGCGCGAAAATGGCGTGTGAGCGAGCGAAGCTTCCTTTGTTCTCGCGGCATGTGTCTGTTGCCTAGTGTGGTGGCGTGGGCTATTCTTTTTCTTTTTTCGTTTCCCCGCTACCACTGTACCATCTTCGGCGGAGGTATTTGTAATTGGAACAAAGATAATGTCAGTACCTGTGTAACTTGTGTATAAACCAATGCAATGAAAAGAATGTTTGAAATATACCGAGTTTTTTCACTTGTCCTCTCTACTACCTTTATTGGCGGAGGTATCGCTGATGCCCGAAGCGGACGTGTCTTTTTTCAGCTTACTAATTTTTTGAAGGCACATCTTTGTCGTGCCACCTCGATGCCTACGCTTTGGGTAGGACTTTTTCGAGGATTTTTGTAGACCGTCTCGATGGTCTTTTTAGAGGTCGTTTTTAAGCCGTAACCTCCGCATTCGTCTTGAAAACCGTCCTCTCGAGGAGGCTTTCGTTATGCTTGCCGAATTACGTGACTTCGTTGCTAGTCACTTTCGGCTTGTTCTTTTCTCGTGTGTTTTGGGGAAATTTCCTCTATATATTCCGAGGTTTTTACACTAGCCTTGCCTCGTTAAAAACCTCACCTCCGTTAGGAGTTCCCCTGTGAGGAAAAGAGTGCAAGACCTTCGCGGGATGCTATAAAATGTAAATCTACTTTCAAGAAAGTAAAATGACTAGCCTCCTCTTATATTTTTGCTAGAGGTAGCCTTACACATAATATTTGCGCAGGTTGTCGACATTCCAAGTGTGGTCGGAGCTGTTTCCCCGCTCGTCTATTAGGCGGAAGGCGCCTGTCTTGTAGTTGCTCTTGCAATAAAGGGGTTAGTCCCCATTTTGCCTCGTAGCTTTCCTATCGTTGAGGCATTTGGGTTTCTCTTGAGTACTAGGTCTCCATCTTGGATGTTTTTCTTGTGGACCTTTCTGTCCCTCCATTTCTTTGTCTCCGCTTTGGTATTTGTGTATGTTTTTCACGGCTTCTAGCCTCGTCGCTTTCGATTGTTTCTTTGGCGTAGTCTTCGCCCCTCCGCCATTTTGTGCCTTATTATGCGGAGGCTTTCATGCTTTATCTCTTCGGGAGCATTGCTTCTTCTCCATACATTAGTTTGAACGGGGTGAAGCCGGTAGCTCTTGAAGATGTTGTGTTGTGGGACCGGATCACCTTAGGTAGCTCATCCGCCCATTTGCCTTTGCGGAGTTTGAACAAGGTTTTTGATATCGCGGAGAATATTATCCCATTTGCTCTCTCAAGCGCCCCATTTGATTCTCGGGTGATAGACTGAGGCGAAGGCTATCTTTGTCCCCATTTGGGAACGTAAGTCTCGAATTTGTCTGCGAGTCGAATTGCTTGCCGTTGTCCTTTATTCTCGTTCTTGGTACCCCGAATCTGCAAATTATGTTCTCACAAGAGAATTTGGTGATGGATTAGGGCGTTATCTTTGCCAAGGGCTTCGCCTCTATCCATCTGGTGAAGTATTCCACCGCTACCACTGCGAACTTGTTTCCTCCCCGTCTTTGTTGGTAGAGGACCAACTATGTCTATTCTCCATCTCTGCGGCGGGGTTGGTGGTATAAGCCGTGTCTCTGGCGATGGGTTTTTTCCGGTGCGGGGCGGTTCGGCAAGCCGCGCATGTCTTGACGATCTGTTTGGGTGTCCTTTATGTGCGTAGGCGATTAAAAACCTTTGACGGATTGCCTTCGCCGAGGGGCTCTTGGTTCAATGTGAGATCCGCAGATGCCGGCATGGATTTCCTTGAGTAGTTCTATGCCTTCATCTTGTGAAATGCATTTGAGCGAGTGGTTGGACCACCCTCTTTTGAATAGGTGGCCTTCAATTATTGTGTATCCTCTTGCTTGTGCTTTTGTTAAAGGGCCGGCCTCGCCGCCGTCCTCCGGGTGGCCGATGTTGCTTATGTTGTCGATTATTGCTCGTCTCCAGTCTTCACCTTCCACCAAAGATGACTATCCCGAATGCTTTTTGGTGTTTCATTCTTTGGTTTGTTGACGACATTGTAAACGGTGTTTTGCGGTATGCGGAGGTTATTTGCTGCCACCTTCGCCAGAGCGTCCGCTTCGCTGTTTTGCTCTCGTGGGATGAATTTTCTGATGAACCCTTGGAACCTTCGCTCCATTGCTCTTACCACCGCTAGGTAGTTTACAAGCTACGGTTCTCGGCCATGCATTCTTTTCTACTTGCCCCTGCCACTAGCATCGAGTCCGTTTTGACTTCAACTAGTTTTGCTCCATAGGCTTTTGCTTTGGTTAGCCCTAGTATCAGTCCTTCGTATTCTGCTGTGTTGTTTGTCTGAGTGCACTCCAACCGCGTGGCAAAGTATGACTTTACGCCCAGCGGTGACATTATCACCGCGGAGGCTCCTGCTCCATTTTTTCCCCATGCTCCATCGGTGTAAACTGTCCACACCTCCGCCTGGTCACTTTGCTCTTTCTGTTGGTGGGGTGTCCATTCTGCTACGAAGTCGGCCAGTACTTGGGATCGTATTGCGGATCTGTGTACGAATGTTATCTCGAACTGTGATAGCTCGGCTGCTCATTTACCGATTCTTCCTGAGGTTTCCTTACTCCTCGGGACCTCCGCTAGCGGTTGTGTGGTTGGCACTATCACCTTGTATGCCTGAAAAAAGTGCTTGAGCTTTCTAGATGCTATGACCGGGCGTATGCTATTTTTTCTATCTTTGTGTTGACCTTTGCTCCTGAGAGGGCCTCCGAGACATAGTATATTGGGAGTTGGAGGAGCTTGTCGTTTTGCACTTTTTCTTGAACGCTCGCGCTTGATAGTATAACCTGATGCCGCGATGTAGAGGAGGATGGGTTTATCTTCGTCGGGCACTGCCACTGCTAGCTGTTTCTGTAGATATTCTTTGAGTTTTTCGAAGGCCTCCGCTTGCTCTTCCCCCACTTGATATCTCCTCCTCCCCTTAAGGCTTGGAAGAAAGGGAGGCTTTTTTCCGCCGATTTGGAGATGAATCTGTTGAGGGGCTGCTATTACGCTTTGTCGCCTTTTGTACTTCTCTCTTTGATCCGGGCTCCGCCATGTCCCCCCCGATTGCCTTTGTTTTTTTCGGGTTCGCTTTGACCCCATCGAGCGGACGATGTATCCGAGCACCTTCGGCTTGGGTGACTCAAGACACACTTCTCGGGGTTTAACTTGAGGCCCGACTTCTTCGGGTTCACGAAGGTTTCTTGTAGGTCGGAGATATGATCCTGCTCCTTCCTGCTCATAACTATAAGGTCGTCGACGTATGCAATCATATTTTTGCGAAGCTGTCCTGTTAGGACTTTTCTCGTCATCGCGAACGCCGCCCCAAAGATTTTCGAGGCCCTCCGGTATTCGACAAAGCAAGTATGTCCCGAATGGGGGTAGTGAAGCTGGTTTTTCCTCATCTTCTTTTTCTTAGCCATATTTGGTGGTAGCCCGAATAACAATCCAGCGGGGAGAATCTCCGACAGCCCTCGCTTTATCGACGGAGGTGTCTATCCTTGGCAACGGATAGTTGTCTTTTTTTGGTCGCTTTGTTGAGATCGGTGAAATCTATGCACATTCTCATTCTGCCGGAGGTCTTTTTTGGGACTAGGACGACATTCGCCAACCAATCAGTGTATTTGACTTCTCTTATCACCTTGGCATCAAGTAACCTTTCCTCTCGACATTTTCCTCGATTTTGCTTTTTGGCCTCATGTTGGGATTGATATCCGGACATGCTCGATGGTGTCCCCGTCGACCCCCGCGAAGGTCCGCGGACCGGTGAAAATTTCTTTTGTTTTTACGAGGAGGTCTCGTCAACTTTTCCTCTTCCTCCAATGATAGCTCAAGAGCGATGGTGACCGTGTGGTGCGGGTCGTCATCTATTTTTATCTTTTTGACTTTACCTTGACCTTTGACACTTGTGCGCTCTTTTTCATGTCCACGTGGCTCTGGGCCTTCGCTCTTTGATTGCACCGAATTGACATTTCGATGTGTGCGATATATGGCCTTTTCTATGTTTCTGGCTTCTTTTTGGCTCCCATGCCTTTGTTATGATGCCGTTAGTCTTTGGGATTTTCATGCACAAATACCCCATGTGTATTGCGGCATTGAATTTGTTTGTGACCCTCTGCCGAAGATTGCGTTGTAGGGGGAGTATACGTCGACAATGTCGAAGGTTATGTATTATGTTCTTGCACTCTTTTCGTCCGCGAAGGAGAGACGGGGTAATTATTTTACCCAGTGCCTCGCACTTGTCTTCCGCCAAATCCAATAAGCGGTGAATCGAGGGGGGTAGCTGATTTCTCTTGAAATTCATCTTGTCGGCGCCGGCGAAGATTATGTCTCGCGGAGCTTCCTGTGTCAACAAGTATTCTTTTCATGTCCCATGTTGTAACGTTTGTTTCTATCACCATGGCATCGACATGTGGGTAGCTCTCAGTTTGAGATCTCGCTTCGAGAAAGTTATGGGAGTCTTCGACCATTCTCCAAACCTCGACGGCGGGTTGAACTGCTACATTGTTGACCAAGCGGAGGTGGTCTTTTTCTGCTTTTTGGTTTCATACTCTATTGATGTTCCTCCTGTAATGGGCATTATTGTCCCGATGGAGGGAAGGGGGTGTGAGGGTTGTATTGATTCTCCGGGTTGGGCTCGTTTTTCATGGGAGCGCGGGTGGGGGCCTGCGGAGGTGGTGGCAAGTTACGGTTTGGTACTTGGCTGGCCGCGGTATGTTTAGGTGCTGCGGCTGTCCTGTCTCTATGTATGTCAAATGTTGCCTCGGGTTCGAGTACGACATGCTTGATTTTGAGGAGTAATTCTGAGCTGACGGTGGAGGTGGCGAAGGCCTCCAAGCCGGAAGGAAACTGGGGTAGTACGCATTTGCTAAAGTTGACGGGTGTACTTGATTTGATGTTAGAGACGGGTAGATTGGCAAGATCTGGCTGGTGGCCGGCGAGAGCTTCTGAAGGCTCAGGCGATTGTAAGTGTAGGCATTGTTGATTTCCCTTGCTGGCTGCGGAGGCTGATTTATGTGAGATGAGTTTAGTGGTCCTTTAAGTGCCTTGTCCCTTTCCTGTTGGATGATTGGACAGTCTTTTGTGTAATGGCCTTTTTCTTCGCCGTGTATCGCCTGTAACTGTTTCCTTGGCCCCCTGTTCCAGTTTTTTGCTGGTCCCTTTCCTTGATACGGTTTTTGGCTATCTGGTGGCTTCGCTCCCTGCGCATTGCGTTGTTGATTGGCCTCCACTACCTGACTCATTGTCAGTACATGTTGTCCCTGAGCTTGCTTGGGCTGTTGCTGCGGAGGCTCTTGCTGGTGGATCTTCTTGCTACCCTTGTCTTGTTGTCTGTCTATGTTCTGTTCCTCAAGCCTCTTTCGATAGTCTTCATCCGACCGGATCCGGATCTCAAAATGTTCACATAGTTCTTGCATCGTTCTTGGTTTCCTCGCGCCAATTCTCGTGAACGGTCCCAAGCGTAGACCCCGACGGCTGCATCTATTGCCACCTGGTCTGGGACGTCCGGGGCCTTCGCCTTTAGTTGGAGAAATCTCTGGAAGTAGTCTTTCAATGGCTCGTTGTAGCCTTGCTTGCACTGGAACAAGTCCATGGAGGTTAGTGACTGTACGACTAGGCCCTTAAAGTTCTACAGTATCTTGTCCCGAAGGTTCTCCCACGAGTATATGGTACTGGGCTCCAGCATGGAGTACCAGGCTAGTGCGTCTCCTTCTGCAGCAATTATGAAAGCCTTCGCTAGTACTGCGTCATTGCCTCCGACCGATGCCACTGCCGCTTCGTAGCTCATTATGAACTGATGTGGGTATGTCTTCCCGTTGTTGACGTTTCTTAACGTCGCGAGGAAGAATCATAGCGTCTGAAATTGTTGTTGTAGCTTTCACCCGGAATATTCAGGGTATCGTATTTTCCACAGGGACGGCTGCGCAGAGGGCTTTCTGGATAGCGTCTACCCAAGGCAAGGTTAAGCTTCTAAGAGGAATGAGGTATCTTTATGGGTTTACACTCTCGGGCGGGGATCACTCTTCCGTTATCTCTCACTTCGCACCGCCCACGCCCAAAGGACGGTGTCCGGCAATTGCACCGCGCCACACCCGAGCGTGGGGGATTACAAGGGGACGGACAAAGCTGTCACAACCCGGCCGCCTACCCCCTCAACCGTGGGATGCGCCACAAAAGATAGGAAACCACTAGTCCAAACACCACGTTTGCACTGATGATTACTACTCGAGTGTGATATCAAGGCTTACCCGTCCCCGGGGTCCTTCACTAGAGTACCGCCCCGAAGGAACGACTATCAATCCCGTAAGAATAAAACGGCTAAGATAATATGCTCGAAAGTAATAACCGAAAGAGGAACACAATCTGTCTTACCAAAGTGTAAATAGATTGTAGAGGTACAAGCGAGGTGGGCACCGACAAGTCCGGCACTCCGTCCTCCTAGGAACCGCGGTACACCGGGGGCGGACCGACAACTCCAGGTAGAAGGAATCAAGTTTCCTTCTAGCCTTTCCTCTCTCACTCTCTAGAATTAGAATAGGGATAGAGATAGAAGACTCTCTCTCTTGCTCAATTGTGCTTGTAGCTCTTTATTATGAGTGGTAGAAGAGCTCTACTAAGAGAAGGAGAGCTCTTTACCTTTGGAATTGGTGTCCTACAATGAGAGGGGATGGCCTCTTTATATAGGAGAGAGGGGAGAGAGGCAATCCCTATACAAGGAAATATTTCCTGGCGCCTCCACTGCATGCAACCGTCCTATACTATGACGGTAACAGTTTCCATCGAAAGCCGCAGGTGAAACTGAGCAAACAGGCCTATAAGGCCTCGAACAGGACCAAAACCGAGAACCGGTGGCTGTTTTACGCTTCGGAAGGTAATCTGGTCGGTGGGTGAACCAGCCCGGTTCACGCGGTTTCGGGCGGTGAACCGCAACCTGACCAGAACCGCCTCAGCCGAGCCTCTCAGTGTTCGCCACGTGTGTCGGCGGGCGGCCGAGCCGCGTCGGCGCGGCGTGCGACCGTCGTACTAGGCCGCCACGCGGGCGCGCGGTCCGCGTGAGGGCGGACAGCGCGACCGGTGGGCCCCAGGCAGCCGCTTCTCGCCGTCTGCGCCTCGCGTCGCGCCGCCCGCGCGTGGGGGACCGGCCGCCACGTGGCCTTGCGTGGTTGGCCCGGCCGCCCGCGCGCCAGGGGGATGTGCACGGGCGCGTGGGGCCGCCGTGGCCCGCCGGGCTGGTATGCTGTGTCGACCGGGACAGCTCTGGGCCCGCTTGTCGGCGTTTGTTGCCGCTGCTGTTACCGACCGACACGTGGGCCCGGTTGCATAAGCATTCGCGTATGTGATCCATATTTCATGTGCGTTTTTATTTATCTCATATCTTTTCCATCCGGAGTCCAAATATATGAAGTAATATATCCATTTTGATCGGTAGCGACGAGCTCTCCGTGATGGTGTACTTCGTTTTGCCATATAAGATACCTTTTTCTGACGATAAATTAGGAATTTCTGCAAAACACTTGGAGCACCAAAACTTCGTGGAACTTGTTATATAAGTAATATTTTATTATAATAAGATATGAAATATTTGTTATTTAGAGTAATTTGGCAGTCAAAAAATATGCATTAACGACCGTCAACACCCATTAAACCTTGGGAGCTGGGTGGGCTTGTATCTAACCGACCCACGGCGTTCGTTGTATTCCTTCCCGATAGCGGAGACCTTGGATCGAAAGCCCTTCGGTCCTATGGCGCGTCGTGATTAATCAACGGGTTGGGTAGAGAGCTCTGTGTCAATGTTCAACGCCATGGGATTCCGACGGGCGATGAGCGGTGGCTGAATTGGCGGAGAAATTTGAATAGCGGCGCATATTTTGGATCTCCGCTGCCCGGAAAACCATCCGCTTGCGATCTCGGCTACTGCGCGAGGAGGCTTACGTGCTTTGAGTATCTCCGCGTAGGCCGCGCAGCCTTGTCTCTCTCCCGCTTTTGCAACCTCGAAGCAAAGCTTGTGGGCGGCGCGGCTTCGGGGCGTTTGGTCGGGGGCTCCACCTCCTTGTTCGGCCCCCTCCGCGCCTTCGCCACTTCCTTCTTCTTCTTGTTGTTGCTCGCCTTCAATTCGGGAGGATCTTCCTCTCCGTCCCGTCGCGTATGCACTTCTCGTGCCTACGCCCGGGTCGCTGCGATGCTCTTTGATGGGGCCTTGGCCTTTGCGGTAGTTCCCTTCCTTTTTACGTGGTGCCATGGTTTTCTGCTGCCCCCCACGGTGGCGTAATGTTGGTCTAGGGGTTCCCAACACGGAGAAGGTCTCCACCGGGCGGTGCCTTGGGGGAGCGGTGGTGTGCGTAGGGTGTTTTCAAGCTAGATGGAGTAATAATAACTGCTCATTATGGAATTCACCAACCTCTCTAAACGGGAGGACTCCTCCCTATTTATAGTTTTACAAGTGCCGGGAACCTAAGATTACAAATTTACCCCCGATATTCCCGGCATATTCCCATGAGCACACACACACACCACACGGGGGGCGGGCCCGTACTTTCGAGGACATCACACCGCCTAAGACCTCCCGATGTGCCGAGCTCCTCCGCCGGTGATCTCCGCTAGGATGGGTCGGCGCCCGCTGGCTCGAACTTCCGCGCCTCCTTACGCTTTGGGCCTTCACCCGAAATCCCCTCCGGTTACAACGAAGGTGAAGACCTCCGCCGGGTCCGACGACGAGAGCCCGTGGAGTAGGCGGAGACGAGGAGCTTCGTCGAGTCTCGAGGGGCATCTTCGTCCATCTTCGTTCTCCCGCTTGCGGAGACCCGATGATCTCTCACAATACTGCGCGAATATCACAGCTCGGTAGTTTTCGTCAGATCGGTTCTTCAGGCGTTTTCCTCAACCTTCAACACCTCCGTCAAAGGCAATGGGTCCCGGGTCCCAACAATCACCATCACCTCTTACAGCACTAGTCCTTTCGAGTTAGATGCAACAATTCTAGAGTGAACACCGGCTGCACTAATCCCCCTTTCGGTGCTCCTAGCAAAGACAACCATCCCTTGCAGTGTTGGTCTCGACCTCATCATTTGTCCTTTCGGTGCTGCCAATAGCATCAACTCTCCTTTCAGTGCTTCCATCAACTGTATTCCCAGCAGCAGCAGCAACTATGTTCACATCAACATTGCTTCTTTCGGTGTTCCCAGCGGCGGCAACTATGTTCACATCAACATTGCTTGCTTCCGGTGTTCCCGGCGGAAGCAACGGCAAGAGCACCACCCCTTTTTCGTGGTTCCGGGAGAAGCAACGGCAATATCCCTTTCAGTGCTCCCAGTAGTAGCACGACCCCTTCCATGGCAATAGCCGTACTGCCTCTTTCAGTGCTCCCAGTAGCAGCAGTGCCACTCCTTTTATTGCTCCCAACAGTATCATCAGCACTCCTTTTGCTATTCCTAGTATTAGTAGCACCTCTCCTTCTAGAGTTGCCAGCAGCAATGCTTTTGACTGAATATCGCCAGCACTACGTCTGTTTGGTTGCTCCCACCACTTCCGCATCCTTGTGTACAAGCTTCTTGTGTCGAAGACCGTGCATCTTACGGAAAGTGAACAAAACAGTTAGTACATCTCAAGAAGAAAGGGACATATTTTTAAACACGCAAGAACACAAGAAAATGCATGTTTATCACATAATATAGACATGAAGCAGCACACACAAATAACAATCCGACAACAATGTTGTTTAGTTCAACAAAGGTACAAAGTGGAAACAAAGATGAAAACTAAGAAAAACAAATCAATAATCATTTGGATCTAAAGCTAGATGTTCTTCAGCTTGATTGTCTTCATCTTCATCTCGAGTCTCTTCATCTTCTTCATCTTGACCATCAGCCACATTCCCATCACCTTCAGTGTTCAATTTCGACAGAAATTCTAACTCCTTAGGATCGGTTATCTCATCCGACACAACTGCAGCTGTATTATCAAGCTCAAAATTCAGATCAATGACAAATGTGCCTTCTAACCCCTCCTCTTGGAAAAATAACACTTCTTCTACTGGACCAGTATGAGGATCATTATCACTGTCATCTACATTGATATAGCCATGTGGAGTAACCTGATACGTAACCCACCACTCCTTTAGATCTGATTTCTGACATGCATAAGGTAAATAATATACTTGTTTAACTTGACTAGCCAAAACAAAAGGCTCAAACATAGAAAGCCTAGCAAAGCATGCTTAATTTCCACCGGTCCCAAGTTTTCGGTCGCCTTGTTCCATTAGGTGTTGGATCAAACCAATCACAATCAAACAAAACCAGCTCTAGTTGCAATCGTCCTTCCCATTTTATTTTTATGAAGTCCTTAATTACACCACGTATTTCTGTCTCATTGTTGCTATCATCAACACAAGATACACAAACACCAGTATTAACGTTGTCAATTCCGATTTAGATCTCTCATCTTTGTTTTGAGCGAAATCTATAACCATTCACATCATAACAGCCACTAGAGGACAAAATGAAAGGATGGGTGAAATTTGTTTTTTTCATATGAATTTTTACAAAAAGTTGTTTGAATCTCAAATTTTGGGACAATGCACATCTAGTTTAGTACTATTAGTGTGTAAAGTTTCAAAAAAATTTAAAACTTCTAAGTGCGACATGCAAGACTATGAGATAAGCTCCGCGACCGCAAGGGCTCGCGGGCATGCATTTCACAAAACTCCGTGAAACCTTGCGGTTGCGGAGCTTATCTCAATAGTCTTACATGTCGCACTTAAAGAGTTTTAAATTTTTTGAAAAATTTACAAAAAAAATACTAAACTAGATGTGCAATTTTGAATTCAAATTTTTGCAAAATTCATATAAAAACAAATTTCAGCCACTAGAGGACAAAGTGAAAGGATGGGTGAAATTTGTTTTTTTTCATATGAATTTTTACAAAAGTTGCTTGAATCTCAAATTTTGGGACAATGCACATCTAGTTTAGTACTATTGGTGTGTAAAGTTTCAAAAAAAATTTAAAACTTTTAAGTGCGACATGCAAGACTATGAGATAAGCTCATGACCGCAAGGGTTGCGGGCATGCATTTCACAAAACTCCGTGAGCGAAAACTCTATGAGCCCTTGCGGTCGCGGAGCTTATCTCAATAGTCTTGCATGTCGCACTTAAAAGTTTTAATTTTTTGAAAATTTACACCAAAAGTACTAAACTAGATGTGCATTGTCCCAAAATTTGAGATTCAAACAACTTTTGCAAAAATTCATATGAAAAACAAATTTCAGCCACTAGAGGACAAAATGAAAGGATGGGTGAAATTTTTTTTTTTTCATATGAATTTGTACAAAAGTTGTTTGAATCTCAAATTTTGGGACAATGCACATCTAGTTTAGTACTATTGGTGTGTAAAGTTTCAAAAAAAATTAAAACTTATAAGTGCGACATGCAAGACTATGAGATAGTTCTCCGACCGCAGGGCTCGCGGGCATGCATTTCACATACTACGAGTTATTGGAGCGAGGCGAAGTACTATACTACGTGTTTGCAATATACTGTATCAATTTTATTAGATGTGAATCTAACGTATCAATAAAATGTCTCTTTCTTTCATAACAACGTTTAAAGAATTCATCTCTACATGGTCCAACACGGTACGAACAAGATGCTTCTAACACGCTTTATGAAAGCGTGTCTACATTGACATAAAGACAAAATAAAGTGTGTCCAGCTCTAAATCTGACGAATCTAAAGGTGGTGGTGGTGGGGGAATAAATTGGGGGTGTTCTAGTAGTTTATCCTCTTGAGGTCGAGTGTGGGACGGTTGGGATGGCCGTCAGCTGCTCGGCGCAGCGCTGTCTCCGCTTGCTCCACCTCCGCAGCAGATGAGCCATCGCAGTACATCCATACTTCGAGATACTGGAGCGAGGCGAAGTATTCCAAGGCGAGGCTGACGCAGCCATCGTCGTGGTTGCCATCCTTAATGAATTCCTGCACGTATACTTTAAAGAAAACCTTCAGGAAGCTTGGCATCAGGGTCGGGGCGACGCTTGCATCTTTGCATACAATGTCCTCCCTTTCACAGCCCAATAGCATAAAGCCTCCCACCTTCGGAACACAAAACGAAATGCTGCCGGAGTCCTCCTGGATTGGCAGCAGGAACCGGACCCCCTGATAATACCATATCATGCAGCGCCTCAAATTCTGGAATAAGCAACCATCATCTTCAGTTCTGGTGTTGTTGCATTCCACCACTACAATGGAGAAGACGCCCAGGTCGAGGGAACGGAGCTGGGGCAACCCGCCGAGGATTCTTAGGTCCTGCTCGTCTATGGCTTCCACGTACAGGGACAACTCGGAGAGGTGAGGAAGACGCGAAGGATTGATGCAGAATGATGGGAACCGAGAGAAGCCTATCCACCTTAGAGACAGTCGCCGAAGGCGTCGGGAGAGAAGGAAGCCCTCTGCTTCCCACGCCGCCGCATCTATATATACTGGAGATGAGTAGGTCGTCAGTAACAGGATCTCCAACTTTTGGAGATTACGCAGGAACTGCAGCACCAGATCGCCCTCTACTTTCATATCATGGCGGAGCACGAGCACCCTGAGTTCCCAAAGGCCGCATAGCTCCATCAGAAATCGTCTCCATGGTTCTTTTTCTTCACCTTTATATATTATCTCAAGCTCCTCCAGGGACGTCAGCTTTCCGATCCCATCTGGCACTGTGTATATCCAGCCTCTGATTCGCAGACACAACAATTTTGTTAGCAGCCCCATGCTTTTTATCACCACTTCATTCGCACAGTTAGCTTGTCCCACGTCTAGTGTCTGCAAAAACTTTAGAGTTCCTATTTCTTCTGCTGGAAGCACAATAATTTCGGTAGCACTTAGCTGGAGGTACCTCAAGTGAAGTAAATTCCGAAGGGGGACCTGCAGATGCCGCCAATTGCTGGAGGAGGAAGTAGTATGTAGTAGTGCTAGCACACGTACACGCTTAAAGCTTGAAAGTGAGATCCCCTTGTCAATATCCCACCGCCCTGAAATGAATGACCTCACTAGCTGCATGTCCATATGGGCCTTCGACATTCTATCATTTTGGAGAGCTACCCTCCGAACTCTGCCACCTAATCCATTGTTGTTGCCTAATATAGTGACAAAGTTCTCTTCAGATGAAATGAAATTGATGAGATCTAGTATCATATCATGAACCTGGCAACCATATACATATATTACGTCATTCAGGACTTCTGTATCCTCCTTCTCTACCATCTGGATCATGCTTCTATTTACAAGCTCGTTGAAGTATCCCTCTCCAATCTCAAATGAGGACATTCCTTGTTTCTCTTGAACAAAACCTTCAGCTATCCACATCCACACCAGAGTGCTTTTCTCAATGAAATAATCTTCCGGGAACACGCTTAGATATAGTAAGCATGTCCTTAGATGAGAAGGTAGATCATAGTAGCTAAAAGAAAGTATCTTCTCTGTGTTCTCTACTTGTTGGTTCTCTTTATTGGCAAAACCAATAGACTGATGCACCTCTGACCATTCATCCACATGTTTACCCACCAACAGGCTAGCCATTGTGATGATAGCTAGGGGTATGCCACCACATTTCCTTAAAAATTTAACGGATACATCATCATCCGGTTGCTGATAAGAAGATTTGCTTTCACCACCAAATATCCTTGCAAAGAATAACTTCCTAGAATTATCATCTGACAGCTGCTGTAGTTTGTAAACCTCACCAGCTTCTTCGGCAACTTCTTGATTTCGAGTTGTTACGATTATTCTACTTCCACTGTTGTTCTCAACAAGAGCCAATTTGATTGTTTTCCAAGACCGTGTCTCCCATACATCATCAATAACAATGAAGTACCTACCATCAAGATAGAGAAGAAGTCACGAGTCAACACAAGTATCTAGAGTAGAACTGTAAAAAAATACTATGACAGGACCTGTACTAGATTCTCGCCCCGAGTATCACACGGCTTGTAATATAACATCACTACCTGTTCATGTCTAACTAGGAATGATATGCTAGTTAAAAGGAAAAAGTCCATTTTGACCATCCAACTCTTGCCCCAGTTTGATTTTGGCCATCGAACTCAAAAATCGCGGGAGATGTCGTGAACCAAGAAATAGGGCCTCGTGGGCCCATCTCTCTGGAGCCCTATTTCTTGGGCCATAACATCCCCCCAGCTCCGACCGGTGCATCCTCATCTTTGGATGAAAGTCCATTCGGTCACACACGGGTGGAGGTCGATTACACGGCATGATGAGCTCGGCATTACGGGGATCGGCTTGCCGTGCACCGGGTTCACGAGGATCATGTTCTCTCTCGGTTCGCTTTTAGAGCAAATTCCGGGAGATAGTGAAGGTTCCCGATGTAGCCATGGTACATGTCTTCGGTGGATAGCACGTCCCCTGGCGAGGTGCCGTCTGCGCCGACAAGCTGCGAGCAAGTGTTCCCTCGGAACTCCCACCTTAAGATGCCGATGCACCATGTCGCGAGGCGGGCTCTCTAGGAACAAGAAGCGCTCATTGGGCGGAGCATCGACGAAGAGCGGAAGAAGGCGCCAGATGGTGATGTCGCGGCGAGTAGGAGGGGTAGTAGCCAAATTCAACATCGTACCGTACATGAAGTAGCCGACATCGAATAGGGATGGGGATAGCTGGTGTGTGCCCCTCTCTGCATCATAGCTGATGTGGACGTTGTCGATGGTGAGGAAGAGGCGATCCATGCCGTCGAGGAAGACGACTCGAGCTGGGCCGACGTGATGGCACCGTGGCCGGATGCCGCCCAATAGGATGGCGGTCGGCACCGGATGTCGGTGCGTATGTGTAGGCACCAAGGGCGAGGAAGTTTGTCCCGCGAACCCCACCTTGCGATAGAGTCTCCAAAGCAGTCCCGGTGAGCGGTGGAGAAGAAGCTGGAAGGTAGAAGCGGTCATCAAAGAGGAGGAGGCCATCCTTGACCGTCCAAGCAGGTGCGGCGTCGCCCGTGGTGACGTCGAGGGCGATCCGGCGTAGGTGTTGGTCCTCCGCCGTCACCTGTCATAGCCGTATGAAGACTCCCGCCGACGTGTTGTAGAGGTCCAAGGCAGTCGCATGCCTTGAACGTTCCCCAACCCGGAGGGAAGGGTCCGAACGCCGACGAAGATTCCCGACCGAGCAAGTCACGGGCCGGGGCGCCCCACCCGTGTGAGGAGGTGGTGCCGACGTGAACGTGCTTGGGTAGTCGTCGCGGTAGTACTAGAGCTCATTGGTGGCGAAGTCCCACGCCACACGCCCCAAGGCTTGCTAGCCAAGGCATGACAAGGATGACGTCGATGTCGTTGCTTACATGCAGGACGTAGGCGTCGATGTCGAAGATTCCGGCGTCGATGCGTAGTGGTATGTCGAAGGTGGCCGCCCGGCATGTCGTAGTGGCGCACGTGCGGTGGTGATCGCCACACGCGACCGGCCGAGTACGGAGTCTTTGCCGTTGTCACCGAGGGTCGATGTAGTTGTCGCGTCGCTCCCGAAGTCGACGATGATGTTGACGCCGGTGCCCGAGATGATGCCGACGAGGTATGGAGAATGAGCACCATGTACCGGGAGTTGGGGTCCCTGCAGAGGACCTTCAAGTCGGCGCTCTCCACTTTGACGTCAGCCAGTGGAACGCCCACTTGGTCATCAGTGTAGTCGTTGAGGACCGTGATGTCGAAGAGGTGCTTGCACTTGTGACTCTGTGTGAACCGCTCGCCACAGTTGAAGCAGAGGCCGGCCTTGCATTGTTCCATCATCTCCTCCGGTGTCGGCCGTTTAAGCGGCCGAGTCGATGTCGCACTGGCCGACGGGGTGGGCGCTGGGGGGGCGACAGGTAAGAGGCGAGGCGCCTTGCCCCTCGCCGTGTTGCCTTGTCGGGGTTGTAGAGGATAGTGAGGTGCCGCTCATGACGCCCGGGCGAGAGACATGGCTGCCTCCATGTCCCTAGGATCCAAAGATCTCAACGTCCATCTTGAGCGGCTCGCCAATCGTTGTGTAGATGTTCACCGCCGCTTGTCGTCGAGGTGTCCCTGCGCGGGCCACGTGCGCCGAGAACTGTTCCGTGTACTCATCCACGGTGCATGTCTTCCTCAGCGATGCCAGCTCGCCTAGCGGGTTCCGTCGTGCAACTGGGCCAAAGCGTTCGTTGACGTACTAGGTGAAGCTTGCCCAATCCGCCAACGGTTTCTCTGGGACGACCTCATGTACCACCGTTGTGCTCCTCCCGTGAGATGATATGAGGCGTACCAAACTTGCTGCGTGGTCTGGCGTACCTTGTCCCCCCGAAGAATTGCTCGCGGCCGGTTCAGCCATGGAAGGGGATCTTCCTTGCCATCGTCGTCGGAAAGGACAGCTTGTGCGACGAGGGGCAAGGCACGAGAAGGTGTCCACCGGGTGTGGTGGGGGTGGCGCATGCGCCCCTAGCGCCGTGCCCTGGCGGCGGGCTTACGCCCCGAGGTTGCTCTTCATCATGTTCTCCAAATCAACTGCCGTGACCTGATCGTCGGCGTGCTTTCCATCCATCCTTTTTTGTTGATGAAGGTGCGGGCGGTGTTCTCCAAGGCGTCTTCATGGCGAGATCAACCTCCGCAGCCTGTGCTCGACGCTGACCTCCCGCCGGATCGTTGCACGATAGGGCAAAGAACCCGATTGGCGGCGTGTCGAGCACGGTGGTGAATCCGCGAACTAGGTCCCCAAGTCCTTCAAGATCTTCTTCGTCTCGGGTCCATGGTGGTGGGTGGATCGTGGTGGTCTCCGGATACCACCGCCGAACCCGGCTAGATTGGATCGAACCGACACCCGATCATTGGTCATTGGGGCGGTGGGGACGGAGGTGGAGGGGTGGGCGTCGGCGGGCGACGGAGGCGGCGGCGTGGGCGGGCGGCTTGGGCGGCGGCGGCGGCAAATGAGGAGGGGGTGCGCTGTAGTAGAGAGAGAGATTGGGATAAATTTTCTTTATTTGCTTGTTTCCGAAAGATTACGCCCCTTACTTTTATAGCCCGGGCTAGTGGGATTTGTATCGCAAGCAATCTCTCTAAAAGGTTTTCTTATAGATTGGAATACATTTTTTTACAAGCATATCCTATTTGTTTTCCTAATAAGGGTCTTCCTTATAGATGGAATATCCTCTTGCACAATCGAAAAGCCAAAGATAATCCTAGATAATTTTTCTCCTTTATTGCTGAATTAATTTCGAAAAATCCGTGGAAGGGAGGCATAGGTGGCGGCAGGCCAATTGTGTATCGTCGCTGGCCCCCTTGAGCCTCGTGGGCCTGTCCTGGGCTGGGCCCTATTTCTTGGGTCATGACAATTACATTGCCCAGACCTCCGATTTAGGTGATTCTTGCGGTCACACATTCATAATGGTAAGCTTTATCTTTTAAAATATTATTTATACTATTTTTTATCTCTATTTGTTATATTATTCTTATATTGTTGTGTAAAAACACAATATAAGAAAAGCAAAGCAAAAACGGTTACAAAATAATATGAACAACATTTTGAAAGATAAAGCTCATCGTTACAAATGCATGACCACAAGAATCACTTAAATTGAGATACATAAATTTGGAGAGTTTGCTTTTACATGGAGACGACGTAGAAAAAATTAGTAATCATTTTAAGATCCAAGGACTGTTTTATTCATAGTTTAGTCCTTGGAACTTAAAATGATTTTTTTTTTCATATCTCCGATTTAAGTAATTCTTATGGTCATGCGTTCGTAGACGATAAGCTTTATCTTTTAAAATGTTGTTCATATTAATTTGAAACTGATTATTTTACTTTTTTGATATTGTTTGTTTTGCACAATAACAAAAGAATAATATAACAAATAGTGACAAAATAATATAAAGAACATTTTAAAAGATAAAGCTCAACATTATGAACACGTGACCACAAGAATCAGTTAAATCGGAGGTACCGCCCTAAAAGTAATAATCATTTTAAATTCTAAGGACTAAATTGTAAATAAAAATTAAAACCACCCATCAAAAACAGCCCAATGGTCAAATTTGAACGGTTTTGATAGTTGGATAGCCATAGATACCTGGTTTTGGAGTTCGATCGCCAAAATCAAACTGAGGCAAGAGTTAGATGGTCAAAATAGACCATTTATCTAGTAGCCGAGATAAAGATGCACTTTCTGTTCCTTTCTTATTTTATATGTTACTTAATGTGTTATCATGTAGTAATTAGCTCAATCAATAAGCAACTGGGTCAAAAATAGACTTATTTCAGAAAAAAAAAAAAAAACTACTAGCAGAAAACTGGGGCAACAGGCAATCATTCGTAATTAGCTCAATCCAATAAGCAACTGGGAAATAAAATCCATCACTTCAAAAATAGAAAATCGACATGCAAAAGAAATACTTCATAACATAAAAAAAATCAATATCACAAAATAAAGTAAAGTGCATGGATGAGGACTTCAAGAAACTATTGGTATAAAAACTTAAACGAACATAGCAAGTGCAAGGTTGTAGAATTAGCATGACCCTTTGTTGGAAAAAGGATGATTTATTGACATCAAAGGATTAATTGGTGGCTGATGACACTCACCTCTTCTTTTTCAGAAATTCTTGGGATTCGTTGATTAGTTGCCTTTCATCCAGTGATGCGAAACCGGGACTCATGTATTGCTTGTCAAGATCAATTAATATGTCCTTGAGAATCTTCTTCAAGTCAGGATTCCTGCCAACCGGAACAAAAGCTGTGCAATCGAATTGCCCTCTAAGCTCGTCATATACTGCTTTGGCAAGCGTTGTCTTACCCAGTCCTCCAAACCCAACAATAGACACTATCCTTTGTGCAGACATGTCACCTCCCTTTGTCAACCTGGTGATTAGATCTTCCTTTGATTCATCCATGCCGACAAGGTCAGCCACCTTTGGGTATAGATGTGTTATGCGAGGGTCAACAGCAACAGTTTTGATAGGAGTAATAGCATCGACCTTGTACCTGTGCAAGGGAAACAAAGCAAATTCCAAAACCACTAGTACGGTGAGAGGAAATTTCTGAAAAAAAGTTGAAATGCATATATGTTTGATGTCGATATGATTTTTACCTGTCACGTCTTTCAGCAATTTCCTTAACACGCTCCTTGATGTCGTTGATCTCTTGGCCGATGTCATGCCGAGTCTTGGCCTTGGTGACAAAACCCATCATCTTCTTAATGAACCTCTTTGCGCTCCTTCTGCTGGGGAGCTCATCAGGGCCCTGGACGCGCACTAGGAAGGTGTCCACGATGTCCTCCATGTCGTAGGACACCTCCCGGGCGTCGTGCGCCCAGACCTTCACCAGATCGCTGAGCTCCTCTCGCGGCACCTCGCCCACACTCCGTAGGGCAGCGTGGACACTCTGGAGCTCTCTTCTGAGGAACTCGATGTTCTTCTTGACGCCCTTGTGCAGGTTGTACTCATCCTGGAGCAGCTGGCCAAGCTTGGGAAGGAGAGTGGCCAGTGCTCCCGTCGCCAACTCCATGGCTCACTGTCGCCGAGCAGGTTGCTTGGTTAGGACTGTGCGCAGCAAGTGCCCGGCAGCAGGTGGTGTGGCCCGCCCTCGTTTTATCGATGGACGATGAGCTCGATCAATTCGTCGAGATGTGTGCAGGTGCTTTTTTTTCCCTCCTTTGTCAGGAACGACGATGAGACCACTAGCTGACCAGCAACGGGCATATGCTTTACCTCGTAGTCGTAGCATGCATCGCCCGTATCACGTGCAGTCACGCGGGCGGCTTCGGTGGCATGCATCTGTTTGTTTTTCAGCTGCCTTGGCCCGTCCAACCCGGAACCGTACCTTGTTCACTTGTTGTTTCTTGATATAAAAGCTCGAACTTTGGGGTACGGCTTTCCTTGGTACGCATGCTGTAACAGTAGTTTAGTATGCACGCCCTACTATGCCAAAAGAGAAGAGTATTTCAGACAAAGTGATGTAGACACAGCATGCCCCCTGTTCATACCATTCATACTTTATTCACAACAGTTTGAGCAAAACATAATAAGATGATGTAATCAGGTTGGAAGAGTAGCAATGTTCGATTAGTGCTGCGGTAGAGAAAAACAGGAGAGAAGCTAGCTTCAAATTTACAGCCAGCTAATACATGCCCTCCAAGAAAGCTTTGTAAAAGTATTAGGTGGGCCATGTACCCATAGTGTAGTATGCATATTCATATGGGTGCACAGTTAAATCAGCTTTGTGTGGCATGGAATAATTATAAAGCTAGATGGCTAAATTATAAACTTGCTCCTTCCGATCCATATTATAGGTCGTTTTCGTATTTATAGATACATAACTTTTTATCTAGACATAAGTGTATATCTAGCCATCTAGATGCATAGCAAAAATATATGAACTTACAATTACTAAAATAAACTGCAATTTGGAACGGATGGCAACACCACCGACCGAGGGCAGCGCCAACGGCACAAGCAGCAAAACAGGAGACAGACGAGGATGAGGAGGTGAGCATCAGCGTGGAGAGCACATGGACGCACCTGGTGTGCAGTAGGTGTCGTTGTCTCCGGCGGTAGTGTGCCAGCCTAACGTGGACAGTGTGCCTTGCGGAGTTTGATGATGGCGACGCAGTGCAGGTGCTCATGGAGTGCCTGCACTACTTCCACTACAAGTGCATCGACACGTGGTTGTGCGGCGGGAGCGATGAATGAGATCCTTCAAAATTCTCTACGAGAACAAGACCTCTATCCCTATTGCAACCTCAAACAAACATCGCTCTTAATCATCAAAATGACACAAATCAACTCGTGACAAGCTCGCACCAAAAACAATTAGAAACTAGGTGAATACCCCCACGCGTTGCTGCGGAGATTGCAAGTGAAATTATACTATTTATATGTACTAATACATGAATGGATAAATATCATAATACATGCTAGTTGATAATTTTAGCATTTTGATGTAGATAACTAAATATATGTAACGTGAATAGCTTAAATGGTGACATAATTCTTTTAGCTTGTAGTATGTTGTATATAACATGTCTTGTACATGAAAGTGAACATTATGCAGCTGCTCCAAAGATATGAGAAGTTCCCTGCTGTTTTGTTCTTCTCAGTAAAGATCCGGAGAATTGTAATTATGTTATTATAATTTATATGCATCATCTCGATTTTGCAGTTAACAATCGTTGATTATGCTTATCTGCAAGTTGCAGTTATGGAAGCCGTCTTTGCTGTCAGTTTACTATTAGTACAGGACACCGCAATGTGTACTCCTAATTTTGGGTTCATACATGTAGAATCTCGTTGGGAATTGGGATATCAAGCACTAATCAAAGCCATATTGCGATATTAGTGATCAAACTAATGCCAACTGAAATAAGTAAAGTTCGATGCAATCAGATCAATATGGCATAACCGAATAAGAAAATTATGATGCGGACAATTCTTTAGAAAAAATGGCAATTGTACCACACCACAATAGAAGCACCGGTGTTCAAAAGTACACCTTCACAAGTAGAAACATCAGTGTTCAAAATCTAAAGCAAAGCCGGAGATTCATCCCGATCGGTCCCTAACAGCAATCCACCGCATGATACATTGCAACAAGCTAATCCACCGCATGATACCACTTGCCAAACTTAACCGTTCAAAACCATCTTCGCCCTAACAGCTATTCACCGCATGATACACTTTACGCAACAAGCTAATCCACCGCATGATACCTCTTGCCGGACTAGACTCTAACGATAGGTAGACTCACACATGCAAGATATGAGTAAACACATAAGCTGTATTTGGCAAGATTGCCGAACCGGGGTCCATGAAGAAGGAACTCACACGCAAAACCTTAGCCTGCCGCACGACTCATGACTAAACGTGCAAGAACCCAGAACTGCGTGACAACTTAGATTGATCTAAGCTCGGCTATGAAAGAACGGATAGATCTAATGACAAGCTAGTGATAAACATTAAAGATATTGATGACAATTAGATCTAACAAAAGATAAAGCCGAGGCACATCAATCTAAATTGGGCAAGAAGTATGTGCAAACGTAATTAAACAATAAATAAAGAATATGCAACACACGGTAACTTAATGAATTCATTAGATCTTGCCAAAATCTAATGAAGGCGATAACTAGCTCTAAGCGATTTTAGCCCACCGGATGGCTCATGATCGACCGAGAACCCTCTTGCCCCCGATAGCTTAAATCCGCCGACGATACTAAGCGTGAACAAGACTTCTTGCAATAATCTAAATCCGCTGACGATACTAGACATGGTGCAAGGTTACCGGTACTTAAGGAGGTCGGCGGGTCGATGGTTCCTCTCGCAGATAGATCGGCGACACAACCGGACTCGAAGGGTGGCGGGCCAAGGCACGGGCGGGTTGGTTGTATTTGATTTGGTAGATCATTTTACGGTTGTCGGGGTCTCATATTTATACCACAGGCTTGACGAGTCCTAACTAATTACGAATAATCATAGCGAAAATATCTAGCTAAGATACATTGTCCTCCAAGTCTTCTCGGAGTCGTGAGATTGCACGTGACGTGGCCCCTCGTCCTCGAATATCTCCCTTGATGCTTCACGCTTGCGAACCATCTCATGCTCAACCCTTCCTTGGACTCGGGCTTTTAGCCAAATAACGGCGGCTTCGAATGCCACGGCGCTTGGCCCGATCTTTGTCTTTAGCCGAATGACTCTCTTCGAACCATCGTGTGCGGCCTATTCGTCATCGAGGCTCTACCAAATTTTGGTGTTAACACCCCAGCAAGACGGCCTCCATGGTGTCCTCCACGCCAAGACGCACATGTCTCCGCCTCCAAACGCCTGGTGGCGCGGGCGTGGATGCGTGGGGTGGCGCATGGCCGAGGAGGTCGCGGGCGCGACGGGATCTCGCGCCGGCGGGGAGGTCGGATGCGAAGTACGGGGCGGTCCGGCGCGGGAGCATGTGAGCGGATGGAAAGGAGCTGGCGAAGCTCGCGGCCGAGCGCCGTGGGCGTGCCTTTTATGGACGGGGAGGCGAGGGGGGCGGCGTGGCGGTGGGGAGGCGAGATGCACGGACGGGACGGCTAGCCGTGCGGGAGGAAACTAAAAGGCCGCGGAGGGAACGAAGAGGCCTGCGTGGGGATACACGCTATCGGGTGACGCGGGTTCATACAATAACCGATGGTTGCCTATGTGGCATGCCCGCGATGCTCGCCAGAGAACTCCCCCAGTGGGGTTTGCTACTAAGAAGATATAGATGCTCAAAGTGTAGCTAATGCAAGGTAAACATGGAAGAGATACATAAACAAGAACCGTTTACGCTCTCTCTCTCTCTAGTTTCTCTCTCTAGCTCCTTCCTCCCATAACCCCGGCCCGGCGGCCCCCCAAATGAGCGACCGCCCCGGGTCCCGGCGCCCCCATCAAATTGTAGATCCGTTGCACCTTCCAGCGGATCTGGGCCGACTCCATGGACGGATCCGAGGAATCTCGCGAGGAGGGAGATCCCCCCGCCTCTGGGCCGCTGGTATAATCGTCGCCGGTGGGTCTCCACCCGGGTTGCAAATGATAATGGATTGCTAAGGTGGAAGCTTTACATGTCAAAAGAATTAACTTAATGGTTTTATTCTTGTAGGAGTATTACACTACCACACAAAAACTTTTACAAGACATTTCCATTTTATTAACCGTGCGGGGTTAATACCTTTAATACCTTGCGCGATGTCTGGTCCTCCCTCCCTTCGCCGTCCCTCCCCAGTCCCTCCCACCTCCTCCTCGCGCTGAACCGGGGCGGCTCAAGGCGTGCGGCATTCGGCGCCACGAGGGCGGCGCCGCCCTCCTCCCCATCCACGGGTCCAAAGAACTTGGCCCCACCTCGAACCGCTAGCCAAATCTAGATCCGCGGCAAAGGGTTTAGATCTAGGCCCGTTAGGGTTTAGTGCGGGCGTTTTTTTTTATTATTTTTTTATTTGTTAAGCGTGGGCGGTTATTTGGAGTCCTAAAACCTTCAAGTTTGGGTCAAACATTGAGAACATAAATCATAAATAACTTTTAAGTCGTTGAGTTTAGAAATGTGAAAATCATATCAATAGATTTATCTTAAAAAATAATTTCATAAAAGTATACATATATAATTTTTTTAATAAATATTTTTTAAAAAAAAAGTTAAAGTTGAGCTTTAGAGACCGTGTGTCCTAAACGTCGAAAAGAACAATACTTCCAACGCACACTAATTATAGCATTTATTATACGCATCCACTTTGAGAACTGGGTGCAGTAACTGCGGGGAGACATCAAGGAAAAAATCGTTGTAAAGAAACCCACAAGTTTAAACTAGCACTAAAAATCATGAATACTACATCAATTTATGCTGTGAAGAAATCCACTGAAATTTGGACGTTCAAATTTGGTACATATATGAGATTAAAAATAAAAAAATCTTGAGCCGCACCAATAGAGCACCAAAATCATACAGAACGTCTCAGTTCTTAAAATGTTGCACTTGAAACGTGGAAGGACGTACGGTATAACATATTTCCATACTCAGTGTTGTAAAAAAAGGAAAAAAGTCTACTTTCGGTCCTTCAACTTTTTGCGAAAGTCCGATTTTGGTCCCTCAACTCCAAAACAGGACAAAGCAGATTCCCTCAACTTTTGAAACCGGCTTGATTTCGTCCTCGGCGGTTTTGGACGGTGGTTTCGCTCTGATAACTCGGTTTTTTTCTACTTTGACCGTGGTTTCGTTTTCCTTTTTTTTTTATTTATTTCGGCTGAATCTTTCAAAAATCATAGTAAATCACAGAAAATTCATAAAATAGAAAATTCAATTTTGTTGGACTCCACATGAGTAGAGCTAATGCAATGAATATATAATATGGTATACTTTAATATAAAATTTTTGCTATGAAGGTTTTGCCTTTTTCTTTTTTTATTTATTTCAGCTCAATATTTAAAAATCATAATAAATTATAAAAAATCATAAAATTGAAAAAATAATTTTGCTAGACTCCACATGAGCATATTTACACAATAAAGATATATAGGTGTACTATTTAATTTATTGGCGGGATCCATCAGTTTACAAACAAAGACGTTACATTTGGTGACAAGACAAAGAAACCTAGCTAACATAACCCGCTAAAGAGCCCACAAGAACTACGCTTTGTGTTATTGCGCGCCTCATGCGAGTCCAACAAAATTGAATTTCTTATTTTATAATTTTTCTGTAATTTACTATGATTTTTAAAGATTGAGTCGAAAAAAAAAAAGGCAAAACCTTCTAGCAAAAACTTTGTACAAAAGTATATCATATTATATATTCATTGCGTAGCTCTACTCATGTGGGAGTCCAACAAAATTGGATTTTCTATTTTATGAATTTTCTCGTGATTTACTATGATTTTTGAAAGATTCAGCCGAAATAAATAAAAAAAAGAAAAAACGAAAAACCACAGTCACTGTAGCAAAACCGAGTTATCAGAAGCGAAAACCACCGCCCAAAACCGCCGAGGGACGAAATCAAGACGGTTTCAAAAGTTGAGGGACCCGCTTTATCCGGGTTTTGAAGTTGAGGACCAAAATCGGACTTCTTCGCAAAGTTGAGGGACCAAAAGTAGACTTTTTTTTAAAAAAAAAAAAACTCAGTTTTTAAATTCTTTTGGGCTCTTGGCCCGCTTTGAAATGTTCGCAGCCCACCACTTCACCTCCACGGGCACACGGCGCAACTTCCCTCCCCCAGACCTGCCCATCGAGCTCTGCGGCTGGCCGGGCCGCCAGCACCGCCTCCGCCGGAACAGCAAGAGGAGGGGCACGATCCACCCTGCCGCGATCGTAGATCTCCGGTAATCCGCCAGCATTCTCCTTCCCCGAACTCGACGCTCCTCTGTCCCTACTCCCTCGCCTTCTCCCACTCTCGCCACGGGTCACGTGCGCAAGGTGTTCGATGCATTGCCTGTTTGCCTGCGCCTCCGACGGTGCTCGCGTTTTGCTGCAGGTTTATGAACGCAATGTGTGTCCTCGCTGACTGCTGCTGTGTTTTATGATGGTATTTGCAGGATCGGATCGACTGATGGCAGATACCATGGGAACGTCGTCGTGGTCGGACATCCCGCTGGACCTCGCTGGCCGGATCCTCCGCCTCCTGCCTGCCCACGTCGACCGCGTCCGGTTTGGCGCCGTGTGCCCCCAGTGGCGCGCGGCCATGGGGTACGGGCCCCTGCCACCGCCGCTGCCTCTGCTCCTGCTCTCGGATGGTACGGTGTACAGCCTTCCTGGAAGCGAGCCGTTCCACTTCCCTGGCTTCACGGGGTACACGGACGCTTGTGGCGACTGGCTGGTGTTTTTCAGGTGAAGAGCGCTGCTTCCTGAGGAATCCTTTGTCCAATGCCACCGTGACACTTCCACCTCTGTCCCGTGTCCGAGCTCGGCTTGTGGTCAGGGCCGGTGGAGAAATTTGGACTCAAGCCCCACCTGCTGGCTCCGCAGCCATGAAGCACCGTCATAAGCGCACAACAACGTTTACTCACCGTGGAACAAATGAAGGAGGGATTCTGAGACCACCTGTGCATGTGGGTGATGAGTCCGCTAATGTGGCAACCCGAGCATGGATGGAAATGGCTGAAAGGTTGCAGTTGGAGGAGGAGCCAAAGAATTGCAAAGTGTGGCTCTGTTCACCCAATTTCATTCTAGCAACAATCGAGTTCACAGGAGAAGCACGGATTGCAGTATGCCAGGCAGGGGCCACCTCGTGGTGGTCTGTATATCTCGCAAATCACTGTCCATACTATATGGACATGGCATTCCATCAGGGCAAGCTATATGCCCTTGACTTCAATTTTTCGTTTTTCGTCATCGATATCAGCATGGAAAACAGTAGCAATGATCCATGGATTTCTCAAGTGCAAAAGGTCATCCACGGTCCATCTTTGCACATCCGTTTTCCCCTAGGATGTCGAATGTGGGCGAAGGCCTATCTAGTTGAGTCACGTGGTGTGTTGCTGGTGGTATTCAGAAAGTTGAGCCACCCTTTGTTACCCCTGAGTGCTCTATATGATGCTGATGCAGCTGAACGTAGGGAGTTCGAGGTGTTTGAAGCTGACTTGAGTCAATCAAAGTGGCTGAAGGTGACGACAATAGGGAACAACGAGGTTTTGTTTCTACGCCAGCGATGCAGCAGGTCCATCTGTGTTTCTGATAATGTGTTGCCAGGGGATTGCATCTTCTTCCTGGATAATGATGACAAAGAATGCGATTGGTATGGTCCTTCAAGTTCTTGCCGTGTTTACAGCATGACGGAAGCCAAGGTCTCCAACCCTCTGCCAACTGTGTCATGGAAACGTGGCATCACGTTTGGGACCTGGTTCTTCCCTCAGAACTGAAGTGGCTGTTGCTGCGCTAGGTGCTAAATTTGTCGAACCAACTTATCTTATCCTCGTAGTATGTTTAATAATCTCTGATAATAACAGAAGCTCGAATCAGTACTTGTCTGGTTCGAAGTATGGTGTGACCATGCGCTGATTGTGTCATTATCATTCTGCAAACATGTGATGAATCTTTTGGCATTGCCATCTGATGTTGTGAACCTATTCTGTGAGCTGGGCACCGTAATGGTATAGCAAGCTTTTAAATTTGATCGATCTATGTTGAATCTTCTGTATTATGTTATGAGGTATGAGCTATGACATGAGAGGTCTATAGTGCTGTTTTAGCCTTTTGGGTGGAAGAGCCATGATCCATGTAGAGAGATCAATAAGGTTTACAATCAAGGTGGAAGATCATTAACATGTGGTGTTAATGTGTGGCCGTTCCTTCTTGACCGTATTTGCTTGGCTTTAAGATATGCGTTGAGAATTAGATTCCTCCAGAATGTTAAGAAAGATGGTGTTATAATCTTTTTTTTTTTTTTTTTTTTGAGAATAAGATGGTGTTATAATCTATTATCTAAGGGGAAATGATCAAGGCGCAAAGCTCATTTTTCCACCTGGGAAGTGTCACAGTGTGATAGACTGATAGTAAGCACTATGATACAATCAGTTTTTTAACAACTAGTTGTACTACACTCTTATATTATCTTTATCAATTGGTTCTTTAGATTAGATTTATCAAGCATAGCTTTAACAAAGACCATGTAAACCATTGTACTGGCACACAACTATATTGAATCTTCTGTGTGTGTTACTCTTTGTGTTTATATAGAGAAATTTTGATATTTAACTCTGTCAAATTGTAAATGGCGTGCAAATACAGGGTTAAATATAAAAAATCTCACGTTTATATTGTGAAATCCATTCAAAACTGCAGTGGTTCAAATTTGGTTCCACATATATAATATTAATAAAATAAAATAAAAATCTTGTGCAGCACCAATAGAGCACAAAAAAATTCTTAAAATGTTGCACTTGAAATTCTGGAACATTTTTAAAAAATTGTACAGTATATTATAACATTCTTTACCAAGTCATTTTAAAAAGAATTCTTTTGGGCTTTGAAATGGCATCACTTCATCTTCACGGCAGCGAGCAGCACCCGCAACTTTCCCTCTCCCACTCCCAGACCTGCCCACGGAGCTCTGCCGCCGGCGGGGCCGCTACCACCGCCTCCACTCGAACACCAAGAGGCGGACCACGATTCACCCTGCGGCGGTCGTCGATTTCCGGTAATCCTCCAGCATTCCTTCCCCACGAACTGGACGCTCCCTCTGTCCCTACTCCCTCTGCTCCTCCTACTCCCACCGCAGGTCGCGCGCGCAAGGTGTTCGAGGCATTGCCTGTGTGCCTGCGCTCCGAGGAGAGCGCACGCCCACGCCACCCACGGTGCTAGCGTTTTGCCGGTGGTTTATCATCGCAATGTGCTTCCTCTCTGACGGCTGTTGTTTTCTTGGTGATCGCGTTTGCAAGGTCGGATCGACGGATGACGGATACCACGGGAACGTCGTGGTCGGACATCCCTCTGGACCTCGCTGGCCGAATCCTCTGCTGCCTGCCTGCCCACGTCGACCGTGTCCGGTTCGGCGCCGTCTGCCCCAGTGGCGCGCGGCCACGCGGCACGGCCCCCCTGCCGCCGCCGCTGCCTCTGCTCCTGCTGTCAGATGGTACGGTGTACAGCCTACCTGGAAGCCAGCCGTTCCACTTCCCTGGCCTCACGGGGTACACCAATGCCTGTGGCGACTGGCTGGTGTTTTCAGGTGAAGAGGGCTGCTCCCTCAGGGATCCTTTCTCCAATGCCACTGTGACACTTCCACCTCTGTCCCGTATCCGAGCCCCCCGTGTGGGCAGGGACGGTAGAGCAGTTTGGAGTCAAGCCCCATCTACTGGCCCCGCAACCATGAAGGGCCTTCCTAAGTGGAAGCTAACTTTTACTCGTCGTGGAAGAGATTTGGCAACCCCTAGCATGGATGGAAATGGCTAAAAGATTGAAGTTGAAGAAGGAGCCAAAAGAGTTGCAAAGTGTGGCTCTATTCAGCCAATCTCATTGTAGCAACAGTCAATTTCAGGGGAGATAATCATATTGCAGTTTGCCAGCCAGGGGCTACCTCGTGGTGGTCTGTATGGGTTCCAAACCTCGCGGACATGACATTCTGTTTAGACATTGTTGACATGGCATTCCATCAGGGCAAGCTATATGCCATTGACTGCATGGCTACACTTTTCGCCATCGATGTCAGCGTGGACCACAGCAGTGGCGATCCATGGATTTCTCAAATACAAAGGGTCATCAGGCCTGTTTACTTTGGATTTGAACAGAGGCCCCTCTAGTTGAATCACGTGGTGTGTTGCTGGCGGTATTTAGAAGGGTGCGCCACCAACAATTTGAAGCTGATGCAACTGAGTTCAGGGTGCTTGAAGCAGATCTCAGTCAGTCAAAGTGGTTTAAGGTGACGGCAATAGGAGACAATGAGGTTTTGTTTCTAAGTCGACGATGCAGCAGGTCTGTTTGTCTTTCTCATAATGCTTTGCCAGGGGGCTGCATCTTCTTCCTGGATAATGAATACAAGGATATCACTTATTATGATGCCCCAAGTTCTTGCAAAGTCTATAGCATGACGGATGGCAAGGTATCCACACCACTGCTAACGGTGTCATGGAAGCCTAGCATGGTGTTTGGGACTTGGCTCTTCCCTCAGAACTGAATTGAAGCTGTTGCTGCACTAGGTGCTAAAATGTCAAACAAACTTATTCTCGTAGTATATATTTGTCTTGAGAGGTCGTAGTATGTTTAATGGTCTCTGCTAATAACAGAAGCTAATTGCACAAGTACCTGTCTTGTCGAAATATGGTGTGACTGTGCTGTGGACCTATTCTGTGAGCTTGGCACCGTAATAATGGTGTCTCTAGTTGGGGAGGTAGCAAGCTTTTAAATTTGTTCGATCTTAACCATTGTTATGTTGAATCTTCTGCAAGTTGTAACGTGAGAGGTTTATAGTGCTGTTTCATGTGATAGGAATATGTTGAATCAACTAAGGCACTCAGAGGATTATGGTCATCATCATTTTTCATTGGCAATGTAATACAGCATGTATGTGAGATCTCCGTAATTCAAGGCTGAACACGTATGGTCACTGCACATATTAATTATTCAGAGGTGAATTCATTGAATCTCTGCAACCAGGTGGCTGCTTTATATGTGAGTTGCCATTCATCAAGTTACCTGTAGAAGATCATGATTTGGATGATGCAAAAAAAAAAAAAAAAAAAAATACTGTCGGCAATATGTTTCTAACATGTGGTTTATATTTTTTTAGTCTTTAATTTATACAGGACATGGCGGATATTCAAAGCAATGATAATTTGTTCATGATTATAGTCAAGGGTAATACATGTTGGAATTTTTATGTGAGTTTTGACAATTCATTATACAAGGATTTAATATATTAGACTCTAAAATTGCTTAATAATTTTTTGTGTTAGTCTTTTACTGTATATATGATTTTTTTTATAGACACGTGACGTGCATTTATTTACACTAGTTATTTTAGTAGTAAAAAAAAGCACAAATTTTGGTGCCTAATAATTTGTGTTTTTAAATCTTTAATAATAACTTCTAATATCTCTCATTGATATATTACTCCAATAAAGTAAACCTCACTAGCTTATTTCTCTAACATCTCAATTAAGCCACGTCATAACCTAGGCTCCACTAAACCAGTTAGTTGATCCATGTGCTATTAACTCAAGCATGTTAATAAATAGCCTCTCCACTCCTCCCTTCACGCACACAGGCATGACCATCATGCCTTCGAGTGATTTACGTTTGATCATTTCTCACTCCACTACTACATGCATATGCAACATGCAATTTGATCCTACTCACCTAATTTTTGCACGTTCGTGTCATTCACAAGATGTCACTTTTAATAATTCCTGCGGCAATGCGTGGGTGTTCACCTATTTATTTTGAATTTTGACTACTATATCCATGGATAGGTATGACACTACATAATGGTTTACATGCATGGTATTAAAGTTCTACTTGTGATACTTGATAATTCTAAAGAATCAATTGTTCATAAAGATAATAGTGTATATCCCTCTATCCATAAATAAATGTGGTTCTAAATTCTCGAGAAGTCAAACTATTTTATCTTTGACCAAGTATATACAATGAATTTATTTTTGTAATAAACTTGTGGAGATAAAAAAAAATATTACTATTATTTTCTAGAAACTAGTCAAACATAACAAAGCTTGACCAACACAAACATTGCAGTGACAGTAGTTGTTACAAAGCTGATTGTAATACGCTCACTCATCCTATCCCAAAGAATGCCTTGGAGATACTAGTTCAAAGAATCTTAAGTTTCACAAATTGTCAAAGATCGCTTATATTATAGGCAAACACCTATCACTTGACAGAATAATTAGCCAAATATAAACACAATGTCAAAGACTCGTACCTACGTGGGCAACTACCACCACATCATAAGGCATCGAGGCAAATGAACAGCTCGAAATTGCATCATGTTCATTTTCCTTGGATAATGGATTAGAGCGCTACCTTTTTTTTTTTTTTTTCAATATTTTGGAAGAATATGATTCTCAACACATAGTTTACAAAGCCAAGCAAATACGGTCAAGAAACAAGCACACGTTAGCGAGGCAACAGCACATG
This sequence comes from Hyparrhenia diplandra, assembly GCA_015847255.1. Classification (NCBI taxonomy): domain Eukaryota; kingdom Viridiplantae; phylum Streptophyta; class Magnoliopsida; order Poales; family Poaceae; genus Hyparrhenia; species Hyparrhenia diplandra. The sequence continues at coordinate 86,781 of JADLZK010011056.1, forward strand.
TTAATGATCGTCCACCTTGAAAGTGAACCTTTGATCTCCAGTTCTCCACATAGATCATGGCTATTCCACCCCAAACTGAAACAGCACTATAAACCTCTCATGTCATAGCACATAACACATACATAAGATTCATCATAACGATGGTTATGATTGATCAAATTTAAAAGTTTGCTACCTCCCCAACAAGAGACACCATTACGGTGCGAAGGTCACAGAATAGGTCAACATGAACACTGCAGCAGATAGCAATCCCAAAAGATTCATCAGATGTTTACAGATTGATAATGGCACAATCAGCACATAGTCACACCATAATTAGACCAGACAGGTACTGATACACTTAACTTCTGTTACTATCAGAAACCATTAAACATACTATTGAGGATAACATACACCTAGCTCAGTAACAGCATCACTTCAGTTCTGAGGGAAGAGCCAAGTCCCAAACGTGACGCCACGCTCCCATGACACCGTTGGCAGTGGTCTGGATACCTTGCCATCCGTCATGCTGTAAACACTGCAGGAACTGTCTGTACCATAATACCCACCCCATTTCTTGCTATCATTATCCAGGAAGAAGATGCAATCTCCTGGCAACGCATTATGAGAAACAGAAACAGACCTGCTGCATCGCCGGCATAGAAACAAAACCTCTTTCTTACCTATTGTCGTCACCTTCAGCCACTTTGACTGACTGAGGTCGGCTTCAAACACCTCAAAGTCATTACGTTCAAACTCCTTTCTGAATACCACCAACAACACACCACTTGATTCAACTAGATACGCCATCCTGTACAAGTATGGACCGTGAATGACCATTTGGATCTGAGAAATCCATGGATCACTGCTACCATTTTCCAACCTGACATCGATGATGAACAGTGAACCATGGACATCAAGGGCATATAGCTTGCCCTGATGGGTTGCCATGTCAATAAAGTCTGGACAGTGATTTGCGAAATATACAGACCACCATGAGGAAGTCCCTGGTTGGCAAACTGCAATCCGTTTGTCTCCCCTGAAATTGATTGTTGCTACAATGAGATTGGATGAACAGAGCCACACTTTGCAACTCTTTGGCTCCTTCTTCAACTCCAATATTTTAGCCATTTCCATCCATGCTAGGGTTGCCGCATCTCTTCCATGGCGAGTAAAAGTTATCATCCACTTAAGAAGGCACATCATGGTTGTGGGGGCAGTAGATGGGGCTTGACTCCAAACTGGTCCACCATCCGAGCCCACAAGCCGGGTTCGGACACGGGACAGAGGTGGAAGTGTCACGACGGCATTGGACAAAGGATTCCTCAGGAAGTAGCCCTCTTCACCTGAAAACACCAGCCAGTCGCCGCAGGCGTCCGTGTACCCCGTGAAGCCGAAGTGGAACGGCTGGCTTCCAGGTAGGCTGTACACCGTACCGTCCGGGAGCAGGAGCAGAGGCTGTGACGGCGACAGGGGCCCGTGCCGCGTGGCTGCGCGCCACTGGGGGGGCACACGGCGCCGAACCGGACGCGGTCGACGTGGGCAGGCAGGCAGCAGAGGATCCGGCCAGCGAGGTCCAGAGGGATGTCCGACCACGACGTTCCCGAGGTATCCGCCATCCGTCGACCCGACCCTGCAAATGCGATCACCAAGAAAACAACAGCTGTCAGAGAGGAAACACATTGCAATGATAAACCGGCAGCGGCAAAATGCCAGCACCGTGGGCGGCGCGCTTTCCTCGGAGCGCAGGCAGAAAGGCAATGCCTCGAACACCTTGCGTGCGCGACCTGCGGCGAGAGTGGGAGGAGCAGAGCCAGGGGAGTAGGGACAGAGGAGCTCCGTCCAGTTCGTGGGGAAGGAATGCTGGAGGATTACCGGAAGTTGACGACTGCGGCAGGGTGAATCGTGCTCCGCCTCTTGCTGTTCGACCGGAGGTGGTTGTGGTGGTGGTGGCGGCGGCGGCCGCCAGCGGCAGAGCTCGGTGGGCAGGTCTGGGAGTAGGAGAGGGAAAGTTGCGGGTGCTCGCTGCCGTGGAGGTGAAGTGATGCTGTTCCTCTTGCTGGCGGAGTGCCGGAGATCGATGACGGCGGCAGGGTGGATCGTGCTCTTCCGCTTGCTGTTCGGACGGAGGTGGTGGAGGGAAGAGGCGGAAAGTTGCGCGGTGCTGCAGTGGAGTTTTTTTTTTTTTTTTTTTTTTTTTTTTAACTGCGAACATTTCAAAGGTGGCCAAAAAGCCCAAAAGAATTCTTTAAAAATGATTTGATAAATAATGCTATAATACTGTATGTATGTCCTTCCACAGGATATTTCAAGTGCAACATTTTTAAAAGCATCTCCAATAAAGACCCTAAATAAGCCATCATTTAAATTTTTGGAGGGCCTGGCAAAAAAAAAAAAAAAAAAACTCCAGTGCACTTTATTTTTGGGTTCCCACCTTAGGAGGCCTCCCAAATTTCCGGTAATCCGTTGCCACTCCTTCCTCCCCTCCGCCGCCAAGGCTCGATGCCACTTGTGGCTTCCTCCCCCCGCCACTCTCACCCGATGCCGCTTACGCCGATCCCGCCGCCGGGCTCATCCACGCGATGGCGGCTCGTATCAAACCGCTCAATCTTTCTTTGTGAACGGATGAGTGGTGGCAATCCAAAGAACAAGATCCACATAGGACAAGGGTGGCGGTCTCTCTCTCTCTCTCTCTCTCATCCCCGCACTTCTCCGTCTCCCCTTCCCTGAGTAGCCATGGCATGGCAGCAAGACCACAGAGGACAAGGGTAGCGGCGGGCTTGGGAGCGACTCCGTCCATGGGTGCGGGTGTGATGCTCTACCATCACCGGCACTCTGCCGCCCCTCCAATCCCCGGGGTGGTGTGCTCCCTCTCTCGACCCTTAGTAGGGCCAAAGCGGTGTTGTGCTCCCTCTCTCCTCTTCTCTCGGCTTGTTTTGAGGATGTGTTGCCCCACCGCCGGAGCGGCTCCGATTTTGGCGTGGGTGTGTTGCTTTCGCCATTGCCTGTCACTCCGGCGACGCGCTCCCTTTCTCCTCCAAATCTTTTCGGCGACATGATCCTTCTCTCCTCTGAATCTCTCTCTCGGTAACACGAGAAGAAAAGGAAAGGGAGAAAGAGTCACTAACACAGGGTCCCACATGGCGGTGCCTATGAGAAGAAATTTGGGGGTTTTGCTTAGGTGCTACTTCTTTGGAGTTGAAGCAAAAATTTGAGCCAATAAAAATAAGGGTGGGCACCCAAATAAAAAAATAGAGGCTCGATATAGGGGCTATCTTGAGAAGTTGCTCTAAGAACTAAGACGAAGGTTTTATATGATTTGGGTGCTCTATTGGTGTTGCACAATTTTTATTAATATCCTATATTCCCTCAGTCCCCAAAAAAAAAAGACCTTCTCGCTTCCCGAGAAGTCAACGTTTTCAAAATATCGGAAAGATCTTTAAGTCTAGTTTTTAATAAATTTATTTGAAGATTTAAATTTTGCACGTATTTTCTATAAACTTAGTCAAAGTTAAGAAAGTTTGATCGGCACGCTTCCCATAGCGTTCGTTTATTTTGGGACGGAGGGAGTACGTGGAAAAAAAGATTTGAACATGCAGTTTTGAATGGATTTCACAATATAAACACATACTAACACACACAGAAGATTCAACATAGTTGTGTGTATATACAATGGTTTACATATAGGATACTGTTAAAGCTATGCTTGATAAAGATAATACTCCATCTGCCCTAGGCCCAAATCAACCTTATGAATGATGGGGCAAACTAAAAATTGATAGGATATTTTAAAATTTGCAACACAATGACAGGCAAACGAAAAATTTGGAAGGATATGTTGAAAAGAAAAACAAAGAAGAATGGAAAAATTGAAAGGATATATGTTGAAAAAAAAAAAAATCAAATTAACTAGTCTGCAAAAACCTGGTGAATAACTAATTAGGCATATTTCTATTGTCATTTTGGGTTGGAAGTGGATTGGCCCACGTGAAACTAAAGTAAGCTTATATGTAATAATACAATCATCGTATAGCCCCTCATGCTTTTGTTGTCCATTTTATTGTTCAGATGTAATAATGCAATCATTGTAAATGGAACGTGAGCTCATTCTGTCATTCTGCGAAGCACCAGGCTACCAGCTTGGTGGTGCCCGATGAAACCATCAGCACGATGGAACTATGAATTTCCTGTGAAGAGAGAACGAACTATATTGGTGATGGATGTGAAAGAAGCACTAAACCAGGTGCTAAAAATTTCCGGGTTACCCGAATACACAGGGTGAGCTAAAATGATTTGCACGGTCAATCTAGCAGTTACCATGAATCTGAATGAACTGAAACTCTTTTGCTCGAAAAGAGGTCATCCGTATACACTTTGTTGTGTTGTTGTACTTGTAAAAACACAAAATACATGCTTTGTTTTATGTTGCAATACAAATACACTTTGTTTTATCTTGCAATACTATGGCACACTAAAAGTACATGCTATGGCAAACTAAAAGTTGAAAAGTGTTGAAAAATAGAAATGTTGCAATATTGGGGCAATTTCTTTTTTTAAAAAAATTGTGCTGAAAATCAGAAAAAAAAAAAAAACTCATGTCTGAGCCCAGGTTCGAACTGGGGACCTTTAGTGTGTGAGACTAACGTGATGACCAACTACACCACCCAGACTATTTGCTTAATATGGGATTAAAATCTATTAAACAGGTTCAGTTTGAGCTTTCTATTCAGTGACACTGCCACCGTTTTGGCACGCAGCGACAAAACACCTCGCCACCGGCGGCGAGTCGGCGAGTCCCATCCGATTCCGACCAGACCCCGGCCGCAATGGCGAAGAGGAAGAAGGCGAAGGAACCCCGCAAGACCCCCACCCCACCCCACCCACATTCCCCCTTCGCAGCCCTCCATCTCCACCCACGAGCACAAACGCCGAGACCCTGCCGCCACCACCGGCTCCGGCTCCGGCTCCGACGCCTCGCCGCCGTCCACTCCGGACGCCATTCGCCGCCTGATCGACCCCCTACTGAAGCCCCGGCTCGCCGCCATCCTCGCGGAGGCGTCCCGCGCCAACCCCGCGCTGCGCGCCCGCGTCCGCGCCGCCGCCGCCGCGTCGCGCTCCCACCGCCGGCTCTTCGTCCACGGCCTCCCGCCGCACGCCGACGGGGCCGCGCTCGCCGACGCCTTCTCACGCTTCGGTCCCTCGCCGCGGACTGCCACGCCGTCGCCTCGGGGTCGGGGTCGGGGTCGGCGTCGGCGCGCTGCAAAGGGTACGGCTTCGTCAACTTCGCCTCCCGCGCCGCCGCGCGCCGCGCGCTTCGTGAGGCACCGAGCGTCACCGTCGCCGGTCGCCCCGTCTCCGTCCAGTTCGCCTCGGCCGGGCCCCCCGACCCGTCTGGCGGAGGCGGGGAAGCCGGGCGGCGGGTGTACGTGACCAATGTGGCGCCGAACGCCAGCGCGGAGCGGGCTACGCGCGTTCTTCGTGCGGTTCGGGGAGCTCGAGGGCGGGCCGTTCGGTTTCGACGCCGACGCCGACACCGGGACGGCGTCCCGCTCCCGCGGGTACGCGCTGTTCGTGTACCGGGCGGCGGCCGGCGCCGCGAAGGCCGTCGAGGAGCCGTACCGCGTGTTCGAGGGGCGCACGCTGCATTGCCAGCTCGCCACCGAATCCGCGCGGAAGGACAAGGCACCCCTGGCGGCGCCTCCGCCGGCGGTGGTGGCAGCTTCGACTGCCGGAACGCCACCACCGGCGCTGCAGTCGGTGCTTGATGCCGCTGCGGCGGCAGGCGTGGTGGACCTTGCAGCTTACGCTCGTGACCCGGCACAGGCTGCAGCGTTGCTTGGCCAGAATCCTGCTCTTGCGGCGGCAGCATTGAGCTCTGCATTGGCGATGGCGTCTGGGGACGCGGCTGCCGTTCCCTTACTTCGGCAGCTGTGCCTGTGCCAATGGAAGTAGCAGCAGTGGCCTCGCGAAAACTGGCGGCTGCGGTGACAGTGGCACCATCGCCAGTGATGGTTGGTGTTGGACCAAGTGGCGGTGCAGGACTGCTTGGGCCATACAAACCGCCATCCTTGCCATTACCAGTGGTGTCACATCCTCATCAGGGAGGAAAGGGACACTGATGGGCACCTGATGGAGTCATGGTAATTTGTAGCCTTCTATTGCTGCCACTTTTGGTTATTTTACATATGCGGATTGCAATTGGTTTAGTGTCCTTGTAATTGATTGAGGTTCGATTTATTCACATCTTGATATTGGTTTGCAGAGAGGGACGGATCTATGGACACTGCAAATCTTAGTTGTGCTCAAGCTCAAGAGGCCTTCAGGAACTATGTCGATGGCTTCTGTTTTTGTAATCCTGAGACTTTGGGTGCAAATCTAGTTGCACGATCGTCCATTCCATGGAACTGTGTAGTGCTTCACACTTTCACTTTTCATATAACCGTCGGATCTGCCAGAAAACTATACAATGTATTATCATATTTAGACTTGAAATGGTTTTGCCTGTCCGTAATCTGTATTGGTCTTCCAGGGGTCAGAAAAGCTTGGTTCCAGGTTCCTTGCATTGTTCTGACTTGGGTTCACTTTTAATTGGTGCACTGCCTGGTAGACTGAAATTGTGCTGGGATCGTTCTGAAATTGTGATATGCTATGTCCTGGAGTTGAAGGGCATAACTGATAATTCTGATATGTTGCCCGATTTGCTTCCATTGATTATCACTTTGTAGCTACTACGCCTCACCAAGGGTGACAGAAACTTTGGATCTCCTTGAAGAAAGAAAGTTTTTTTCCCCTTAGTGTCTCCTGTCAATTTTAAGTTTAGTGTTTAGTTGATTGGTGTACAAGTTTAGTTTCTCCTATTACATTATTTTTAGTAGATAGATTGTTATGTGATGTTGATTTGGTTGTCGATTTGGTCAATTGATTATTTGTTGTTATTCAGAGTCCCTTTTTTTTTTTTTTTGCAATAGTGTCTAAAAATATATTTGCCAGTTCATGAAGCTTTGATACATACCATCTTGCAAAGATAAGCACATTACATTTTTTTCCAACAGAATAAGCTATTTCGTTTGCCTGCTGTTTGTTGATGTTATACAGAACACACCAACCTAAATGTTGCAGCATACAAATATAAAACAACCTGGTTTGTATTCAATGTATTAATATGTATCAACTAGTACATGTTGTACACATGAGAAAGAAGTGCATGTGAGGCTGTGATCAATGGCATTGTGCAATATGTGGCTCTACAGTTGAAGTAGGAAAACTAACTGAATGAATATGATGGCATTTCCATTTCCATTTCCATTCATTGGACAAATAAACCGTTCCTCCTTCAGAAACTGCTTGTATTATGTACAAGGTCACATAACCCTTCCTGCTTAATAACAGTATTTTCGGTCTTCTATGGTGCTACTAGGGCTACTTTCTGCTGATGTATTCCAGTGCTTCTGTTGGATATGCTGACTGAAGCATACAACACAGCAGGCAGAGTAGCAAATACTGGTGTCTGCATGGTACCGTGTCACAGATGGCATTGCGAATGCCTCTATGGACCATGAAAGCTCAATTCCACCTCTTTGAGTTTTTAAGCGACTTTGATTTTTGTTTGCTTTGTTGGAAGGCCTGCTGCTTCTGCTTCTTTCTGACGGCTTTCTCTGCCTGCATTAGAGTTCAGAAACCGAAAAGGATTGTTAGACTGGCAAACCAAATAAACCAATTATACAGTTCACACCGAAGTGGCATTATTATAGATAACATAAATATTTACCTTGGACATTTTAGACTTTGCTTTTACTTTTGGGGGCTTTCTCCTCAAGCTCTTCCTCACGGGCAAGTTCCCTTTCTCTGGCTTCAAGGTTTCTTTCAAGGTAATACTGCAAACATTTGATAAAGAAAATTTTTCATCATTTCTGGTTTTCTCATCTTCCAATGACCTAGACAAGCGCATTGATTTGATGCTAATTTATCACTGAATGGCTGGAGCCATTATGATTTGTTGCCCAATTGGTTCATGTCAAATTCTGCTTGGAAACTTTCTAACATTGGATAGATTTCTTAGTCCTTCTCTTTCACTGCATAGATTCTGTCATACTAATTTGGTACATGACCATCTAATAGTTTCATTGAGAATGTCAATACAAAGCACTTATGCCATGTTAACCAGAGAACACTAGATGGATGCAATCAATATTAAGGGAACTATTATATGCAAAGAGTTCAACATATTTCATTCCCATTCAATCAGGAATCTGATAATCATAGTGAGGCAAGTTTCTAGGATCATAAGACAGCTTACATTGTAATCTCCTTGATAGTCTTGGATAGTCTGATCTTTCACTTCAATGACTCTGTTAACAATCTGTTTTATAAAGTACCGATCATGAGAAACTGTTATTACGGTACCTGTATATTCTGATATTGCCTCCTGTCATGCATGCAAAAAAGTTATTAGGACACAGCTAAAGAATCCTATCAATCCCACATGAGAGAGATGATGAACTTATAGATCATAAAAAATGATTATTGTATAGAATGAGAACTGTGTCTGACCTCAAGCATTTCTTTCGATGGGATATCAAGATGGTTTGTCGGTTCATCCAAGATGAGTAAAGTAGATGGGGTCACCATGAACTTGCAAAATGCAAGCCTTGCCTAAGAAAAACACAGATAAAGAGTGAGCAAATGTACACAGACCAGTAATACTGTTCTACAGAAAAATCACTGTCAACCACCACTCAGAGTACATTTAGGCAGAGCTTAAAAAGGTGACTTGTGAGGAGTAAATAAAAAACTAGTAAAAAGTAAAACTGAAAATATGCATTACCTTCTCTCCACCGCTTAAAAATTGAACTTTTCTATCCAGCATGTCATCCCTGAAGTTACAACGCCAAGGAGACCTTTGATATCATCAAGTGTCCAATCTTCCGCAGCTTCTGCTACAGTGTCTAGCACAGTCTTCTCTAAATCAAGAGCTTCTGCCTGGTAAGACATCATATCCCATTAATCTAAAACGAAAAGGATTACTTTACTGTATTTACCTAGTTATCGAAAAACAACTGCAAGAGAACATAAAAAATAGAGTAATCGATTTACCTGATTCTGCTCGAAATAGTTCGGTAACACATTATGCTCCCCAAGAATCACCTCACCACCTTGTGGCTTCTCCATCCCCAAAATAAGTTTAAGCAGTGTGCTCTTTCCACAACCATTGGGCCCAATAATAGCAATCTTTTTCGCCTCTCTCTACTATAAGATTAGCATTGTTGAACAAAGTCTGCGCCCACATCACAGCAATCAGGATATGAGCAAATATTTGATGTAGAGGATACCAGAATATAAAAAAAAAAAAATTAAAAAAACTTGGAAGTAATGGGCATTTACACAACAATGCTGACCTTATTCTCAAATCCAAATTGAAGATTGTTTATTGCCAACACAGTTCTCCCACTTCTTCCACGCTCAGGGAATCTGATCTTTAGCTGCTTCCTTTGGAAAGGTTTCTCAATCAACCCTTCTTTCTCAAGCTTCTCCAATTTCTGTTGAAACAAGATAAAAGTAAGTAGGAGCTGAAAATACAATTCGGTCACAATGATTTGTTGCAAGCTTCCAATGAGCAATCCATGTAGTTACCTTTTGCTCGCTGGAAGCACGCCCAGCATTAACTCCGGCACCAAGTCTGTTTATCAGCTCCTTTGTCTGCTCAATCTCCTTCTGCTGCTTCTCCCACGCAGCATACTGTGCCTGCACTGCTACTGCCTTTGCTAGAATGTACTCTGAATAGTTACCCTTGTATGTCTTGGACACACCAAATTCAGTTTCCACTATTTTTGTACACAACTGATCAAGAAACGCCCTGTCATGAGATATAATCACCATCGGCACCTCCTGTGTCTTAAGATAGCTCTCCAGCCACTCAACGGTATCCAAATCGACATGATTCGTGGGCTCATCAAGCAAAAGCAGATCAGGGTCCTGCACAAAATTGAATTCACAATGTTATAAACAGATTGGGACGCTATGCTTAGAACATTTAAAGCTGAAATCAATTGCCATCTCACATAACCCAATGACAATCTATCAGAATTCTCTGCCAATTTGCTACAATGCAATTCCATTTCAGACATCACAATTCCTCGAATTGTTGGCTTGTAAGGATTATGCAGCATATATGATGTAAATGTGAATTAATGTTTATACCTGAAGAAGTATCTTCCCAAGAGACATCCTCATTTTCCACCCACCACTGAAGGAGGCGACGAGGCGGTCGGCATCCTCAGGCATGAACCCGAGCTCCGGCATGAGCTTCTGCACCTTGACGTCGACCATGTCGAGGTCGACGTCCTGGGAGCGGCGCTGCAGGAGGTCGAGCTCATCGAGGAGTCGGCCCATGAGGTCCATATCCTCTGTAGCACCCTCAAGCGCGGCCTGCACCTGCTCGAGTCGGCGCTTGACCTCCATCTCCTCTTGGAACGCGCTGAAAAACTCCTCCCTGACGGTGCGGGACGCCGAGACCTCGAATTCCTGGCTGAGGAAGGCGATCTTCATGTTGTCCTTGGCCTTGACGACGTTGCCGGCGTCGGGCTGCTCCAGCCCCGCGATGATGCGCAGCTGCGTCGTCTTGCCGGCGCCGTTCACGCCGACCAGACCCACCTTCTCGCCGCGCTGCACCTCCCAGGACACGTCCTTGAGCACCGTCACGCCCTTGTAGGACTTGGAGATCCCTCCAGCCGCACCCCCGACGGGATGCTGGATGCGCCGCTGCTGCCGCCGCCGCCGGACCGCTTCTTCTTGGTCCCCGTGGCGCCGGCGGAGGGGTCGGAGGAGGTGAGGAGCGAGGCAAGGTCCTGGCCTTTGGCGCTCTCTTGCTCCTCCGTGGTTGTGGTGGTGGAAGTGGAGGGGAGGAAGAGGTGAGGCGGCAGTGGAGGGGCCGTGACGGCGGCGGCGGAGACGGCGGGATGTGGGGATGGAGCGGGAGGGAGGAGGAAGGAGCCGAGGGGAGGAGTGAGGAATGGAGGCGGAGGGAGCGCACCAGCTTGCCCGAGAGCAGGTCCATGGCGGCCATGGAGCTCTCCGTCTCGGAGCCGGAGCCGCCGCGGCCTCCCTCTCTGTGTGCTCTGGTTTGGGTGGAGGGAGAGCGGCCGCTCGCCACACAGCAGGGGAGGAGAAGTGTGTGGGCGAGGAAGGAGGAGAGCCTGGAGAGGTAGAAGATAATTTTGACAAGTAATTTGTTTTTTTTAACTGAAACAAGACCCGTAATTTTTAGGTTCTGTAAACAATAACCTTTAAAATTGTAAATGTCAAAAGTGATTTTTAGGTTTCTATAAACAATAGCCTTCAAATTTTTGTAGCCTCAAAAGGTTACCTTTATCATTTTGATTTCTTTTGATTTGGGATTTTAGGAGAAGATTGCTTAATGCAAAAGTCTAGTTTTTTTTTTTTATAGGAAAGTGGAGCTATGTATTTCTTTTTGTATTGATTTTTTTTTGTTTGCTTTAGTTTGATGTGGTGTCACCATTTTTGTGAGATTGGGTCTAGAAGTTATCAGTGTGTGATATTGATTGACGTGGTAAGGGGGATCAGGAATAGTCTTTGGGTTTGATGTGTATTTGGTTTGATGAAGATATTATTTGTTTTTGAAAGAGTAGTTTTAGATTCTTCTAGAGAAGGGAGGAAGATAATAGTTATCTTTCCCCCTTTGAGGCTATCTCCAACAATGGACCTAAAAATAGAGATGCATTCACTAGTTTAAGTCACCAACAAGAAAAGATTTTACACCCAAAAATTTCGTCTCCAACAAGAAAACCGCATACCCAAAAAACTACCGGCGTTGTTGATTTACAAGAACTTTGACTCGAGGCCCCTACTCTTTTCGTGAATCACTAAGCACATATCTAAGAAAATCTTCTCTCTAGAGATTTTGCAAAGATGAACCCCGTAAGTGAAACAAAATTATTTTACGCCCTTCTTCTACCTCACGATGTGGATCGAGGTTGAAGCGGCTCGGATCCCGGCCCGGCCGGGTGTGGGGCAGCTTGTAGCTGGATGCGGTTGCGGCAGCGCGGCAGCGGTGGGCGGACCTCCATGGCTAGGGGTTGGGGAGGAGTGCCCGCGCACGCCGGGGGTGGGGCGCCGTGGTGCTCGCCGTGGCGGACCTCGATGGCGGGCGTGGGGAGGAGCGCCATGGCCGGTGGGGAGGACCTCCACGGCGGTGCTCTCTCTCTCTCTTCCTTTCGTGGTCGAGTGGGGAGGGCCCGCTAGAGATTTGCGTAGTCCACCGCGGACGACGCTTATTTGCATTGCGATTCGCCGGAACACAAAATGCCGCTCCGTTTGCCTTATCTGTTGGAGGTTGTTTCTACTACGTAAAAACACTTGTTGGTGATATAAATATGCATTTGGGTATCTTGTTGGAGCGGTCCCGAGGTCTCTATTTGTCGATTTCATGTGGTCTAAATGTTTTTGGGAGGGTATAAAATAGGTAGAAATTTCTCCCAATGAAGTCGATGCTTTCCTACAAGTTTGGAAAAGGTTTTGTCTTGCAACCAAGGGTTGTATTTTCAAATGATTTTTCTAGAAAAAGGTTCCTTAAAATAGTTCGCTTCAAATACTCTCTCTCTCTAAACTTGCCTTTGAAATTTTTATGCTCCTTTGTTTATGTTAATATAAATCTCTTTCCTTTCTGTTTGGAATGGAAGGGGAGGAAGTCAAGCCTTGTTTTCCTTTTTAGCTAGGTTTTCCATAGGTTGCTGAATACGCTTGAGTACATTTTTGAGCAGCAACCTTAGAACTTTCTATGTCGCCAAAAACAAAACTAAGAACTTTCTGCTGAGTGAGGATTGAATATGTCGGGTTCAATGTTTCATGGAAATTGAAATTGTGCTCAAAAGAGCTAAATATGGTTTTTTGGCAGCACCATGACGAAAATGATATTTTTTAGCACGCAAATGAATTTTTTTGTTATTATTATTAAGATAAGAAGAAAAGTGCGATATTTTTTGGCAGTAGTGCAACGATGGGCCGTTAAATTTCTGCGGCCTGTGTTCATTCGTGGGTAGCTGACGAGGCCGCCGCGGTGGGCCGAGCGGGACCCGGACGTGTGTGTGGCCATGGGCGGGCGGAATCGTGTGGAGCTTCTCGGCCACTGGCAGCCACCCACGTGGCCAAAGTGCGCGCCGGAGATAAGCAACTTTGGCTCGCGTCTGGTCCGCTGATGATCACAATTAAATTACCAAGACATCAGGGCATCTAGATACAAAGGAACTATATCTGTCGCTGTAAGTTGTTGTGCCCTGATTGCAGCAAAAGTCTAGTCGATAATGTAATGTGAAGTTGATTATTGCTGCTTTCTGCTTCAGGCCTTGAAGTTTGCCGACCTGAACGACAGGCTTTTGGGTTCAGTTGTAAGCTCCAGCTCTACACATAAGCACACAAAACTTGCTTGTATTGCGGTTCAATTTTAGATATTTTAGCTTTATTCAGCATGTAGGTTTTATTACACACTTAGATGCGTAATGTATCTAAAACTCAAAACATCTTATAGTTTAAAAGCGGCGGAGAGGCTTCATTAGCATTTGCGAGAGGTCCGTCGCTATAAATTTTAGCAAGGGCCTATAAGTCGTTGTACCCCTTTTAGCAACTCCAAGTCATCGATGATTAAAAGTTGTGGTGTAGTGATAGTTGATTCTTTCGAGCTTATAAAGATAACCAATGGCTGAATTAGACCTAAATAATTTCTAGTAATGTTGAGAGCAAATTATTTCCTTGGCCCTATTGAAAGTTGTTCTTAGCCCTTTTTTAAACGAATTTGGTTATTTAGCCTAGATTTGAGTTTTATTTACTTTCTTAGCCCTTCCGTCAGTTTTGTGACTTAACGGTGTTAAGTGATACGTGAAATAACCTGTTTTGCCCCCGACACCTAATGAAAGAGATTAGCAACCTATAGTTGTTCTGCACCAAGTTTGCGTGCGAAACGAACGCCGACCGCCCAATGCATGCATACAGAAAAAGCAGCGCCAAGAACGCGGCTCCGTTCGCAGCGGCGGCGGCGGAGCTTCGACGACGGTGCTTACTTCCGGCCGCCGATTTCGATCCACCGGCCAGATCCATGCATGTACACGAACTTAATGAGCTCTCCGGCATCTCTTAATCACCTAACAGTGGCACTCCAAGATTTTGGACGCAGCAATGAGATATCGACAACATACATCTGATAATCGCTGAAGTGGATTGTCCACCGTTGATCCAGATCGGAACGGCCAAAGTTATTTTGCTCTTTTTTCTTTAGGGGACGCCTAAATTTATTTTGCTACCATGGACAGGCTCTATGTCCGGAAGTTGGGCTTCTGCGTCTCATTACATCCAAGAAACGGTCCCCAACAGCGCAATAAAAGCGTCCTCAGCCCAAATTCGGAACATCGAACGCTGACTGCCCAATGCAGCAACGGTAATGCTCTTACTAGAGCATCCGAGCGCGATAGGGACGTCAAGACGTCACGGCCCGGCCCATGCCCCATGCCACGCGCCCACCTACCTTGCTTCCGCCTCCCCACACCGTGCTCGCGTGTCGCTTGCTCTCTCCTCATGTCGTGCTCGCTCTCTTCCCCATGCACTCTCTCCCTCTCTCCCGATGCACGGGCCAAGCTCCGGCGAGCCCCGTCGGCGAGCTTGGTGAGCTCCTCGGTGGCAGCCCCTCCTCTCTCACTGCTCCCTAAGCTTCCCTCCTTTTTTGTTGGCGGACGCACGGGCTCCGGCGATGGCGGTGGGGGAGGAAGCCTTGTGGAGACAGGTCTTAGATGTACACTGGGAGATGAATTCTTGCGAGATTTTTTGGTACTTTTCATTGAGAAGGAATTGGCTGCTTCAATTAGCACGGATGAAATTATTGGAAGCCTATGCTCTAGCTGCTAGTCGTAGAGCTAATTTTAAGTTGATAGATATGTAATTTTTATTTTGGTTAAAACTTATATATGATTAAAACCATTTGCCATGACCGTTAGTTCTACGTTATTTTGTCCCTTGTCCGCCCCCCAGGTCCGCCCCTGGTCACCGTCGATCCAGATCGAAACGACCAAAATTTATTATGCTTTCTTTAGGGGACGCCTAAATTTATTTTTGCTACCATGGACATGCTGTGCGTCCGGAAGTTGGCCTCTGCGTCTCATTCCAGCCCACAAACGGTCCCCAACAGCGAAATGAACTGGTCCTCAGCCCCCAAATCGGTGGACCATCAAACGCTGCAGCGCCACAAGAACGTGGCCGTGCGCAGCTGTGGCGCCAACAACAGGCTGGCTGTCTCCAGTGTCGACAGTGGCAGGGTGGCTATGCTTCTTGCTGTTTGTGGAATAAGTTCATGCATTGGTTTCAATCTATAGAATAAGTTGAGAGATTTTTTACGGTGCTTGGAGGAACCACCTGTTCCTCCCGTTAATCTATTTTTAGCTGGTTTCTCTCCCCTTAATTATAATCAAGGGTACTTTAGTACTTTTAGGAAACGTACAGATTCTTAGCTTCCTATTCTCAGCTCCGTATCCTGTCCTACCGAAGAGAAATCGTCGACAGCCGCCGACCCGGCACCATATCTTGCCTCCGTCGGACATGGCCATGGCGACGCCACTGCGCTCCGCTGCAGCAGGCTGTACCCGACGGCCACCAAGAACAGCATGCCCAAGATGTCCATGTACCGACCTTCTCGCAAAGAATCGGCGAAGTCTTGTAGTTCCGTCGCCTGGTCACCATACGAGCGAGACCGGGTCGCAGGGGCCACCACCATCTATTCAAACGGATCACACGTTGAAGGCCGCACCACCGCCGAGAGCCGCGTTGCGCCATGTGGCATGGAGCCGACGCCACCGGTGGTGCGCAGCACGGAGCGGCAACGTTGTCGCGGTCGGATAGCCGCCGCCGCCGCCACCACATGGGCCGGGAAGGTGAGCGCGAGCAGGAGCGGCGACGAGGAGGCCATAGCTGGGGGTGTCTCGGCCCCCGCGGCATCGCCGCAGTGTGAGTGTTGTCGCCCTTGCGAGATCCACCAACATAGGGGAGAGCGGTGACGATCCGCTCAAAGCACCGGCCTCCCAAGGAAAGAGCCACTGACGATCTGCTCCAGGCTCCAGGCTCCGTCATGCAGGGCGACCAACGCCGCAAGGGACAACGCCACAGCCCCAAACCCGTCGGTGGTGAGCGCGGCGTGATCGAAAATCTAAAAAGACCATTGTACCCTTTAAAATTCATTATAATTCAGTTCCGGTTCCATGGTTCCTGCTTGCCACTTGGTTCCTTTTATCTGGTTCCTCTAACTATTTAGCCATTAGATCTAACGAAATGGAGGGCCTATATTAATCCCAAGCGTGGTAAAAACTCTCATAAGTTGAAGGTAAACTTGAGGCTATGTTTGCACAATAAAAATATGGATAATACAACATACAAATTAATAAAAAACATGAGCTTTGAATTCATATTTAGTTTCGTCCAATTCATTTGGAGTAGCTCATTCAATACAAATTTTGAAGGAAATGTTGGGTGTCACTTAATTTAAATACTTCTCTGTATATTATTACAGCGAAGAGATATTCAAAGCAGCAATTCTCTGCTGCCTATGGAAGGAATAAAATTTGATGGTTTCCATAATGACATGATAAAAGAAATGACCTTATGCCAAAAGGAATTTCGGTTTGTCTGTAATTAGTATAACATGCTCCTCCATCCATTCTTGGATATCTGTCTGCCATTCTCTAGAGACCAATTCATTTCAAACTCCTATGATTGAGAGACCTGAAATTTCCATTAGATGTGTTAGCTAATGGACCATATGATGTGTTGCATGTGTCGGTTTTCTAGAGCAAACATAGTCAAAATATAAATAGAAAGCCAAAAAAAAAAAAAGGAGATAGCTGATGCAGATATCTTTTTTTTTTTTTTTTTTTTTTTTGAAAGATCCGGCAGGGCGGTTTTGATTAATAATAAGAAAGGTAAGCAAAACATCCGAGTTTACATGCACAGAGGCGCCCCCCCACAGTGCTAGGCTACATGGGGGTTTATTAACCTAGCTGACTACTCGCTAATGGAGCGTGCAAGAATTGGCGGCCTAAACGCCACACATTCGCCTCCCAGCAATCCATGAACCCAACACCGACATGACACTTTGGACCTAACATGATTCAAACCACAAAGACAACAAGGAGACCGACGGTAGGAGTCGTGCTCTAGGTCTCCATCTCCTTTGCATCGCCTTCCCGCACACTGTCGATAGGGCCTTGGTCAACTTTTTGTTCCTCATGCGGGTTGCGGTCAAGATTGCCTCAACAGCCTTCTCGGGAGGTGATGCAAATATCTTGGCTATAACTTTAAATACAATGAAAGGAAAACCCAAACCCTTGATAATGCAAACTATGGTTCCTATCTTATTTGTACCATATATAGTTGGACCTCAATGTTATAATGTCCGTGAGCCAAAGCATCCCATAATTCTAATTACAACACCACAAGTTATGTAACTAACAAGAGGCCCTGAGCACATTACACCAAGTTATATATGTAAATAATAAGAGGGCCTTAGCACAAATTGTTAAGGCTTAAGCTCCTGAGGTTGTAGTTATGGAGGGTTGGTGGCCGGGGTTTGAAGCGAGGGCAACGAACCGGCCTGGGAGCGAGAGAGATTAATCTCAAGCTCTGCTAACTTTATTGATGCATAGAGTTTGATACATATAGGACTCAGCTAGCAGGTTGTTCCTAACTTTTAGGACTCAACAAACCGACTCAATGAGTAACCAAATCCAACCCGACTCAACAACTAACCAAATCTTGTAACTATCCTGATCTGACTCCAACAGGGCGCCATGCGCTTGGTGATCGCACACAACGTGATCCTTGTGGTCTTCTCCTAGCCACTTCCTTTTTTACGTCGCTGATACACTTTACCCAACATAACATCACCCTCCCCACCTCTGCAAACAGCTCGTCCTCGGGCTGTAAGGTAGGGAATTCGACGCGGGATTTGTCAAGCAGCCCCACCCATGTAGCTTCTGCTACTGGCAGCCCCACCCACTGGACAAGCAGCTGCCAGGTGCCGCGACGCAGTTGGGCGCGAACGACATGGTCTGGAAGGAGGAGATGGTGACCCTGGTCCATGGGAGGCGGCGCAGGCGGTGAAGACAGAGGCATGCCAAGGAATGGCTTGAGAACCCACACGTGGAAGACATCATGAACCCGTGCGCCGGCTGAGAGCTGAAGAGGTTAGGCAGGCAACCTTGCTGATGCGCTCCAAAACATGAAATAGTCCAACAAATCGCAGACTGAGCCTTCCATGGCGTCCTGGAAGTAGCGACTGGGTGGGGCGATGGAGCACACGCAGCCACACCCAATCACCCACCACAAACTCCAGATCGCGATGCTTGCCGTCATAATATCTTTTGGCATACTCTTGTTGGAGGCGTTCACGAACATCAGCAAGTAACTCATCGCAGGCCTGAAGCAATCCATCTACCGCATCCGTGCGGGCAGTTTCGGCCGTGTAAGACAGCAAAGCTGGCAACATCTAACCATAGATAACCGGAAAAGGGGACATATGCAGGCAGTGATAAGAGGTGTTGTAGCAGTACTCTGCCCATGGCAACCACTCTAGCCATGCCCGAGGCCGATCGTGGGTTAGGCAGCGCATGTACATAGCAATCATCTTGTTGATGGCCTCCTACTGCATGTCCATCTATAGGTGGAACGCCGTGACAAGCCGCAGTGTGATGCCGGCGAGCTTGAATAAATCCCGCCAAACTTTCCCTATGAAGACCGAATCCCTGTCGTTGACAATTGAGTGGGGAAATCCATGAAGGCGCGCAATAGCATCAAAGAAAGGCTTGGGCCATCGACATCGCTGTATATGCGTGACTTAATGGGATGAAGTGCGCAACTTCGAGAATTTGTCCACCATAGTAAGGATCACAGATTTGCCATGGACATGCGAAAGGCCTTCGATGAAGTCCATGCAAATATCCGAGCACACTTGCGATGGCACTTCCAATGGTTGTAGAAGTCCTGCCAACCGAAGCGCGTCAATCTTGTTCTGTTGGCAAGTTGCGCAAGCCTGGACGTGATCTAGGACCAAGGAGCGATCCCGCTCGATAAAGAAGTCCGCTCGGAGACTTTGAAGTGTCTTCTGGAAGCCTTCATGGTCGACTGAGTGCGCCAGGTCCAGTACGACTAGCAACATTGTAGACGTGGAGGGAACAAAGACGCGGCGACCATGAAGAACCAGCCTGTCGATGACATGCCATGGCGCACCTCTCCGATGGACGACGATGTCCCGAGATTCGGGCAGGCTGGGTCCTCGTGCAATTCCTGCCGTAGATCAGTGAAGATATTGAAAGTCGGGGCAGATAGCTGATGGTTGCCGACATCAATGTCGTTGCGGCGAGACAGGGCATCGATGACCATAGTGAAACGGCCTGACTAGAACTTCAGTGTAAAGTTGTAGCTGAAGAGCTTGGTCACCTAGTGGTGTTGTGTTAGGGTTGAGAGACGTGGATCCAAGAGAAACTTCAAAGCGTAGTGATCGATACAGACCTCAAAAGAGGTGCCCCAAAGGTATGGCCGCCAAAGCCGCACTGCCTGGACCAGGCCGATGAGCCCCCGCTCATATGTGACCAGTTTCATATGGCATGGCGAGAAGGGCTGACTGAAGAAAGCAAGAGCCCTCGTACCTTGGTGGAGCATCGTGCCATAACATGACCTAGAAGCATCAGAATCCACGATAGAGGACTGCTCAAAATTCGGCAATTGGAACATCGGTGCTGAAGAAAGCGCTCGTTTGAGGGCCTCAAACACCATTGTCGCCGCCTCTGTCTAGGCAACCCCATCCTTGTGGAGCAGCTGTGTCAACGAAGGCTCAATGGAGCCAAAATCCTTAATAAAGCGGTGATAGTACCCTGCTAGCCCAAGGAAGCCGCGAATGCTGCGTAGGGCACATGGCTGGGGATAGGAAGTGACCGCCTCCACCTTGCTGGAATCCATGGCAACTCTGCTGGCAGAGATGACATGCTCGAGCTATGCAACGAAGGGCTCGGCGAGAGAACACTTGATGCGCTTGAGGCAGAGGCCTTGCTCGCGCAGCGCCTGGAAGACTGCCTTGACGCGCTGCAGGTGTGTAGTCCAATCAGGGCTATAGATTAGAATGTCATCGAAAGAGACCAACACGAACTTATGCAGGAACGACTACAGAATAGGGTTTATGAGGCTCTGGAACGTGGCTGGCGCGTTCGTGAGGCCAAACGACATCACTAAGAACTCAAAGTGGTCATGATGGGTGCGGAAGGTAGTCTTCTCGACGTCGTTGTTGTGCATCCAAACTTGATGATATTCAGAACAGAGGTCAAGCTTAGTGAATTGCACACCGCCCAACTCGTCGATCAGCTACTCTATGACTGGGATAGGGAATTTGTCTTGGACTGTGCGATCATTAAGAGCCCGATAATCTACACAAAATCACCAGGACTCATCTGATTTCTTGACAACTAGGACCAGTGCTGAGAATGCTTAAGTGGAAGGCCTGATAATCCCCTATGCCAACATAGTCTCACACTATGACTCCAAGTCATTCTTCTAGAGTTGTGGGTATCTGTATGGCCAAACCACCACCGGCGCGACTGGGGCTGGTAGGGTGTGGCGGGCGAGGCGAGCCAATAGTGCCGGGAGAGCCAATCAGAGGTCTGTTCCGGCGTGCATATGCATGCGCCGGACGCATGGCCCTCTCGCAGGTCTCGCGGATCATGTAGCTCCACATCGACCCCGATGTGATTGGGAAGCCCACCGGTAAACAACCGTGTTTGCCGGTCCGATGAGAGATGACCGGTATGTGCAAGACATGCGTGGAACACATCCGTAAGCTTCGACATTTGATGAAAACGGTGGGCGGGCAAGATTGGCGAGGTGATTGGTGTTGAGAGGAGGGCCGACCGCTCATGGCACAACCGCTAGAAATCCTCCCAAGTTGGTCAACCCGCATCACGCTTTGAGGTTGGTGTACCACATCTAGGCCTTGTCGGTCATGTGGAACGATGAGAGCGACACCCATCTGCCGCCCGGGTGTGCCGGCCCTTGAAGAACTAATCACACTTGAGCAGCCAGCCCACCGCATCCTCCGCGCCGTCGTAGCACGGAACATGAGCTTGTGATAGTGCGGAATGGCGTACTACCCGAGTCCGATGACCGAGGATGCCGAACGGACGCCGGTGACTGAATTTGAGATGCCGATGATGGAGCATAGGCGCCATGCCCTTGTAGGATGGTGGACAATGGTGGAATCGGATATGGCGACAAGTGGGAAGCAAATCGTGATCGAACGCCCTAGGATGGCGGGGGGGGGCCGCCCCCCCCGCCAAGACTCATAGGCGCCGCCATCGGTACCGACAACGTAATATGTGGAGCCGCCGATGAAATGGTGGCGGCCGGCCCGACAATGGCAAGAAGGGTAGCCACCATAGCCCGGGCAGCCGATGTTGGAACACCGATCGATGAGGGCTTGCATTCAATCGTGGACACGCGGAGCGACAACTCGCGAACCGGGCGCTGCGTCACGCCCATGTCCGCCGCCATCCCGCTGAAGGCCGCGCGAGGTCCGCCGGTGAAGTTCAAGTGCAGCGTGGGATGACCATCCCGGTCGGAGCCGACAGCACGGTGAGGGCAGTGGAGCTGATGGGCGCGGTGATGGCGGATCGGCGGCGGGCACAGTGGGTGGGATTGAAGCGGTGCAGGATCGACATGCCCGATACCAGATTGTTATGTCTTAAGCTCCTGAGGTTGTTGTAGCTATGGCGAGTTGGTGGATGGGGCTTGAAGCAAGGGCAACGGACCGTTGGTGCTGTGCTCAGCACCGTGGGTTTAGGGTTTTGCGAGAGCGGTAGACGGGAGGCTAGGGAGCGAGAGAGATTAATCTCAATCTCTGGCCAACTTTATTGATGCATAGAGTTTGATACATATAGGACTAAGCTAACAGTTTGTTCTTAACTTTTAGGACTCAACAAACCGACTCAACAACTAACCAAATGCAAACCGACTCAACAACTAACCAAATCTTCTAACTATCCAGATCTGACACCAATAGGGCGCCACACGCCTGGTGATCGCACACAGCGTGATCCTTGCGGTCTTCTCCTAGCCACTTCCTTTGTTACGGCGCTGATACACTTTACCCAACATAACACAAATGCAAACCATTTTGGCCTTAGGTTTAACTGTGTGCTGCAATTGTGGAATTAGAGTCTCGATTAAAGGTATTCACTGTTCCATGTTCATACTCATCCGATCCGACCATTCCATTGAGCTTGTGAACAATATGCACTATGGAAGGTCTCATTTTGGGTTCAGTTTCCACACATTGTAACCCAATTTCAAAACACATTCGAATTTGCTGGAGGCGATTTGCATCAAATGATGGGTACCTGGATGTTATGCGGCCATCTGTCCAACTGTTTTTACCTACAGATTTGGGTGTTCCCTCCTGTCATATCATGTATACAAACTAAATCTAATCTCTATTGAAAAAAAAAAAATGAATTCTCAAAATACCAAATAACATGACCTTACTTTCTCAACAAATTTCCGTCCACAAGGGTCTCCAGCATTAGGAATATTCTTTTCTCCGGTGCTTATCTGAATGATTACTAAACCTAAACTATATATATCTGACATGAGAGAGATTGCACCTCTATATACACATTCCGGAGACGTACGTATATCCACTGAACAGAATACATTAAAGCTTTAGCTGGTCTGAGTTTTTAAAAAATGGAATTGAATAATAAACCAAAATAGTCATTTCATATTTTTTTTACTTACAATGCTCCCACAACATTTACAGTGTTCACCCGGGTTTGCTCTTGACCACCAAAGAGTCTTAAAACTCCACAATCGGCAATTTTGGGCACCATATCTTTATCCAACAAAATATTTTCTGGCTTAAGATACATATGAATGACAGGGTGATCCATTTTTCCTCATGTAAGAAATGTACACCTTTGCAGATTCCTTGAACTATTCTAAACCGTGTGTCCCAGTCAATTATATTAGATTCGGCTGAAGAAGCAGAACAAGGAGATATGTAAGTAATCTTTACCAGAAATAAAAATGTTATTATACTGATCACACTCGTTTTAATTTTATGGATTATAATATTATAATTTTAATAACTCATTTATCTTCAAGCAGCAATTTTATAGTATTACCTAAAAACTCAATAGGATGAAAACATCAGGAATTAAATAGTGGAATGCTGTCGAATGTTGTAGTACATACCAAATATATACTTGTCAAGGCTTCCCTTAGGTAGATACTTATAGCAGAGAAAAACTTCTACTACCACTAGTACCATTTCCTTTTAGGTGGCGGGCACTTCTAATTTTACGCTGGCGGGGAAGGTGTTCGTCACCCACGTGAGGTCACGGTAAATGGTGGCCTCGCGTGGCGGCGAAAAGTGATCGTCACGCGGTTAATGGCACTCACCGTGGCGAGCATTTTACAATGCCCGTCACGGTTAATAATTCAAAAAAAAAAACCAAAAAGCTGTCTAGGGCCCGCTGAGCCCATCGCCGGCCCACCGAGCCCATCCAGTTTGGGGGTGCCGCCGCCGCCCGCAGATCGAGGGAGCGAGCCACGCCGCCGCCGGATCTCGAGGGAGGGGAGCCACGCCGCCGCCGGAGCTTGAGGCGCCACGCCTGCGTACCGCCAGGGGATCTCGAGGGAGGAGGGACGCTCCGCCGCGGGGATCTCGAGGGAGGGAGGACGCGCCGCCGCCGGATCTCGAGGGGAGGGGAGCCACACCGTCGCCGGAGCTTGAGGCGCCACGCCCGCGCCGCGCCGGATCTCGAGGAGAGGGAGCACGCGCCGCCGCCGGGGATCTCGAGGGGAGGAGGACGCCGCCGCCGCCAGATCTCGAGGGGAGGGGAGGCACGCCGCCACCGGGAATCTTGAGGCGCCCCGCCCCGCCCGCCGCCAGGATCTCGAGGGGAAGTGGGGGACGCCGGGGGATCTCGAGGGAGGACGCGCCGCGCCGGGATCTTGAGTGGAGGCGCGCCGCGCCGTGATCTCGAGGGGGAGGCCACGCCGCGCCGGATCTCGAGGCGGAGAGGACGCGCCGCCACCGGTAGGGGAGGGGGTGGCTGGGCTCGCCGACACGCCGCCGGAGGGAGGGGTGGGCTGGGTCGACGACATGCAGGGGCACTCCGGGTGGGCTGCATGAGGAGGGGAGGCGAGTGAGTGAGGATTGGAGTGGGAAAACCCCGAAACTTGTATTTATATCCGGTGAAGGATATTGGGCCTTCAGGGGGCTATTGGGCCTGCTCCTTTTGCGTGGGCGGGCCTTTTAGGATGCCCGCCACGAAAATTGATTTTGCGTGGCGGGCACCTTAACACGCCCGCCACGGAACGTGTTAAGGTGCCCACCACGCAAAATCAATTTTCCGCGGGCGGGTAAAAAACACGCCCGCCACGCAAAATAAAATGAATGTGGTGGGACATTTTCCGTGACGGGCAAAAAGAGTGCGCGCCACGGAAAAGATTTTGCAAGTATCACGCAAAATCATTTCGTTACTAGTGTACTTCTACAATGACATATCTTCCATTGCGTTGCACCACCTTCTTCTGTGATTCATGACAGTAGCCAACCAACTTCACAATATTTTTATGTTGGGCTGCCAGAAGATTACAGACCTTGTAACTAAATGTTTTCTCATCGGTCACACATATTGAATCTTCCCCAAATTTCATCACAACAATCGTTTCCCATTCTCGACAATTCCCTATGTCAAGTATCATGTATATTATGTATAATTGGCATGCTAACATGATTTTAGTCAACTTGAGAAGGCAGGAAAAACATTCAGGCATATATAATCATACCTTGTAGACTGTTCCAAGTGTACCTTTACCAACTTCTCGCTCTGGAGAGAAGTTATCTGTGATCTGGTACAGAAACCTTGCTGGTATATTCTCTTAGGCAATGTGCTTAGAAGAGTAGAGCTGGTGTTAGTGGTCATCCCTGATGATATATTTAGAAAGTTGTGGCCTCTGAGCGACAGCAAGGCATAGCACACCGTATGGACGGTTAGAACATCTAATTCATGGAAGACACAGTACTCGAACAACTTATGAAAGAAAAAAAATAGGATAAAAACTACAAAATCATTAGAAAATAATCAGATTCTTCAAAGCAAGAATATACATAAACTGTTCCATTACACAAATGATTAAAAAAAACATGACACGCTACTAAAAAAACACTCATTAGATATCTTGTTCATCACAATATTTTAGAACTCTCTAAAAGTTGTCTTCATCTCAAAGCCATGTACCAACTCGATTTACTGCTTCTGGGGTGCAATAAAATCTTTCTTTCCCAAAAAAAAAAGTTACCAACTGTGTAATGGTGTAAGATAACTTATCTGCCACTGATTTATCTTGCTAGACTTATTTTGGTGGCTGGAGAACCTCTCTGGAAAATATGATAAGAGTATTTTTCATGGTTATGTTATAGACCATGCATCCAATCAGATGCATGCATACTTCAAAAAGCCATGAACCTGATTGGTTTGTCACTAGTAACGAATTGATTTTGCGAGACACCCCCAAATATTAACCGTGGCGGGGCACTTCTTTTGCCCCGCCCCACGGTTAATAGCCCAATTAACCCGTGGCGGTCGTTTTTTCCCGTGTCGGGCATTTTTACTCGTCATAGAAAATCAATTTTCCGTGGCGGGAGCGGCTTAAAAATGCCCGCCACAAGAAATCTATTAACCGTGGCGGGCGTTATAAAAGCCCCGCCATCGAAAAAGGGCAGGCCCAACAGCCCAAAGAAGGCACGATATCTTTCATCGGATATATAAATACAAGTCTCTAGGATTCCCACTCCACTCCCCGTATGTCTCCTCCCCCTCACCCGCCCTCCCCACGCTGCCCCACGCCACCCACCCTCTCAAAAAAAGAGCGGCGCCACCCCAACCCACCCTCCCCTACCATTGGCAAGTTGGCGAGCACAACCCTCCCCTCTCATCTCCTCCCTCCCCGAGCTCCCGGCGGCGGCGTTGCATCTTCCTCTCCCCTCGAGATCTCCCCCTCCCCCCTCGAGCTCCAATGGCGGCGTCCCCCCCCCCTCTCGAGATCCCCGCGGCGCGGGGCGGGGGCGCCTCAAGCTCCCGGCGGCGGCATGTCCTTCGGCGGCGGCGTGGCTCTCCGGCGCCGCCTTGAGATCCCGGCGGTGCGTCCAACGGGGCGGCGTGGCTCCCCCAAAGACCTTGAGGTCCACCACGGGCCGGGAGACCTGCCGAGTGGGCTCCTCCTTCCCGACACCTGCTCCACCACGGCTGGAGATCTGCGCGGGTGGGCTCCTCCTTCTCCAACCTTCCCCGACCTGCTCCACCACGCCGGAGGGCTCCTCCTTCCCCGATCTGCGGCGGGCGCGACACCCCCACCCTAGATGGGCTCGGTGGGCCTAGTGAAGGGCTCAGCGGGCCTAGGCAAATTTTTTTTATTTATTTTCTTTTTTTAAAACTATTAACCGTGACAGACATCGTAAAACGCCCGCCACGGTGAGGCCATTAACCGTGGCGGGCAAAGGTGCGCGCCCACGGTGAGGCCACCATTTACCTTGACCTCACGTAGGTGACAGACATCTTTGCCCGCCGTGGAAAAATGAAAGTGCCCGCCACCCAAAAGTATTTCGTTACTAGTGTGTGAATATCATGCTTAATTGTAAACTTCCATTTCGGCGTCTTAATACGGCTCTATTTGGCTGAGCTTATGAAAAGTACTTACGCTAGTAAAAAGGCATAAAGACAACCAAATAGATGAAACCTGAAGTTGTATTTTCAAATACTTTCACGTAGTACAGTTTTGGAAGTACATTGGACGCCCTACTTTTCGCTTATTTTATTGCTGTTTCATAGCTCATAATAGTCATTTCCGACGGGTCATAGCTCACAGTCCACAACTAAACCAAACAAACTCTACGTCTACATATGTGGGGCTTCAGATTATATTAACCTCGAATCGTGATATGAGAAATGACTCAATACTGTTTTTTTTTTCAAATCAGAAAGAAATTTTTCGAATGAACGAGACATGAGAGCTACCAATTATACTAACAAGAAGAAATAGCCAGATTTGACAATTACAAAAGAACAACAAAGACCCATAAGAATCAAGTAACCACAATAGAAAAAGTTAGCCACGAAAAATCAGACTATCCACTTTTATTGGTCTAGTAAATTTCCCCTCCCACTACCTATATCTGTTGGGCCAACAAATCTCATTGTCTATTTTCTTCTACACCCTTTCCTCCCCACGCATGACTGTTTCTTCCCCGCGCCTTCCGTCCGCCGCCACTAGGGAGCCAACGTGGCCCTCCTCAGCATCCATCCCTCCTCGGCGACGCCCCACCCTGGATATGGCTTTCCTTTGCACGGCGAGCCTCACGACGGCACCCAACGGTTCTCCCGACGCGCAGCCACTCTTCCCGGCACTCATCCCAGTCCTCTACTGCGGGCCTCCCTTGCCGGTGGAGCCCCTTGCCCACGACAAGAATCGGCACACGCATGGCGGCCTGCCCTGCCCCAGCACAGTGGCCATCCCTCCCCGCGGCGACCTTTGCTCTACGTTCCCAGCACAGTGTCCATCCCTCCACACAGGCAGCTACCTACTGTTCGTGAGCATCAACCATATATAGTCGTCCTCATTGAGCCCTGTAATAAAAATAAAATGCAGTTTCCTTAATTCTTACAAGAATGTTTTTCCTCTCTCTCACAACAGGTGTTGGTGTGTTTCAATATTTGAAACCTTTGTCTGTCGGAATAATAATAGAAAAAAAAAACATCTCCAATGTCAGCATGGAACAGGGGGTTGTTTGCCTACATGCGGGCACTGGTTTCCCTTCGGCAAGGTGACAATATACGTTTATTGATGCATTATCAAAATATATATCATGGTAGACAGGGTTCAAAAATTTCGGCAAAAAAACAATTTTTTTTTGAATTTTGATAATTTCGGTGGTGGCTGAAAGAAAAGTCTAGAATTTTGTAATACACTAATACATGTGCTAATGCTATAGTACTCTAGACTCATATTTTCTATTGTTTATATTGCATATTCTTGTATTCTGTAGATGTATAGTTATAAATCATAGTTTGTTGATGGCCAAAATTTGTGCAATACCGAAATTAAAAACCATGGTGGTAAATATATGTTTTTATTTAAAGTACTCTTAATAAGTGAACACGATCTGTGGTGGTAAATATATATTTTTTTTGTTTATACCTACTCTTAATAAAGAGAGAAAATTTTTTGTCCACCTTTTTTTTCCACCTCTTTTTTCCTGCCTACCATCGGCAATAGGAGTTGGAGTCCGATTCAAGTCCATACGTTAAATCAAACATCTCATGTATGATATTTTACGATCTCCACGTTGTACACGGAGTTGGAGTCTGATTCAAGTCCACATACATCTATATTGAATACACGGCCCTAGAAATATGATTTACAAATACACAGGCTGTATAGCAAGAGATATAAAAATACGAGGCGGCGGCGAGAGCAATAGATGCGGTTGTGGCTGACAAATGCGGCGG
This sequence comes from Hyparrhenia diplandra, assembly GCA_015847255.1. Taxonomy (NCBI): domain Eukaryota; kingdom Viridiplantae; phylum Streptophyta; class Magnoliopsida; order Poales; family Poaceae; genus Hyparrhenia; species Hyparrhenia diplandra. Next base: position 115,361 of record JADLZK010011056.1, read on the forward strand.
CGGAGCCGGAGCAGGAGCCACCGGGGGCGCGGCTGCCGCGCAGAACAGCGGCAAGAGGCGGTCGCGGTTCCATTGCATCACGTCTACTGCGGCAGCGCCAAAAGCCACAAGCCCAGCTACCAAGACGCCGCTGTCGAGCTCGGCAAGGAGCTAGTACGTCACGTGGCCCTCTCCACCCTCTCCCTCACCTAAAAATCCAACAATCTTTTCTCGATTTCCCCAGTGCCAGTTGGAGAGGGGCATAGACCTGGTCTACGGTGGAGGCTCCATCGGCCTCATGGGGCTGGTCTCTCATTCTGTTCATGATGGAGGTCGCTATGTGATTGGGATTGGGCCTGGTGGGCTGGTAAGTCGGCCATCGGGCTGGTGGGATGGCAAGGCCTGATTGGTGGTTATCAGCTCACCGTACGTGAAAGTGCACTACATTCTTGCAACACTGGTTCTCTGCGAGATGTGTTTTCCCGTGCGGAGTAATGCACCATCCTTTCTTTTAATATAAAATTTTGATTCAAGACACATTAGAGAAGATAATACAACAATTATATAAATTTCCAAATCACGAGTCATATATATGTGTAACCCTCAATAAGTTGTGCATCCCGATGCAACACAGAAGGCATATTTCCTAGTAACTTCTAATAAGTGAACTTGATCTGAGGTTATGTTGTTACGGATCACGTTCTGTCAGTTCTTCCACATTGGTGCTGTTGTACAACATGTTATCAACAACGGTCAAACAATCCAGAGAAACAATAAAAGCAGATGCGGTTGAGCAATCAAGACCAAAAAGAAAGCTTTACAGTGCCTCGTTTCATAACGGTTTATTTCTTTTGTATCTTATCTAGGGATCACATTGCAGAACATAAAAGCAAAAGTGTAAAGTGCATGTTTCAACCTTCAACTTGCATTGCATGATAGTTCATTTTAGAGTGTGTTTGGCACCATGGAACGGTTGATTCAGACTCAGCATCAGAATAGGCACCAAACGAGTAGAATGGGCGTTTCGGCACCAGAAACCGAGAGAAACGTTTCTCCAGTTTGCACTACGTGTATGGCCGGATTTGCTCAAATGTGGTTTCAATTCCCCACCGATTTTTGTTCTCACCTTATGTAGTTCTGTTTGCAAATTTACCAAGAATTGAGTGCAACAAGTTAAAGTATGTTGTATTTAAGTTATCCTTCCGTACACAGAAAGTTCCAGATTTTTTCAAATCATATTTTCATTTATAAGCGTACTTCTGCTACAGGGTACACTGCTCACACCGAATAAAAGAGGAAGACGGCCATGCCCGAGGCCACCTTTTTGTTTTTCTCTCTTTCTTTTTTCCCTTTTACCATTTACCGCAGCTGTAACCCGAGCCCCCAGGCAGGGATCGCATATAGGAGGATAAAAAAAAAAGACGATCGGACAACAACTCACGCATCGAGCACTCAAGCTTACACATGACCTAAGAGACTTGGAATCTTCTCCTCCTTTTTGAACGCTTGTAACCCCTATTATGAGCACCCGGGTGCAAAGCAACATGAGCAGCAAGCATCCATTGGACGTAGGGACATTCAGCCCGAACCAATTGTACATCCTTGTGTGCGCATTTGCACACCATCCGATCCTAGACGCGCGAGATACAAATTTACTTGTCGTTGTGTCTAGGGCACGACTCCAGACACCGACATGGAGGGAGTAACTTTGATGGGGGGGACAGGGTTCTAGTCTTCCATCAGATGATGATAACTATGATCTTGGTGGAGCCACGACACACCGATCCGACTTCGGATCAAAAAAGACCTGAACCTTGCAACCTTTTAGCACCATGACTCCTCTAGTTATCAACCATGTCACTATTCGGGACGACCTGCCACGAAGGCTTATCCCCTCGCGAAAAAACAAAGAGCACAAGGTACTACTATTGATTCGTTCATCACTACGCCGACATCATCGCTGAATTTAGTCCACCCAAGCTTTGGCTTAACGTCGTCCGGCAGTGATGAACCGTTTAGGCGCAGGAAAATCAGAAAATCCACGGACTCGACCAATACCGGCAGTGAAGATTTAGATCACCACCGGGTTGAATCGTTCCCCGGCAGTGGTCTTGATGGACACATCACTCGCGGGTTTGAAATAAGAATTGATAGCGATTTGAAGACCGTGAACAATCAAAATAAACGATAGAAAAGAAGATTGACACGTAGACGAATTAAAAACGACTGGTTCTTCACTAGAACATAATAATAGATAATATATTTTACAAGTGCATAAAAATACTAGATAGCTAAAAAAAAGACGCTGCTGCGCTTATTCCATGGCGCCCGGGATCCCCGCCCCCGCCGTGATCGCCTCCCTCAGCCCCTCTCCACCATGGCCGGTATCCCTCAGCCGGGATCTTAGAAATTTCATCGATCTTGTAGGCGTGGAAGTTGGCCTTGTTCTCCAAGGGGGATCACCCTTGGCTGGGCCAAGTTGGCCCGGCAAGCCCGTTGAGCATCCGGGCATCGTGGAGGGCGATGGTGAACCTGCATCTCCTCAATGGTGTAGTTGCGGCCATGGCGATCATCGCGAGCCCGCATGCTGAAAACCGGTGTTATGGAAAGAGAGGTTGATTAGCGACCGAGGTCGTCGAGGGTGTACAAATAGTAACACAAGCCATGCACTGATTGAGATCAGTTCCCAAGCGAACGTGCCATCAAAAAGGCGGCTGCGTCAAGACTCAAACACGGCGACCGTGAGATCCAATGGCCGTCTCCTCGACACTCAAAGAGCGACCAGCTACGCGTTTGCGCCCGTTCTCACCAATCACCGCTTCGCAAAGAACCGCGACGACAATCGGCGACCGGTTGCGCGCGCAAGATTTCCAAAAGGCCGCTTCCCTCTTCCTCGACTGCCACTGCGTTTCCCAAGGCACCCAAATCGATCCCCGGGTTCGATCCCCACCGAGCCGTTTTTGACCATTTTTTCAAGAATGGTGCTCGAGTTTAATTAGGATTACCATTGCTATAAATGTTGCTCATGAAATCTAATGATATTTATTTGATAGCATAGATAGATACTTATCTAAATACACCATTGTTATTTTGAAACAAGGAATGCTTTACATTATTTACCATTGCTACAAGAACCACACGTATCTTTAGAAGATGATGCCGACGGGGAAGGAGGGAGGGAAGGAGATGAGAGACTAGAGACGAGAAACTTACGCTACCGTGGTCGGAGCATGAACAAATAACACTCAACTTATCAGTAGCACGTCGACAACACCTGCTTAGGGCTATTTAAAGAATCAAACTTGTACGCCCAACGGATAGCTATCATGTTTTTTCTTTTTTGACCATGGGAGTAGTAGGAGTACGCACAATCTTTGTAGCTGTCACGTTCACTTCGCGTGTTCACAAAGGCCTGTGAGAGCATGCATGGCGCTCGCGTGGAGAACCGTGTTGCCAGTAGTATTCACTGCCGGTTAGGAAATCGACAGTGTCTCCGGAACCGATGAGAAAAGCCTGTGGCACCAGCCTCTGGCGTCGACGGGTTAAATCAATGTCGGGCCAAAACACTATGGGTGTAGTTTTACAACCGGCGGGTGCAAAGCTTTCTAGCAAGTGGTACTTTCGATATCACTACCAGGTGAAAACTGAGACCCGGCAGTGATTTCACTTTAGTCAACCGCCGCACGGTTCTCCGATCTAACTAGCCGAGACCGCACCAATCTTTGGTGCACCACGCCCGTCACCCCTCCAGGTACAATGGCGGTCGCCTCAACCATCATGGCATCTCACCTATTTAAACGGCAAGGGGGACGTTGTGTTTTGCACCCGTTTCTCCTCGTGTTACGATCTTGCCTTCTTGGTTTAGATCCCGTAGTTCCTACTCTCTCCTCATATCTGGGGGCTTAGTTTTGAATTTAGGTGTCTTGGGTTTTGGATCTAGGAACTTTTTTTCTCTGCTTATTTTCCTTGTTCTTCATCGTCCATCTTCTTTGCTAGGAGTACTTTCCACAAACATATGACCTCTCTTTGGGAGAAAGCCCTCCACAAATAGATATCGTAGTCCACTAAAATGGTTTACACAAGAGGTGCTAGAAGAGTCTTACTGAAGATCGAGGGTGACCGGATGTTGGAGATTCCGTGGGTACGAAGATTCACGGTTGCATCGATCCATTAGGGTCGATCTCTCGACTCATATTAAAAGTCATGCCCTCCTCTTGTGTGTTTGGGGTGCAAATGTAGATGCAAAACCCCAGGCACAAGGAATCATAAGGATCAACGGAAAAACAATCCTTATTGGACCAAGGTGGATTGTCCTCTCCAACATTGAGCCAAAACAAGAAGCAGGGTGAAGAATCATCTTCATCATCTATCTCCAGTATCTCATCCTCCAACCTCCCTGTGCAGGCAGTTCTTCTACAAGTCTCACCACATCTTCGACCCCAGAGATGCTAGAAGAGACTTACTGAGGTGGTTTAATTTTAATGTGTTTGTACACTTTGATTGTAGCATTGACCTATCTCGTGAATTGGTCTTTGTTATCGTGATATTTAGTTTTATGTAAGGTCTTTGTTATGGAAATATATGTAATCAAATTTCTTTGTATGTTATGGATGTTGTCTGTCTCTCCGATATCTTTGAGTTCCCATTTTTTAACCTTCATCGAACATAATAAAAGACGGTTAGCGTGAATGAAATATCTTTTGCAATGTCGAAGAAAATACACTAGATATCCAAATCCAATGTGAATGAAATAAAGTTATATATCTAACAAACAAAAAATACAACAAGCACATAACAATATTCAAATACATATGACCTCAATGTCGTAAGAAAAAACATTCATAACAATATCTTTGCATAGAACGTCACCGTGATATGGAATCCAAAGCATAGGCGCGGTTGTGTGAAGCATCTACTACATAGTATGCAAAGCAAAGACGACAACAATGCTTGCATGCAAAAAGTGAAGTGAAGTGACGAGATCGTGAATTCACTACGGCTACATAACAAATAACCGGTAGTGATATTGTATTCACCGCCGGCTACATAAATAACCCGGTAGTGATATTGTATTCACTTGCCAGGGTATCTTAACACTCGGCAGATGATGTACCCGCCCTCAACAACCGCTATAAATCAAGGCGTCCGACCACATAAAACACACATACCCACGCACGCATCCACAAGCTCCTCGACTTGCTGTTTTACACTCACTCCACATGAAATCCACTCAGCTCTCTCCCTCTCTGTTTCTAGGAGATTTATTCATGGCTCCGGGATATTTCATTGGTAATGATATTTTTTTCTTGTCTAGAATTCCTATATATATGCATATAAACAATATATATATTATATATATTCATGAGCTATTTCCTTTTTTTTTTTTTTTTTATCGTTCATTTGGTATGAAGCGTCCTTCGCCTTTGCCGCCACCACAACAATCAGGTTTCCATGTCGGGCGATGAGCCATTCGCCCCCGGTATGGACACAAGGCCATTCCCATATCCAAGTCATCGTATGATTTTTTTTTCTAACATTTTTTTTTTTATTTCTTATTTTACTATAACAAATACATGGATAATTAGTTTAACTTAATGTCATTTTGTTGCATTTATATGTGTCACATACTTTATTCCCAAGTACAATGGCTACAAACAACACTTAGCCGGTTCTTTATCTCCGGTTTGTGGAGAGCACAACATCTAGAACATCACATGGTCATGAACTATACTGTGTGTGAAACAAGTTTTTCCATCCCTTCGAGGTGTCCAGGAAACAACGACCACCTAATCCGTGAGAGGGGAAGCGTAGAGAATGTCCGTGCAAAACGCTTTCAATATAATGCCGTTTCCTTGTGCTTAGATGCACCGGCGTGTTTGCTACATTGTGCCCGATTTCCCCACACTTCAAGATACAAATAATATGTTGGGAGTTACAACCAGGATGATGTGGTAATAAATTAAATTCATCATTTTGACATTGCATATTAGATAGATTCAAATCATCTTCATTAATTTTCATGCTCCCACTTGTATATTTTGCTCCACGATCTCACTTATGCTGCATGTGGCTTGGCGGCCGTTCTTGACTAAGCTACATACCAACTCGGGTACGATTGGGACTTCGGCACACCTTGGCCAAAGAACTATGGAAGGGCGACAATATTGCATAAGGTTTATTGACCGGCGGTGGTCATTCAAGAGGTTACATCTATGGTCAAGCATTTTTTACGGCCTTGCGATGAGGGCAGAGAGTGCAATCATAAGGGCATTGACATTCATCGACTCAAGCGGATACTTAATGCGTGACATCAATTACCCGATATTTCTAGAAACCTACGTTCAGGTGCATGGACCTCAAGGTGGACCGAATAATGATCTCGACGATGATGTTGATGATTAGTGTGTTTACTAGGTTAATTATTTGTAAGGTTGTAGTTTAATTGGTTCCTAATTAATTTGTAAGGTTCTTGTGCCCCATGTGGTCCATGTGGTTCATATGTTTGCGGTGTTGTAGTGGTCTCAAACTTTTTTTCTCGAGCCTTTCACATGCAAATGGGGAAGCAACCACTAAGTTTGAGATTTTTGGAGTTGGTTTGGTACTTTTCCCAATTTATTTGAATTTACGTCCGACGCGACCCGTGTAATTATAGTTTGAACTGAGCGCATCTACCTAAAAGAGCGGAATGTCGCTAAACTTTTCCATAGGGGTCTCATGTGCCGTAGGAGGCAAATCATCGTGGAGGTCCATGAAAAATTCTTGTATTTCCATGGTGTAATTAGCCTTCTTGTGGCAAGTTTAGCTTTCGAAGAAAGTCATAGTAATTAAAATATTTATCGTAAAAAACCTAAGATCATGTGTGGGGTCATATTTTGGGTGTACATGATTTGTAAAAAAATTTCAAGCCATTTCCACCTAGGAGGATTACACATCCTTCACGAGGCACATGATCCCTTCCATCAAACCATGACTATACAATGTAGTTCTTGTGCTCCATGTGGTTCATATGTTTGCTCTAGGTGTTGTAGTGGTCTCAAACTTTTTCTCGAGCCTTTCACATGCAAATGGGAAAGCAACCCACGAAGTTTGAGATTTCTTGGAGTTGGTTTGGTACTTTTCGGTTTATTTGAATTTTCAAGACGACGCTACCGTGTAATTATAGTTTGAAAGTGAGCGTATCCACCGAAAAAAGAGGAATAATGTCGCTAAACTTTTCCACAGGATCTCATGTGCCCTAGGAGGCAAATCATTGTGGAGGTCCATGAAAAATTCTTGTGTTTTCATGGTGTAATTAGCCTTCTTGTTTCAAGTTTAGCTCAAGAAAATCATAGTAATTAAAATATTTATCGAAAAACCTAAGATCGGGTCATATTTTGGGTGTACATGACAACAAAAAATTTCAAGCCATTTCCACCTAGGAGGATTACACATCCTTCACAGCCGGGCCGAAAAAGAGCACCGGATTCGCCGACGGAGCACCACCAACTCCCACGTCGCCGTTCATCGTCCCCTACGCCGCCCGCGGGCCCGTTCACGCGCATCCCGGCCGTTACGCTCCAAATGAATTGAGGCTTGACGGCGTTCTCTCCCGCTGCGCTCCTCCACTCCGGCGTCCCCAACGCAACGCGCAAGCATTCTCTTCCCTTCCACGGTGAGAACTAATTATCCATTTAGGTGTTCGAGTTTTTACCTATGAGAATGAGAACTAATTATTTCTTTGTCTAGCCTAGCCTCGCCCGCCCGTCCGCTTGGTCTTCCTCCACGCCGACCCTCTCTCGCCTTCCGCAAACTCACGCCGTCTTCCTCTTCACCACCCGATGCCGCAGGTACCGGCCCGCGACCTTGTCCTCCTCGAATCCTCCCGAGATAAGATAGGGCGCCGAGGTGCACTGTGAAGCTTGGTGAGTGCGTCGGTCAACGCCCTTGAGGTGTTCGTTGAAATGCCGTGTGGATAAGCGCAACCTGTTATTTTGCTTTTATATTTAGATTTTGGTTTCAAACAGTTCTCGGATCCTTAGTAACAAATGAGCTCTAAAACATTATGGACATTTACGGCATGATTGAAGACATACTAGTGCTCGAATTGTGATTGAAATTCATAGATTTTGCTTTCAAACGATTCGGATCCTTAGTAACAAATGAGCTCTAAAACATTATGGTCATTTACAAAGCATGATTGAAGACATACTATTGCTCGAATTGTGATTGAAATTTATGAGTTAGTGTTGTTCGAAATCCAGGTTTGGATATTTTAAATATATGTGCATTTTATTGTACAACATTTATGAATAACATAGCATTATCATCCTATTTTGGTTACATGTATAGGCAAGTATGGCGTGGTAACGTGAGTGTTTGTTGGTCGCGCGCGGGGATCTATCTAACTTGGGAAGATTGCTATGCTCAAGTCCAAGGCTACACTAATAATTGTTACGAGAAAATACAACATCGAAGGTGAAGTCGTCATCGCCTACAATGGTGCAAACTAGCCGCCCCGGAGATTGAAGAGAAGCCACCCCACATAGTTATGAAGATTGCGATAATTGCCGCTTAATTGGTCTTGGAAAGATGTCATGCTTTTATTTATGTCTATGGTCATTGGTCTTCTTATTTGAGAAGTTGATGTAGGTTTAGTTTCTACAACATTAGGTGGATTTTGTTGTATGTCACCATTAAATCTGTAATGTTTTGACGATATTAATGTATGATGCGTTTTCGGATTTTAAAAGAGCTGAATTCCATGAATAAATTCAAAATATAAAAAATTAAAAAACAAAAACATCGGTTGGCATGGGCACGACGTTGAATGACAAACAAACCGGTAGTGTAACTACACCAAACATTATCGGTTTGAATTACAAACCGCCATCGATGGTAGAAACAACACCGGCCGGCCGCATTAACCAACCAATAGTGTCCACTCTAATAAATTTGTCGGGTTGAAATCAACCGCCAATATTCACGTAAAGTTCGATGGGTCCAAAGTAAAACCGACATTGTTGGCTCTTCGATACAATTTGTCGGCAAAATCTAACCGATAGTGTTATTCTCTCATTTCTGTCGGATTGTTAAAGCTCGACAGTGCTCTCAATATCAACTCTGCCGTCTGTCTTCCGAACCGACATTGCTTGGATCAAAAATGCTGCCGGTCGATGGATCAGTCGACAGTGTTCGGTGACGGTCTTGCGCCGGTTTGATATCGAACGGTAGTCTCTCCTCAAATCACCGCCGGTGTTTCGACCCGATAGTGTTTGGAAACCCACATCACTACCGCTTTGGTTCTGCTGGTTTAGTTCTCGGTAGTGAAGGGGGGTTTGAGGCCGACAGTAATGTACAATTCTGTAGTAGTGAGCAAAAACTCGAAAGTATGCAGCTCAATGGAAATGACAACTGCATTTGCATGATTAAGATCACAAAAGTGGGATTTCACAACCGAAGACAGCGACTATTCATTGATAGCTTGGTCTAAAGGAAAACCCAATCTACTTACCAGGGGGGCAGCTAGCGATTATACGGTCTAAGGGACATCCAAGGACCCCTATTCATGTACTTAAGGAGTCCCGAAAGTTACAAGGCCCGAATGGCCCAAAAGACGACGACACAACACCATGACAGATTCTTGATGTCAACTTGTTTCAAAGATTTCTGTTGATTATGAAGGAATTATAATGTGGGGCAAGTTCTATTGGTTAGCTTATCAAAGTATCTTCTCATCCATATGTGAATCATCAAAAACGGGTGCGTATGCTACATGTACGTCTCAGGTTACTCTTTTTAGGGGAGTCTGTTTTACTACAGGCTGCTCCCGGAGTCCGAGATGGATTTGGAACTCATGAGTTGGGCCTCCAACTTGGCTTGGACACCTTTGCTTGCCTATTACGTTGGTGCCCAAGGAGGACTTCCAAGTGTTTTTTTTCTTGGTGTGTTCTCCATCTCCTAGTGTTGTGGTCCAACTTGGGCCACGCGCCCCAATGGTGAATATCGAGCCCAAAACGATTTGGTGGGCTTGCGGTGGCTCCTTTGGTTGGTGAGGCACATCAGTTACATTGATAGCAACACGGCAAGACTACTATCAACTATGGAGTTTAGCGAAAGGTTTTGGCTACCGGCCCAAAGGCAAGTGGACAGTGGTGTGGCAAGCTTTCTCCTGGGAGCAACCTTCATTGGCTGGTATCTATTGGATTGGCTGCGGTCAAAATTGACCGGTGTAGTTGTGATTGGCCACGCATGCCAGTGGTTGGCTCGCTGCCACGACGACAACCAACGGATGGCGGCTCGTTGAGGATGATAGCTCATGCAGGAATGCTCATGACATCTCCAGAAGCTTGTGGAACAACGATGTGTAACAAAAGTCGGTCACACTCTTTGCATGGTGCATGAATAATAAGATGTGACTTTCCATGGTCGCTAATGCTATATAGGATGGAGGCGGCCATTGTAGGCTTGCGTGGCAGCAACAAATCATGCATGTCTGTGACCTCGTTGGTGCCACATCGAGCTACTAGCAAAAGCTTGCTACGGTTTTGACTAGCGCCAAGTCACAATGGGTGTGTTTGGTTGTAGAGCCCATTGTGGCCTGGCCAGCCCAATGTAGCCTGGCTACAGGAAACCAGGGCAAATGTAGCCACCTCAACTTGTTTGGTTTGTTTTGTAAATTGTGGCCCATTGTATCTAGGTTTTGTGGTTTGGGTGTTTGGTTTGGGCTAAAATCGTAGAGCCAGTGCAATGTGGCCAACCTTGTGGTTGTTTGGTTGCATTTAGATAGGTGTGTTCAGTGACCATGCAGCTCCCGATGATGTCGTCACCTCTCCCAACCCAACCGGCCCTATATTAGGAGGAGACACGTCGTTTCACACTCGGGGCCACCTCCACTCTTCTCACATGCTCGCCTCCTCATCTTCTCTCCTCACCCGAAGTTTCATCTCGCCCCACGGCGGGCGAGGAAGGAAGGCACCGGCGATGGGTGATGCTCCGTCCGGCCGCGGAGGCCATGCGCCGCTGTTGGAGGTCTACGACGGCGGTCCAGTGTGCGTGATGCCGGCATTATTCCGTCCCCGCGCCGCCTCCGTCATTTGCCGCCGAGGTCGAGCACCGCGGCAGCCGAAGGCCACTCCAAGCGAGCACACGGAGCCATACCCACGACCGCTTTTGAGGTAAGTCCAAACCCAAACCCAAACCCTAACCATAATCAAAACCCTAAGCACAGGATAATCCGCTGCAGTGATGAATCCAATTGAATCCGATTAAATCCGATTGAAATGTCATTGCTTTACAAGGTAGATGTAAAATCCAATTGAATAGGTTTGTAGCCGGTCGATGTGGGTAAGATTTCAATCTGATTTTTGATAATGGCTGATTTTCCCCTTTTTCTCGTATGCAGGCTACCGATTCGAGCTATCCTAAGGGCCTCCCCAAATCGGAGTGGTCTGGGCTGAGCCACGTCCACCTGCCCAAGTGCTTCCACTGTCGCCATTGTGTGCTCAAGAAGGCTTAGGGCGGGAAGCACGCTGGCCGGCGCTTCTTGGGATGTCCAATCAAGGTTCCAACCTCTCCTCCCTTGTTTTTCTCTCTTTTGTTTGATTATGGTTCCTTGTCGCGCTCATCTTGTGGTTCATAATGGTGTCCAGTTCATTGTGATGTCTTTTGATTGTGGTTCATTGTGATGCCTAGGATGAAGCCGAGCGGTCACGAGTCTTGTGGTCGGGTGGGCGACCCGTGGCTACAGCGTGTGCAGAGGTGCCTGAAGGACTTGTTCAAGGAACTGGACATCACCAAGAACATCGAAGCTCGATCCCATGAGACCCTCATGGAGCCGCTGTGAGAACAAGGCCATCACCAAGGAGAAGACCAAGCTGCAGGAGGAAGTGGATCGCACGAAGAGGGTGGCTGCCTGGGTGTGCACCTCCTACCATAGGAAGGCTGTTTGCGCCGTGCTCGACAAGGTCAAGCCCGTGCCGGTTCACTTGCCTTCTCACAGTTTGTCTTCATCGTTCGGTGATCATCATCTCCAAGCTCAAGTGATGGTTGATTGGAGTCTTTAGTGCGGGTAAGCGGTAGTGTGTGCTGCTCTTTTGCTTGTAGTTATGCTTAGGTCTGGCTGAACTGGTAGTTAGTTGTGGTTACGTTTGGTTGCAGTGATGGTGAAGTCTGGTAGAACTGGTGACTGAACTTAAGGCTAGACTTGGTTAACCCTGCAGGTTAGTTCTGTTTTGGTCCACTGTTGGCCAATCTTTGGAAAGTCTCGAACTTAGACTAGTGCCTAACTATAGGAGCACTGATATGCCAAGTGATGGCATCTTTTGGAAACGCCACCACTCTTAGTTGGTTGGTTTGGTTATTGTAAAAAGTAAGCTCGGTTGGTTGCTACAAACAATGATGGATGGAAGGTGATGCAACCGGTTATGTTCATGGCAATGATATATTACTAGTTCATGGTAATTGTTGTCTTATGATTTTTCATTAAATGCGCTCTTGTGTGGCCATTCTTTGAAAATTTGTTGCAAACAAATGTTTACATTAACTTGTGTTCAAATGGTCTCACATTACTGAATGAAGTTGTTTACATGACATAGTTCATTGCCTCATCAATCTAAGCACGTCAGGCAAACAACCCTGGTTCACCAAACTCCTCAAATTATCAGAAAACCTACTACTTGCACTAGTACTATCACAATTAAAGACCCAATAATGAAGTCTTTCATGTTTACGCCTTCTTTGCTTTGATGTTTCAGGCCCTTCGCCGCTTCAATGTTTCCCACCATCATTTGGCCGAGGACCAACGTTGTTACTTGCGGCTCAAGGTTGCACGGAACTCCTCAAACACGAGCCTTCGCTTCCTCAAACAATGGGTAGCTTAGGTATCTATTTCCATGAAAACGAAGTACTTGCTCGCAACATTACGCCGGGACCTGTACACCCCAGTCGGGCGACCAACGAATACAACATACCATCTCATCCTTGGCTACTGCAATCAATCAGTAAACAGGCTATAAGATTGTGGAGTAATGTAACAAGAACTCAATAAAGTTCATGACATCCGTAGGCAATCAATTTGACAGATAATGGTCAGATGACACACAATTTCATTCCCCATTGTGCAGAAATAAACAAGTTCAGCAAACAGATTCACAGATGTCAGGTCACCCCTCTTGCCTCACTCCTTTCAGGTCACTCAAGCATATATCCCAGTTTAGTATGACATGCCATGCAACAATCAGACTATGATAGCTAACTAAAACCTAGTACACTATCATAATCTACCCAGAATAATCCTATGTAGTTCCTACTACATTCCAGAGCACATAAAAAAGGGATGGCCAAACAGTTGATCACTGGAATGCCATCCCGGATCTGGCCACCATCAGGTGGTCACTGATCCACAGCTCCTTGTCTTCTGAACTCATTCCCACAAACACTAGAGCTGAAGCCTTATTCTGCATGAGGTGGTTGAGGCACCGCATCAAGTCTACCCTAGAAAAGTTGGGTACCTTCATGACAACTTCATAGATCCTTGGTGCAGCTTCTCAGTGATTAGCTTCACTGATTGCATTGCTCAGACCTTAGACAACAGCTGTCATTCTAGAATGCAGTGCAACATCATCCTCACTCAGGCCCTTCTTCCTTTTGGAACTACCTCTGGCATCCTGGCTGTCCTCATGCATCTTTGCCCTCCCTTTGTCCCCCTTCACAGTCTTGTTGCCCTCCCCCTGCTCTTGCTTGTTCTTTGGCTCTTCTTCATCAACATCAATGGTCTCATGCAGTGGTGGTGTCCCTAGTGCTGGATTGGATCAATTGCAAACTTACCAGTTGCAACTCCACACCCAAACACAATCATCATCAGTGAGTAGTTGAGGATAGGAACATTGAGGATTTCCTTATCCTTTGGATGATCCTAGAAAAGGGAAACATATAGGTAAGAAACTATGCATATGAGAGTAAATGAATAATTTGAAGGTACAAACAAGAAATAGATCAACAATGAATCCTGTACCTTGATGTGACCATTGTAGTGTGAAGGATCAAGGGTGAGCATGCAGTTGTCTTCATCCTAGCCAGCAGCACTAATCTCCTTAAGCTTGACTATTTTCTTCCACTTGGCACTCCATTTGCGCAGGTGGTTGTAGACCTGAGAGGTGTAAACTGCAACATTGAAGTAGGTCTGCAGGTCCTTTGCAACACCTTAGACATGGATATCCTTGAAGCCCTTGTCAATCCTCACTCCTTCAGTGACAAGATCAGAGAACTTCTCCAGCATCCTTTTTGACATTGGTGGAGTCGAGTTCAAATTTTGGGATCTGGACATTGCCTTGTTGAGGAATCTCCACCTCAGGCAGCTCAGCAGCAATGGGATCTGGAACCTCTTCACCAAACACATGAAACACATCCACACCTTCCATAGCTACCAGAACCATGGAATAGTACAGAGAATAGTACAGGGAATGGATGCACACTCATACAATTAGAAAATAACTCATGGACATAAAAAGGAACATCACATAATTGGTTGAAAGGACCAAACAAAGTTCAAGATGCATAACAATTAACCAAATAAGTTCATACATGAATGGCATCATTGCCTTAGGGTACTTGGTCTCGAAAAATAAAAAGGATTACATGATCATCAGGTCAACAACTAGTATGCTGGCCGCAATGGACACCCACTAATGAGCCCCAGACCTAGTAGCCCACTTCTGAGCTGCCCATTCATCCCTTTTTGCTACCCAAGTGTGGTTGTCAAAACCATTGTCATTGGGTCCATGATGGTGAGGAGGGTTTGGCTCCCAGTCGGACTCAAGTGGGATAATTTCATCCTTTCCAAAACGAAGGATCCAATTGTGCAAGATGCAATAGGCAAGGACTAGCTTCACTTGAGTCTTGTAAGGATGGAAGGGCTTGTTGTACAGAGGACCCTGAACCTACTCTTCACAGAACTGAAGGCTCTTTCCACAGTGACTCTTAGGGAGGAATGATGTAGGTTGAGCAACTCCCTAGGGTTACGGGGGCTTCTAACACCAAACTTCTTAAGATGATATCTTGTGGCTCGGTATGGTGGTAAAAAGCCCTGTCTTGATAGCATAACCAGCATCAACCAGATAGAACTTCCCTAAACATGACAGGACAAAGGGATTAGAGGTGTCAAGAAGGACCTAGGGGCCTTAACTAATAGGTTGGAGAGAATGGAATACTACCTGGTGGGACTCTAAGACCATCCTACCTCTACAGAGCATCTGCAAGGATCCTAGCATCATGAGCAGACCCCTCCCAACCAGCCAACACATAAGTGAACCTCAAATCAAAATCCACTGCAGCAAGCACATTTTGTGTAGTGCCATGCTTCCTCCCCATAAAGGCAGCCCTATACCTTTCGAGGGGACTCTTGCCTAAATGTGAGTTCCATCAATTGCCCCCCCACGGTCCTAGAACAATAGGCAACATTAACCAAAGCGGAGTCCAAAAGGAGGAAAAACAAGAACTAGAGGAATACAACTCCAACCTTGAAGAATGGGTTCCACCTCCTACTGTTGTTAATTTTGGCAGGCACTTCAGTGGTGGGAGGCCTAATTATTTTATCCCTGAATTCACCTACTGCATACAAAACCTCCTGATGGTTTCAAGGGACCTCCTAAAGGCAGGAGTGAGTACCCTGAATCTCTGGTTATGGCCAACTACCATCAAGAACATGGCAACTTGCTCTTCTATAGTCATGTGGATGCTTGGTCTCAACAGCCCTCTATTCTTGAACAGAGAGCTAAGTTGGAAGAAAGGGGCTCTCCTCATCCTAAGCAGCTCAACACAGCGACGGCCATCAGCTTGGCAAATGTACCAAAGGTTCTGGTTCCTCTCAACCTCTCTTGCACTTAAAGGTCCATAGGTGATCCCATGCCTAGAGGAAGCATGTCTCCTAAATCGAGGCTTGACCAAGACCGATGACAAAGAACCAATCTTTGCTCCCTAGCGATAAGCTGGCGACACCTAGTGGAACGAACCATGGTGCTATCTGAAATGAAACATGAATTAGAAGAATCAAAGACCCCAACTTGAACAACTAAACATCATCGGTGGTGGTCAAACCTTAGCATTTTAGCAACGGCGATCGCTGCGTCACCGCATGGTGCGCCTTCCAGATCGAATAAAAAGATGACTTGAATAGCTAATCCACTACTAAGAACTGGGGCTACAAACTAGCAAAGATCCTAGCAGCGAATACTAGTGCAAACCCTAGCATTTGACATGGATCGGTTTGCATCACCAGTGGTGCACCTCCCGTGATCCGCAATCATCATGGACCAAACACCCTAAAGCTCGGCAAGAACATCCAATCGAATCGGAGGAACAAGACTCGGACCACGAAAATTACTTCAACCGCGAGGGAGAAGGAAGGGGAGGAAGGAAGAAAGGAGCGCGACCTCATACCAGTGACCTTGGGCCTTACCGGGATCTCGAGGAGCACCGCCGGGCGACGGAGTCGGCAGGGAGGACGGACGGAGAGGTAGGGAGAGGCGAGCAAGAGAGCGAGAGCGAAGAGTGGCAGATCAAGCGAGTGAGGAGTGAATAAGTGCTCAAAGCTAACCCTAGCCCAGCGGTGAGGGGGAAGGCTTTTATACGGCGGCCGGGATGAGCCAACCGGCCTGCGCGGGCTCGCCCACGCTTCGGGCTGCGCGAGCCGGGCCGTAAAATGAATTGCGACCCCGCAATTCAATCGTGGCTGGCTAGGAGCGTCTGGGTGGCCCAAGTTGGGATGGCTATCTCCACTCATTTTGCAACCAAACACTCAAAAGATGGCCCAAATGGCCACCTCAAGTTTTTGCAACCAAACACACCCAATGTGGGCTGGTTTGGGGGCTTGGGCACATGAGGGGTTGGTCGGCGAAGGCCCTGCTATTGCTTTGGCTGTGGCCGACAATAGTGCCGCCTTCGGTGTGTCACGTCCCTCGTTGGAGGCATTGTTGTGAGATCCATTTATCCTTACGGAGTTTGGTCGAAAAACCATGATTCTCCTGTTAGCGTTGATGGTATCTGTGGATGTTGTTTCACATGCAAACAGCGCGTTGGCGATATGTACTGGCAGCAAGTACATACAAAGCACCCAATGCCCTTGTCCATATTCGAGATTCATGAACGTTTGTTGGTTTTGGATTGGCGATATGCCGTCCCCTCCCTCTCCTGACCTCCTCCTCTCCTCCCACCGCCAGCCCCCTGCCTCCTTCTCCGGCGAGCTCGCCGGAGGCGAGGCAGGGGGTCCATCTCCTTCCGTTCTAGGCTCCCCTCTTCCTCCCTCTTGTAAAATTCCCCACCAAATAATAGTCATGAGGAATTTCTTCCTCTTTAGATATCAGTTCCTTTTCCTTTTCTTCCTCCTCTGCTTCAAGCTGGTGGATCCTGCCATGGATGGTGCCGGTGATGGCGAGAGGACTCGCCAAATCCTAGCGACCATCAGCGGCGCCCTCGTAGCTCCTCGTCATGGGCGCGCAGCTGGCGACGCCGACGAGACGCTCTGTGCGCTGCGAGACATCTCCTCCCGCTCGGGCGTGCGCGAGCCGATGGCGCTCCCGGCCGACCTCGGGTACGAGGACAGCTGCCGGAAGGTCGTCGAGGAGGTGGCCTCGGCATACGGAGGCCGCATCGACATCCTCATCAACGCCGCGCAGGAGCACGAGCAGGGCTCAATCACGGAGACCACCGAGGCCGACCTCGACCGCGTGTTCTGCACCAACATCTTCTACTTCCTGACCTTGAAGCACGCGGTGGCGCGCATGGCGCACGGAGGCTGCGTCGTCAACACGGCGTCCGTGGTCGCGTACAAGAAGCAGGACGACTTCGGGACCTGCGAGGGGCTCAGCGGCGCTACTGTCCCCATGGTGGACTACCTCGACGACTGTGTGCCGCGAGGAGTATCGCGGCGCCGTCCCCATGGAGGAGGTCTTCGACGACTGCTGAGCCGCGAGGAGCTCCACGCCACCACCATGGCTGCGGTGCTCGCGTTCCCGTCCCCATGGCGCCGCGGGCATGGAGGGAGTCTTCGATGGGGCCATCAGCTGGTTCGAGCTCGAGGATTCCGAGGACAACCTGGGGAGGCTGGATCCGGAGCGCCCGTCGACGGCGACCTCCGAGCTCCGCCGCGTACACCGCCCATCCGAGATCCGCATTCCAGGAGAAGATTTTTGTGTGGATGCAGTTTACCACATGGTGGGTCCTGTAATGTGGGCCCCTGCTTCACGTGGCGTACATGCATACTACATTTTTCTCCCTGGCCACTTCTCGACGACGCGTGCCTGCCTCATCATCCTCGTCTGGTCTCTCTCGTCCTTATCCTATTTTTCTATTTCTTTTTATTTCTCTTTTTATCAAGCAGCACTGCATGTATACACGTCAAGACCCGTTCAATTCTCCTGTCATCGGTCCGACAGCGAGCCACCCACCGGTTCTGGGATCGGTGGTCTTCTACCCGTCGGCGACTTCTCCAAAAATATCTTCGGTTCGCCGGCGAAGCATTTACTTGACGCCACCCTCAACCATTTTCAAGCCTACGCTTCGCGAGGCCCTTCCGCACCAACGGCACCATGCGTCTGTGACGCCTCTGCAGCCATCCGCCGGCGACCTTCGTTCCGGTGGCGAATCAGGATCTGTGTCCACTAGGGACCTTGATGTCATGGGCTCCTTTCTTAAGAGCCTACATGTAACATTGCTGCTTTAATATAATATATCTGTGCTTTTCGTAAAAAAAAAAAAAATGCCCTTGTGGATTAGCCATCGTGTGAAACACTAAATGCATGGATGATATTAATCGCCCACTACAAGCGAACGTCTGCTGCCACTGCCATGTGAGGGAATTGAATGCATACCTTACAAATTGGTGGTCACGTCCTACGTGCATTTACGAGGTACGAATGTCGCACAGTTGCACGTCCGTCGCTGCGTTCTCCCCGGTCTGTTCTTTCGTTAGCTGTGTTCCACGTTGGAAATTTCGTGCCAGTCAGTAACTTTTAGTTAGATATAAATGTTTGGTCTTTTTGACAAAATAAATTTTTGGTCTCTTTAATGTGACCTAAAGGTGTAAAGTGAGGTTCCAATGCTCAACCCAGACCGTAGTGTTGCATGTGGAAAAGTCTTTCTAGTGTAAGTTCAACACACAAGGTTTCACTTTTCACCCCCACTGGAAACTTGAGACCATAGTAGGCCTTGTTTAGTTGGGCAAAAAAACTTGCCAAAAAGCACGGTTGAACTCCCGTAGTAATCAGAAGACGTTTCGTTTGTTTGTGGTAAATATTATCCAATCGTGGACTAACTAGGAACCAAAAGATTCGCCTCGTGATGCACAATAGAACTGTATAATTAGTTATTTTTTTTACCTACATTTACTGTTCGAACATATGTCTTTTGGTGTATTTAATGTGATGTGATGGAGAGAGAGTCTAAAAACTTGGAAGTTTTTGGCAAAAAAATTTGCCATCTAAACGAGTCCTAGTTTTCTTTTTTTGCAACAGAATTCTATGCCGCTCCCTATTATCATTTCTGTTCACTACTCATTGCTTCCCCTGTTACTTACTTAATTGCATGTGTAGGTTTAGGTGCACATGCTATTATTGATGAAGTTATGGGGTGGGTGATGACCAAATCGGCACTAGTTAGATTGTGAAACGCTTCAAATTAGGTTCACATGCTAGGTTCAAGTTATGATGACTTGGACCTGACATATATATACCGTAAATCATGAACTTTTTATGCTTTACTTGTGACTACTGACTACTGTTTAGCTTGGTTTTGGTGGTTCATACGGACGATGTGTGGTCCTAGGCGTGCGGATTCGCCAGCTCCAAAACACAGCGTTGAACGCCCTAGCATATGCACTCGCCCTTTAAATTGACACGACACACCTTCTTCGTCTCTTCAACACTCGCACATGCATCCAAGATCGATTCCACTGACACTGCACACACACACGTAGGTATGGCGCCGGGATCCAAGGCCCTCAAGGCATCGTACCAGCTCGTCGTCAACAACTTCCTCGCCGTCGTCGCCATGGCTTCTGTCTCCGCCGTGCTCTTCGCAGCATGGCCGATCAGCATCGAGGATCTTGCCTGCCGGCTGCACGCGGTGCGGCCACTCCACATCCTCACGGCGGCGATCCTGACGGCTGCCCTCGCGAAGCTGAGGCGCATCCGCCGGCCATGCGACGTGTACCTCGTGGAGTACGGCTGCTTCCGGCCCAAGCCGTGGTTCCGGGCGCCGTTCGCCACGTGCCAGGAGCACGTGCACCTCCTGCCGTACGTGTTCGACGAGGAAGACATCAGCTGGGGCCGGCGGCTGCTCCAGCGGTCCGGGATCGGCGAGGAGACCTGCGTGCCCTACGCGTACCACTACCTTCCCCAGACCGCAGCCTCAGGGCCTCCCGGGACGAGACCGAGCTGGTCATATTCTCTGCCGTCGACGACGTGTTCGCCAGGACGCCGACCGTGAAGCCCGCGGACATCGGCACGGTCATCGTCAACTGCAGCATCTTCACGCCCACGCCGGTTTTCGCGGACATGGTCGTCCACAGGTACAAGCTGCGCGCCGACGTGCAGAGCGTGAACCTGTCCGGGATGGGGTGCAGCGCGGCGCTCATCTCCGTCGGCCTCGCCAAGAACCTCCTGCAGGTGGCGCCGCCGGGCACGCACGTGCTGATCGTGTCCACGGAGATTCTCTCGTCGCAGTACTATGTCGGCAAGGACCGCTCGATGCTGCTGCCCAACTTGCTCTTCCGCATGGGCGCCGCCGCCATGATCCTGTCCAACTCCGCTCAGGGCGCTCGGTTCCGGCTCGCCCCCATTGTGCGTACCGTGGCGTCTGTGGGAGACGCGGCCTACCGGTGCGTGTTCCAGGTGGAGGACGAGGAGGGCAACACCGGGATCCGTCTCTCCAAGGACATCGTGCCCACTGCCGGCCAGACCCTCAAAAACAACATCGTTGCCTTTGGCCCTCTGGTCCTGCCGGCTTCAGAGAAGCTCCTCGTCGCTCTGTCCCTCCTAAAGCGGAGGCTGCTGCAGAGCGGCCGGGTGAGGATGTACCGTCCGGACTTCCGCACGGCGTTCGAGCACTTCTGCATCCACGCCGGCGGCCGTGGGATCATCGACGAGGTGCAGCGCGGCCTCGGCCTCTCCGACGACGACGTGGAGGCGTCGCGGATGACGCTGCACCGGTTCGGGAACACGTCCAGCAGCTCCGTGCTGTACGAGCTGGCATACATCGAGGCCAAGGGCTGCATGAGCAAGGGAGACCGCGTGTGGATGATCTCCTTCGGCGCCGGCTTCGATTGCAGCAGCGTGGCGTTGGAGTGCCTCAAGCCCGCCACCGACGCCGACGGGCCGTGGGTCGACTGCATCCACCGCTACCCGGTGCAGCTCCCCGATGTCCTCGATGGCGCCTCACGAGAAACATGTTTCTGATGGTTCATTTCAATATTCCATCATCGATGTGCTTATATATGTACGTGTCGACGTGTCTTGCTGTGTATGATTGATCTCCTGGCAATAATGTGACCTACAGTGTCCAAAACGCAAGTAGAGTGCAGCGTCTGTGTTTGTTACCGCTGCACTACTTATATATACTGGTCCATCAACCCGTGCTCTCGTATGGGCTAGAATCTTTTGAGACACTAAATAATAAAAGTTACCTATATTGAATATCTTTCTCTTCACAGTTTTTAAAAAACATAATAGGTATATATATGAGGCTTTTACCTATGTACCATTATGAAAAAAATGCTCGTGTGACATGTGTACCATCGAAAAACTTTGGCCGCACTGTATACCATCGCCCAAAGTTTCTTTGTCTCCTATACCACTCCGTCCATTTTGCACACACTAACATCAAGTTAAACGCGCCGGGAGAAAAGACTTCCTGCCCTCGGACCACAAGTAGCCGATCAAAATCACCATTGTCCTCTATATCACTCCTTTTCACACTAATTATTATATTTATTCATTGAGGGCATTCCCTCACAATCACCATCATTATTAACCTCAGCACCAATCTCCAATCACTACTAGTAGTGGCCAACTATTGTGACCCTAATCACATGGCAATCGCAGGATGGCCACATGCAGCACGCACACACTCTGGTTCTCAAACATGTCGACCTCCGACTCTGACTCTGATCCGCTACTCACTCCCAGATGCCGACCTCCATGAATCCGTCCTCGGTGGCACAGCCCCGGAACATGCCGGTGCAGTTAAATCCGTAGGCCACCTCGCCGGTGCTGGACACAGCGATGAGCCCCGCGAACCCCTCGTCGAGGCGCTCCTTGACGCAGTAATCCACGGCCTGCTGCAGGGGCAGGCCCTTGTACTCCATGACGGCGGCCACGTCGCGCGCGAGCGTGCAGCAGATGATGGCCTCGCCCTGACACGCCGCACGCGTAGGTTCCCGACCCGATGAGCGGCGAGTCCCCGATGCGGCCCTTCATCTTGTTCATGAGCCCGCCCGTGGAGGTGGCCGCCGCGCAGGCGCCCGTCGAGTCCACCACCGCGCACCCCACCGTCTCCGGCGCGTACACGCTGATTGATGGGCAGCCCGTTCATCACCATGCCCGCCTTGTGGTGGTGGTTGCTGCTGTCCACGGCGGCCGCCGCCATCGGGATGCGGTAGTCAAACTGCGCGAATAGAGGAAAAAACAACCGTGGCCAGTTCACTGCGGAATTGAGTGATGCAAGAGAAGGGTGGACAGAAACGAACCAGGATGGTGCCGGCCTCCTTGGCGAGCTTGAGCATGCCGACGTTGTCCTCGGTGATGAAGTAGCTATTGTCCACGGTCTCGAGCCCCTGCAGAAAAATACATCGAGTCCACATCAGAACACGGATGACTGCAGGGGCGGCACCAGAAGCCATGGCCGCCGCCCGCCCGCCACCCGGCGCGAGGGGCCCTCCGGGCCGGCAGGAGCGACGTTCTTGGGCCCGGTAGGAGCGACGTGCTTGGGGCGGCGGGATGACTAGATGGGAGGCGGCGCGACTGCTTGGGGCGGCCGGGTGGACTGCTTGCGGCGGCGCGGTGGCGGACTCCCGTGCGGCGGAGTCCCGTGCGAGCGGGCGGGTGAAAGGCCGGGGGTGGAGCTGGATAGGAGGGGGTACGAGCGGATAAGGTGGGTTTTTTTTTTCTTTTACTCGGTCCAGGGGTAAGATGGACACTCAAAGTGCATGGTCCCACATGTCGGTCAGTAAAACGTTAGAATCCAAACGCACATGGACGGAGTGGTATAGGAGACAATAAACTTTGGCCGATGGTATTTGCACAAGTCGCGCCAAAGTTTTTTTAGTGGCATACTGCGCCACGAAAGCATTTTTCATAATGGTACATAGGTAAAAGCCTCTATATATATTAGTTCATCAACATGTGCTCGCACGGGCTAGAATCTTATAAGACACTAAATAATAAAAGTTACTTATATTGAATATCTTTCTCTTCACAGATTTTAAAAAAATAATAGGTATATATACTAGTTCATCAAACCGTGCTCTCTCAAGGGGCTAGAATCTTCGAGACACTAAATAATAAAAGTTACTTATATTGAATATCTTTCTCTTCACGTATTTTAAAAAATAATAGGTACTCTTGATCCATATTTATAGTTTTTTCTTTATAAATCACCTCTATGTATCTCCCATATCCATTTACTAAAACATTTGCTAATCTATGATGGTTTTAGCTGCAGTTTAATTTGACGCCATAAACCTAAATTTTGGTTTTTCCCCCAAATTGTAAGCTTTTTAATTGCTCAGATAGAATGGCCATTTTTTGACGCAATAGATACAATGGTCATTATTTACATTGGCTATTACATTGTACCGATTCGATGGGAAAAAATGTTTATCTATAAATAATGGTAGAGGTGGGTAATTTTCTAGAAAAATAAAATAGATTCAATGGTTACATCTTGCGAGAGCCTATAGATTTGATGGCTAGATCTTTCTAATTAATATGAGAATTTCTAGCAATTATCTATTTTTCTAATACGTTTGGTGAGAGTTAATGTGGTGCCTCCGTTGGAGCCTCCAATTAGTAATAGTAAGATTTTTTTTAATTGGAAAAACACATTTTTGAGGAACCAGAATCCACCCTATTAGCCTAAATGGTCCTGCAAAGTGATTTTGATTCATCCTAGAAATGTTTCTGACAAAATCTAGATTCGATTTTAGGCCTTATGAAGGTCAAAGATCATTTCCTTCATCTGTCTACTTTTAACCTTCATAATGGCAAACAAATTAGGTTCTGGGAGCACGGATGGTTGGGAAACTCTACTCTTAAAGAACAATACCCATCCCTATTCAATATTTGTAGAAAGAAACATATTTCAAAGTAGCTAGTGTTATCAATTCTGTACCCCTTAATATCTCTTTTTAGAAGAGTTTTAGTTGGGCAAAATCTACTTATATGTAATGGGTTAGTTATGAGGATTGCATTTGTGCGATTGGATGACCAACGAGATTCTATTAAGTTGAGCCTTTCAAAACTAGGATCTTTCACATTACAGTCAATGTATAAGCTTATAAGTTTTTTCTTTATAAATCACCTCTATGTATCTCCCATATCCATTTACTAAAAACATTTGCTAATCTATGATGGTTTTAGCTGCAGTTTAATTTGACGCCATAATCCTAAATTTTGGTCCCGCCCCCCCCCCCCCCCAAATTGTAAGCTTTTTAATTGCTCAGATAGAATGGCCATTTTTTCCGACGCGAATAGATACAATGGTCATTATTTACATTGGCTATTACATTGTACCGATTCGATGGGAAAAAAAATGTTTATCTATAAATAATGGTAGAGGTGGGTAATTTTCTAGAAAAATAAAATAGATTCAATGGTTACATCTTGCGAGAGCCTATAGATTTGATGGCTAGATCTTTCTAATTAATATGAGAATTTCTAGCAATTATCTATTTTTCTAATACGCTTGGTGAGAGTTAATGTGGTGCCTCCGTTGGAGCCTCCAATTAGTAATAGTAAGATTTTTTTAATTGAAAAACACATTTTTGAGGAACCGTAATCCACCCTATTAGCCTAAACGGTCCCGCAAAGTGATTTTGATTCATCCTAGAAATGTTTTCGACAAAATCTAGATTCCGATTTTAGGCCTTATGAAGGTCAAAGATCATTTCCTTCATCTGTCTACTTTTAACCTTCATAATGGCAAACAAATTAGGTTCTCGGGAGCATAGATGGTTGGGAAACTCTACTCTCAAAGAACAATACCCATCCCTATTCAATATTTATAGAAAGAAACATATTTGTTAGCTAGTGTTATCGGGTTCTGTACCCCTTAATATCTCTTTTTTAGAAGAGTTTTAGTTGGGTAAAATCTACTTAAATGGAATGAGTTAGTTATGAGGATTGCATTTGTGCGATTGGATGACCAACGAGATTCTATTAAGTTGAGCCTTTCAAAACTAGGATCTTTCACTGCATAGTCAATGTATAAGCTATAAGTTTTTTCTTTATAAATCACCTCGATGTATCTCCCATATCCATTTACTAAAAACATTTGCTAATCTATGATGGTTTTAGCTGGAGTTTAATTTGACGCCATAATCCTAAATTTTGGAGCTTTTTAATTGCTCAGATAGAATGGCCATTTTTTTTGATGCAATAGATACAATGGTCATTATTTCATTATTTACATTGGCTATTACATTGTACCGATTCGATGGGAAAAAAATGTTTATCTATAAATAATGGTAGAGGTGGGTAATTTTCTAGAAAAATAAAATAGATTCAATGGTTACATCTTATGAGAGCCTATAGATTTGATGGCTAGATCTTTCTAATTAATGTGGGAATTTCTAGCAATTATCTATTTTTCTAATACGTTTGGTGAGAGTTAATGTGGTGCCTCCGATTTTGAGCCTCCAATTTGTAATAGTAAGATTTTTTTAATTGGAAAAACACATTTTTTGAGGAACCAGAATCCACCCTATTAGCCTAAACGGTCCTGCAAAGTGATTTTGATTCATCCTAGAAATGTTTTCGACAAAATCTAGATTCCGATTTTAGGCCTTATGAAGGTCAAAGATCATTTCCTTCATCTATCTACTTTTAACCTTCATAATGGCAAACAAATTAGGTTCTGGGAGCATAGATGGTTGGGAAACTCTACTCTCAAAGAACAATACCCATCCCTATTCAATATTTGTAGAAAGAAACATATTTCAGTAGCTAGTGTTATCAATTTGCACTTTTTAATATCTCTTTTAGAAGAGTTTTAGTTGGGCAAAATCTACTTAAATGGAATGAGTTAGTTATGAGGATTGCATTTGTGCGATTGGATGACCAATGAGATTCTATTAAGTTGAGCCTTTCAAAACTAGGATCAACGTATAAGCATCTTGTGAACCAACTTGCCTTGCCTCTAAAGAAATCAATATGGAAGTTAAAAAATACCCCTTAAAATCAAGTTTTTCATCCGGTTCGTACTTAAAGGGGTAATTTTAACAAAAGATAACTTATTAAGAAGACGTTGGAAAGGAGATGACCGATGTTGTTTTTGTGACAACAAGGAAACCATTCAACACATCTTCTTTGATTGTCATGTGGCGCAGATTTGTCCGGAGAGTTTTTACTATGGCTTTTGGTTTTCAACCTTCTACACATGTAGAAGATTTATATGGAGTGTGGTTTCAACAAGCAGGCCCGCATATGCGTTCTCTAATTTGTGTGGGAACAAGTGCAATTTTATAGTCTATTTGGCTTTGTCGAAATGATGTGTTTTTTGACAAAAGAAGATTATACTCTTATTGCAGGTTATTTTTAGGGCAACTTATTGGACTCGCTTTTTGAAACATCTCGCAAAATGAGAGCAAATGATCACCTTTGAAGTGAGCATGTCGAATATTGGAGACTTTAGCCATGGAGATCTTCGCCAAGCATGGGTGGTCTGTCTTTTTAAAAGAGTTAGTTCTTAGATAGCCGCCGCTTGCTTGGTTTCTTTTTTTTATGAGCTTTGAGTTTGAAATCGTAATATGAATTGGTTGATGCAAACCACTTGCAGAGGCCGGAATACAAATTCCTTTTTCTAAAAAAAAAAAAATATAGAGCTGCAGATTTATATAGTTTTTTGCGTGTTGTTTGGTTGTATGAGCAGGTATTTTTCTATGTTGAAATATTTTCCTAATATCATACTCTAAAAAAAATGCTGTCATAGTTTTATAAAAAATATTTCTACATTTTTTTTTGTAAAATTTAGCTTACGTTCAGGTAAATTGAGCTTGGACAATACTCTCTCCGCTCTAAATTAGAAGTTAATTTGACTTTTCTGTTTCACTCATTTTGCTAAGCCAAGGCACCTATAGATATATTAATATGTCTAAACTGTTATCGCAACTGTAATTTGTGGGAGGGCGCAAATATTTGAGCATCCGCGAAAACTTATAGATACATAGCAAGATCGATGAGCCAAAAACGACAGAGCGACTGGCTGGCTTATAATTTGGAATTGGAATGTCAGGAGTTTTTTTTTTTTTTTTTTTTTTAGCAAAAAGAGGTCTCAGAGAAATCTTGGCTGTGGTAATGGGCCTCCAGTGGGCCCAGTTCACCGACCCCCGTTCATCCTCTTTTGCTCACTAGCCGTCGCCGTCGACACCGACGGCGGAGACGACGGTTTCGGCAGCTCGCTCGTATCCCACCGCTCTCTCAGGTGCTTCCGGTTGATTGGAACCTCTCCTCCCTGCTCCCCTCCCGGCTCCGCACTAGGTAAGCCCCTTCCCCGGACCATCCATCGCTGACCCACCAGTACGTAATCGATTGATGTTCCTGAATCTTCGTAATGATCCGATTTGTTGATCTCTAATACGCTGCACACACATTCCGTCTCTTAATCGGATCGGATTTCGTGCGTTCTTGTCTAACTTGTGAATCGGAAAGAAATGGGGATTCCCCTGTAATGTTACTGTACCCCAACCAAACTATTTTTTTTAAAAAAAAAGTTATATTAAGTTCTTTTCCCGCATTTCTTATGGTTCAGATTCAGACAATTTCTGCATGAGTTAGAGCTGGATTCTGAGGTGTAATGGAACCGGAGTCTGAGGTGGTGTTCTAAGTTGTAAACCGAACAGGATTCAGAAGTGTCCTTTTGGTAATATACATGGAACTGTAGATTTTATATTTTGTTTGGTCGTTTGGTCATTTATCTTATATAAATACATATACATTGAGCTATGCAGGTGCAGGACACGGGCTCTATGAAGATCGCAGAGGGTACGAGGAAACGAAGCCGTTCAAGCGATGGCAGTGGCGGTAGCTCGGCCGATGGCCTGACCGGCTGAGCGCTCTACCGGATTGCCTCCTCCACATCATCATGTCCTCCCTCAAGGCTCGACAGGTGGTGCAGACGTGCGTGCTGTCAACACGCTGGAGGCGCCTCTGGTGCTCTGTGCCGTGCCTCGACATCGACATCGTTGTGTTCAGGAACAAGGCGGCAGCGGCTGCTTCCAGCAGTGGTGGTAGCAACAACACCTCCAACGGGTGGGCCGAATTCGAGGATTTCGCTGTCAACCTCATGCTCCGTTGCAACATTGCGCAGCTTGATTCATTCAGGCTGGACATTGATAGGGGCAGGAGACCCGAGCCCTATGCTTGCTCTAACAGTGCAACACTAGGCTGGGAATTCACCGGCCGACAAGCAGCAGCATGGCTCCGACGTGCGATGAAATACTGCACACCAGGACCAGGGCATGCCTTGGATATGAGGCCCAGCTCTTGGCGCCTGAGAAGGTTGCATCTCTGCCACATACCTCTAGACGACCATTTCGCGGAGCACCTTAGTTCAGTGTGCCGCTCTTTTGGAGGATTTGGAGCTAGACGGATGCGTCTGTGACATCCATTTGATCTCCTCCGATTCCCTCAAGAACCTGGTTCTGAAACAGTGCAAATGGGGTGGATTCCTCTCTGACATTGCATGCCCCACATTGAAGACCTTGGTTATCGATGGCGGCTACAATTTAGGATGCTGTGACCCGATGGTTATCTCGGCCCCCATGGTTGCCTATCTATGCCTAGATGTGGATGGTGTCTGGTTCCGTGGAGGTATTTCATTAAATGAGATGTTGTCCCTTGATAGGGCTTCAATTTATCTTCGCAGTCACAAATTGAGTTTATCGTCCCAATTTATGTCTGGAAGTAAACTTGGCGGGGATCAATCCGAGCTTCTTTGTGGCATTTCTAACGTGACAAGTCTTGAGTTGTTAGATGTCGGGACAACGGTATGCCCTTTGGCATCTTTGTTTTCTAGTGTTCCATTTTATTTGTCACTCTGATAATGTGTTGGTACTGCTATCTACTTCCAATGTACTCCAGATGCTCGGTAAGAAATCCACATTCCAGGAATTCCAAAGCCTGAGGAAGTTGCTGCTGGGCGACTGTGATCTCAGTAACGACTTCCGCTTATTGCGATTCTTTCATCGGGGTTCACCTAATCTAGAGAAGGTCACTTTGCAGCACTGCAAGGTACTACACTGTAGCTTGGTTTTCTAGCTTCTTATGTACATTACCAACCAATGCAACATTGTTCATGCATCATCAATCTCACATCTTTCTGTTCGTTGCCCACACCCCACAGTTCCCTGGTGATTCTGAGGACAAAGGAAGTAATGCACAAACTGGACAGGACCCCATCTTCTGGTTGGTGCTGTGGCTTGGACTTCCTACGTGGTGCGAACATTGAGCTGAAAGTCATACATAAAGATGGCAAGCTTGTGTGCCACCCACCAAATCTGAAATGTACGACTGATGCTTTGATGCCTCATTCAACCGGAGTTGGGCTTCGGCGGGGAATTAGGCGGACCAGCGTGCGCATCTCGGGACCAAAATGGGAATGAACCCTGTAAAGTGGCCTGTTTGTGTTGTGTAGCAAGGGATATACCGAATTCTAATTGATGAATCTGCCAGTATTCCTCGTGTCTCACTCATGGTTTGTCGATTTTATATTTTATAAGTAGTGAGCATATACCTTTTGACTCATTTTTTAAATGATGTGAGCGTTTGCTTTGTCATTGAAATTTACTTTGCTTTCTTGCTGAAGGATAATATTGCTTCTGGAAAATTATCTCTTTTAAATCCCTATGACTCTGTCCCTTGCATTTGCATGTTTTCTTTTCAATTCCTTTTTTCTAATTTATTTTTTTAATAAAAACACTTAGAGCTTCAACATGGGCATGGAAATTACGTGTTCCTTTATGTTTTCTTTCATCAGTGTGCAGATTTGTCCAGTATGGACTCACTTTGACTTACATACCCTCTCAACTTAACTTAAAAATTTATATTGGTGTCAAAAAAAAGGATTTTATATTGTGTTTGATCAGGATTTGATTGTATATTAGTCAATCAAGACCTTAACTCTCCATCCTATGAATATAAGAAGTCACAGCTTAGTGGATCCAAACAAATATCAATCCTGGGCTATATTTCAGGAAAGATCCGGCCTAGCTCTATACCTAATATTGATGGGGATATGGTCAAAATTGAAGTAAGTCGTTATGATTCCAGCAAAGGTCGTGATAATTTATAGACTTTCCCCGTAGCTTCGGGAGAAGGGTGCCCCTCGCAAAAGGGGGTCGAGTGACCAGGCCCGGCGACTGTTTACCTAAAAACACAGGTCTCCGCAAAGTCATAAGACCATGTATGGGGCTGACGCCCGCCCAGTATCAATACTATACTATCCTTTTGCTTTTATTATTTTTCCCTTCATCTCAAGAACAGTTGAACATATCTACCGGGGTGATAGTTTATCAAAACCAGAGATGGTTCCGGATGACCCGGTTTTCATAGTGGCTCTGGAAAAGATGGATCATGTTGTTAACCTAGTATTAGATCATATATTAGGACCTTAATTAATCTGACTTTTTTGTAAGTTTTATTTTTCAAGAATGTTATAGGACAATAATTTCTCATGTTAACAATTCGAATACGCAAACGGCACAATGGAATAATATTTCACTATTACTTCCGTCAATTTCTAAGAAATAGGAACAATCGTTTTGTTAAATGTGCTTCTCAAAGACGTAATTTAGCCCCACCGAAGAAGTGACATTTCCAGATAAGCTAAAGTTGTTCTTTTTTGAAAGAGTTGAGTCGAAAGGACATTTTTTCTATAATAAAGCACCGAATGAAACGGCTTGAAAAGTACCCCCTATATGTTTGTAAATCTTTTATGCCAGACATATGTTAAACTATCATTCAACCCATCAGTCGCTTCTAAGGTCTCCAGCCTTGTGATCTCAGTAGTAATCAGATCCCTCTTTTTTTTAATATCACCTTGCAAATTAAAGCACCATCCTTTGAAATATTGTTTAAACAATTTACGTCTTTGTTGTAGTCTATCAAGGGCAGATGAAGCATTACAAGGCTTTGCCCAAATCTTTTGCACAGCAAGTCTAAAATCAGGATTGTTGGGTCAATTGGTTTTAAATCTAAATTAAATATGCTTCACAGGTTTACTAGGGCTAGTGGATAAAATAAGGGGGTTGTGGTTAGAGATCTCTCTCTTGGAAGTTTCATCACAATAGCATTGGGACGATACAAATCTTCCCAACATTTTGATACCAGAACCCTATCAATTTTTTCAAGTGTTGGGTTTTCTTGATTGTTAGACCGGGTAAATGGACCGTCTATCATAACTATTTCTCTTAGCTCATGAAAGTTCATCAAAGTATTAAACAAGGCAGAATGTCTATGGAGACCAGTGGGTTTATTTTTTTTCAACAGTGTATCTAATGATATTTAAATCTCCCCCAATTAGGATTGGATCCTTGTTCCTAGAGCAAAAAGGTAGATAACTTAGTAAGAAAAATCAATCTTTTTTTTTTTTCCTCTTGTGCAGCACCATACACAACCAGAATATTCCATTTGCTTTTCAGAACTTTATCCCACAGGTTCAACGGCAACATGTATGTCTGAAGATCTCTAGTTTGGTTTTGGATAATTAGTGACACCTAAGAACTAAATCTCTCGATGCTAAGTGTTTGACTAGATTGGAGATTGGTCGCAGCCGGGTTTGGTGCATGGTGATCATGGAGGATGGATCGAGGTGATCCAAAAGATGATCAAGCATGCAACTTGGTGGAGTTTCGAGATCAATTGAGCCCAAGGCAAAGGTATAACCATAGGGCTTTTTGATTTCACACTCAAGACACCATAGAGGGTGTGAGTGGTTATAGGATCGATAAGCCGTACTATAAAGAGGGAAAAACTATCGTACATATCGATCCTCATGTGCCTCTAGGTTCAAAATCATTTGCATGCATTCTAACCTAGAGAGCTAACCTAACCTTCGAAATTGATTGTGAAACCGCTAACACACGAGCATATGGTGATGTACACGTGGTGGTGTTGGCACACGGCGGCGGCGGTGATGGTTGCGGGGTTGAGTTGGGTTTGGGAACCGCTCATCCTCCCGCCGAAGCTTATAGGCGGGATTCGGCGCTTTTGAGAAAATGAAACGCCTATTTTCTATTGGCGCGGATGCATCGTGGTGTTGAAAACATGCTATTTCTCGTGCACAAATTGGTATATTTGTTGGGTAGCATGTCGGCAAAGGAGGCGAGGAAAGGGCGACAACAAAATGAAGATTTTGCTGGAAACCGCACACCGGACCGCGACCGGACGCCGGACGAGGGCACGGACTCACGCACCGGTGGCTCCGTGGTCGGGTCCGTGGGGACTTCCAAAGTAAGCATGTTTTGGGGGTGTCGCGCCGGATGCACCGGAAGCACCCACCGGAAGCACCCACCGGACGCCGAAAGCAGGCCGCCACCGGGCGATTTTTCTTGTCTCAGCGGCCGACGGACGCAGCATGGGACCCTCGCACCGGACCCACCGGTGGTTCCGGTGAGTGCGTCCGTGCACCAAGAGAATGCAAGTTTTGCCCCCCAACGCCCATATTTCGTGATGGGGGCTATATATATGTGTTTGGCTGCCTCTTGCTTTCTCTCTTGGTCATTTGAATCACTCCTAACACCTTTGAGCAAGCAAGCAAGCCTCCCTCCCTCTCTCATACTTGATTTGAGCTTCATTCTTGAGAGAAGAGTTGATCCTAGTGCATTGCATCGTGTTCTTGCATCTAGAGGCACTTGGGGATCGTTGTGAGACGGTGGAGTTCTTGTTTCTCTTGGAGACACCGCTCCTAGTCGGCTTGGTGGATTGGTGGAGTTGTTGGCAAGAAGAGGTGATTGTTTCTTGGCCACCTCCAGGGTTGATTTGTGAGAGGATTACGCACTCCTCGCCGGGGAAGACAAAGTGCAAGGAATACATTGCTCGTGTCTTGGGTACCACACTTGTTGAGTGGTGTGTTGAGGCTAGCAAGGGCACCGCCTAGCTCAAACACCATCCTCGTGTTGGTCGGGCACAACCGAGACTAGCTTGTCGGTGTACAAGTGAACTCCGGGTAAACAAATCGACTTGTTCATTGTCTCGGCTTGTGGATCATCACCTTCGAAAGTGATTGATTGTTCATCTTGTTCCCGTGATTGGTTGACATCCTCTACGTGTTGGTATATCACTCTCACCCTTGCATTTACCTTCCTAGCTTACTTTGAGTAGAGAGAGCTAGCTTTGCTTTTGTGTAGTTTTTCTTGCTAGCATAAGGACCATATTAGGATTGCTCATTAGCTAGAGTAGTGACATAGACCTTGAGTGGACTAGAGATCATAGAAATATTTAGTCTTGTCACTAGAAGGCTTGCTTGACCATTAGAGCTAGTGCAAACCACTTTACGCCGTGTTTTATTCTAACCAGTTTGTTTTAGTGAGCTTGTAGAAAATTTTTATAGGCTATTCACCCCCCTCTAGCCATCTAGGACCTTACAATGTCCTTGCTGGAAGGATC
The DNA here is from genome assembly GCA_015847255.1 of Hyparrhenia diplandra. Classification (NCBI taxonomy): domain Eukaryota; kingdom Viridiplantae; phylum Streptophyta; class Magnoliopsida; order Poales; family Poaceae; genus Hyparrhenia; species Hyparrhenia diplandra. The sequence continues at coordinate 149,188 of JADLZK010011056.1, forward strand.
TCACATCATAAAACTCTAGATTGATACCAACTAAAATGCCACCAGATTTGCCTCTAGATGGGTTGCACATCCATAAATATATTTTTTTGTGAATCAATTTTTTGAAGCCTATCATCATAGTCTTTTATCATGGTTTCTTGTAACCCAATGAAATGAAAAGAGTGAGAAATAGGATTTTTCCGAAATATAGGAACACCTTTTTCTTTAAGACCTCTGCAATTCCAAAAAAGTCCTTGCATCATTTTTTAGCCATTTTGGAGGTTTTAGTAGAGGTGGCTTTACAAGGCCTGTTTTACTATACATTTAGATGCACATTACATCTATTATATCTAAATATATTATAAATTAATATATCTAACAATCAAAACGTCTTGTAGTTTAAAACGAAACTAAGAGGGCAATTGACATAACCAATAACCAACGGGTGAAGTAGACCTAAGAAGAAGAAGAAGAAGAAGAAGAAGAAGAAGAAGACGGCGGACTTTATTTAAGAAGAAGAAGAAGAGGAGGAGGAGGAAGAAGAAGAAGAAGAAGAAGAGGAAGAAGAAGAAGAAGAAGAAGAAGAAGGGGGAGGAGGAGGAGGAGGAAGAGGAAGAAGAAGAGGAGGAAGAACAGGAAGAGGAAGAAGAAGAAGAAGAAGAAGAAGAAGAAGAAGAAGAGGAAGAAGAAGAGGAAGAAGAGGAATGTGAAGGAAGAAGAAGAAGAAGAAGAAGAAGAAGAAGAAGAAGAAGAGGAAGAAGAAGACTAAGAAGAGGAGGAGGAAGAAGAAGAAACAAGAAGAAGAAGAAGAAGACATGCCTTGCTGGCCCAAAAGATACAAAAACTCTTAGTGGGAAAGTTCCAGCATAAAGAAGAAGACATGCCTTGCCGGCCCAAAAGATACAAACTCTTAGTGGGAAAGTTCCAGCATAAAGAAGAAGACATGCCTTGCTAAATACAAAGCCGGCCCAAAAGATACAAACTCTTAGTGGGAAAGTTCCAAAGATAAATAAAGGTAAACATTTTAGTTTGGAGACTCGATTGATCAAACGTGTCATACATGTGGATTGTGGTTAATCGAGGCCATCGGGATTAACTAGGAGCTTTTGACAAGCACAATCCGACAATGAAATTATAAACCCCAGAGAGTGGCAACTCATGCAATGAAGGAAAATTAAAATTTGGAGCATATACACACCTATAAGATTTTTTTTTTTGTTTAGCCAAACACGAAGCGTGAACACTTTTTTATTTTTAGGGGAACGAAACTTTGGGTCTACGTGGAGTCGTTGTCGTCGGTTTATCGGCGATAGTCTAGCAGGGGTGTACCCAGCTAGTAGATTGAGCGGTAGAGGTGTGCTAGACGACTAACAGGATGTTAAGCAGAATGAGCGAAGGGAAAAACACACGGGTTTACCTGGTTCGCCGCCTTGATGGCATAAAACCTACGCTCGCTTAGATTGTATTGATTAATTGAGAATCGATGTCCCTCGAGGGGGGGGATCCTTCTCACCTTATATGGTCCCGGGAGCGTGGTTACGTGTCGGATCCTAGCCGACAAGATCTATCCCCGATCGGTTAGTAGTGATTACAATAAGGCTATACAAGGAAACTATCTTTAGCGACCACGTCTACACCCGTGATCCCCGATGATTGCCGTCTTCTAACGCCAAGGGCTTCAAATCCGTCATCCTGGGCCGGCACGGGAAGGCTTAGCCCAAAGTGGGCCATGAGGGGATAGGGGTTTATCCCCCCCACGATCGTGTACACCAATCTATGGTAACTGTTGGGTGATTACTCAAGACAACACTTTATTGATGATGAAATGGTTTACAAAGTGGTCATTCAACATGGCTTTTACAGTGGATGTCAGGGGGTATTTATAGGAGACCCCTGACTTCGTAACAACACTAAAATTACAGAAGTTCTTATATGGAAGTCTACACTCTAATCTTTTCAGCGAAGTTGTTTTCCTTGTCTTCACACTGATCTTCTGATTCTCTTAATTTTTTCTTTGTGGTCTTTGACGAAGCTAATATTCTAACTTCGCTTGAAGCTTGACTCCTTGATCCTTTGTTTTCGATTCTTTGACCCTTCGTGAAGCCAAACTTTTGCGAAGCCACCTTCGTGACTTTTCCTTGTTCTTGACTTTCTCCCAAAGTTACTTCAAATGTCCTGCAACTTCAAAGTTTGGGATGAAAGTTATGACAATCAAAGTTAGAACCCAATAGTAACAGATGGGTCGCCCCTTGTTAGGGGGCACATGGGTGGGCGAGTCCGAAGGGCGATCCGGAGCTGGGCTTCGGTGCCTATTATTCCAACCTAGAAAAGGGGCCTCGGCCGGTTTCGGCGAACGACCGCCGACCGCCCAAAGCATATGCATGCAGCCGGCGCAAAGATCGAACGCGGGCCCCGTTGGCGGGCGGTGGCGCCGCCAGGCTGGCTACTCGATAACGGTGCTCGGCTCTTCCGGTACCCGATTTCGATGTCCACCGGCCGGATCCATGCATCTACGTAAAATGAATGAGCCTAGGTTGGTACTTTAGCCGCCGTGTATGTAATGTAAGCACCATATGTCCATGAGAACCCTAGCAAAAATATATCTCGGCCGATGGCTAGCCCGATCAAGAAGAATATGAAGCTTCTTACCACGTGTCTTTGGGATCGGGCGCTGTGGTGGCTGAGACGTTGGTGCCCTTCGCCGTTGAGGCCATTGTGGGCTGGATGGATCGAGGGAAGGGAGAGGACTGGGCTACGGGTCGAGGAGGGGCTATGTAGGTCTAGAGGCTGCATTCTATCTGTTATAGTGTATTTCTGATTTGTACTGTCAGTTGTACGTGTCCAGTCGGGACTCGCGGTACGCAGTGTAGTCATATTATGATTTCTAGACTAATGCTGGATGTTTCTAGAAGGGTGAACCAAAGATGAGCAACAGAAATTTTCTCACTTTATTAGTAGGTATAGATATAGAATGGTTATATGATCCTAGTATTTATGGTCCGAAAGTGACACTTGACTTCTAAGCAATCTCAAAGATTCTTGTAGGATTTTGATTCTTCTTTCCCAACAAACTCAAACTCTAACCGACTCTACTTGGACTCAATAAGGTAATGATAAATTCGGCGGCATAGGCGGCCACAAATTTACAGTTTGCTCGTGCTGCGCTAGGGCATGACGTGAGGCCCAGCTGGCACGCCTCCTTGTACCATGTCGGCCCATTTTCTCCACAGAGGTTCACAGCCCTTGTTGGGTGTGACTCAAAAAATTACAAGACTTTTGGATTAGAAAACATCTTAACAGAACAGACAATTATAGCATGCATTCCGAGAATAATTTTAATTATCTCGAAAGTAATAAAATAGGCTGTGATTCATTTCGGATTGACTAGAAAGCTGCAGAACTGTCGGACTAACCAAAACGGTACTCTCACTTTTTTGGCCGTGATGAGTTAGAGTAGAATTCTGACCGGAGTCTGACGTGTTGTAAGCTGTAATCGAACAGGTTTCGGAGGTGTTGTTCGCTACGTATGTACATGGAACTGGGGATTTATATATTTCTTGCGCGTCCTTTTTTCTTTTGAAATACTCTTGCGCGTCCTTTTGGTGATTTATATATTTCGAGCAGGGCAGCGGCAGTCACAGGCTCAGGGCACGTACTCCATGGAGATCACAGAGGGCACAAAGGAAACGAAGCCGTTCAAGCGGCGGAAGCTCGGGTGGCGATGGCGAGCTTGACCGGCTGAGCGCTCTACCGGACTGCCTCCTCCATGAGATCATGTCCTCCCTCAGGGCCCGACAGGTCGTGCAGACGTGCGTGCTGTCCTCACGCTGGAGGCACCTCTGGCGCTCCGTGCCCTGCCTCGACGTCGACATCGTTGAGTTCAGGTCCGACTCGGACAGCAACCAGGACAAGTGCAAAGGGTGGGACGAATTCGAGGATTTCGCCGTTAACCTCATGCTCCGTTGCAACGTCGCGCTGCTTGATTCATTCAGGTTGGACATTGATAGGGGCTGGAAACCTGATCCCTATGGTCGCTCTGACATTTCAACACAAGGCTGGGAATACAGCGGCCGTCAAGCAGCAGCGTGGCTCCGTCGCGCGATGAAATACTGCACGCCAAGATCACGTTCAGGTCATGCCTTCAGTCAGCGTCAGGGACTAAATCTGAGCCCCAGTTCTTGGCGTCTCAGAAGGCTGCATCTCTGCGACATACCTCTGGATGATCGTTTTGTGGAGCATCTCAGCTCATTGTGCCACTCTCTGAGGATTTGGAGCTGGACCAATGCACCTGTGAGATGCATTCGATCTCCTCCGACTCCCTCAAAAACCTGGTTTTGAAACATTGTATATGGGGCGGAAAACACTCTGACATTACATTTACATCCCCAACATTGAGGACCTTGGTTATCGATGGAGGCTCCAATGAATATCGCAAACTGCTGACTATCTCGGCCACTATGGTTGCTGATCTACGCCTAGACGTCGATGTTGGCGGGTTCTGTGGAGGTATTTCGATAAATGAGATGCCATCCCTTCACAGGGCTTCTATTCGACTACGCAGGCACAAATACAGTTTATCTAAAAGTCTGTGGTCAAGTAATCTTGGTTGGGATCAATCCAAGCTTCTCTGTAGTGTGTCTAATGCGACGAGTCTGGAGTTGTCAAGTGTCGGGACGACGGTATGCATGCTCGCTCTTTGATTTCTCTGCAAGTGTTCCATTTTATTAATTAGTTTCTCTGACAATGTGTTGGTGTCATTTAAATGTGGTCCAGTTGCTCGGTAAGGAACCTACATTCCAAGAATTCCAGAACCTCAGGAACTTGCTCCTGGGCAACTGTGATCTTAGTGATGACTTCCGCACATTGCGATTCTTTTCTTCGGGGTTCGCCTAATCTAGAGAAGGTCACTTTGCGGCACTGCGAGGTACTAAACTGTTGCTTGGTTTCTAGCTCATTATGTATAACACCAATGCAACATAGTTCATCATCGATCTCACATCTTTTTTGTTCATTGACTACAGTTCCCTGTTGATTCTGAGAAGGAACGAACACACAAACTGGACAAGACCTCACCTTGTGGTTGCTGCCATGGCCTCGACTTCCTACGTGATAAGAACATCGAGCTTGAAATCATACATAAAGATGGTGTTGTCTGTCGATCTGCTGACAAGCTTGTGCGTAACCTACCAGATCTCAAAGGTACAATTGGTGCTACCATTGATGCTGCTACTCAAGATTCGATGCCTCATTCAGCTAGAGTTGGACCTCGTCGGGGAGTTCGGCATAGGGTGACCAGTGTGCGCATTTCGGGACCGGAATGGGAACGACCCATGTAAAGTGGCTTGTTTATGTTGTGCAGCAATAGAAATATATATAGTGTCTAAGGGGGAGGACAAGAATGTATGAACTAATCAGGCTGAATTCCAGTTGAATCTCCTCTTCTGGCTGAACCCATCTTTGTTCTTCTTTTACCTCCCGGTACTCTTAATTTCACTCAAATGCTGGTACCAAACAGTCAAGGCTTGAATTAAGTTAGCGTTACTGTTACTCCAGACTTTTGGTGTGTCACTCATGGTTCGTTCATGTCAATTTTAAATGAATTTTATAAGTAGCGAGCATATACTTTTGACTCATTTCTAAATGATGTAAGCCTTTGCTTTGTTAATCTTGCCATTGAAATTTACTCTGATTTCTTGCTTAAGGATAAGATTGTTTCTGGAAAATATCTCTTTTTAAAGCCCTATGTACTGTGTCAACTTTTTTTTTAGATAATCGATGAGTCAACAACATTCGGCGCCTACATCCTTAGATGTACACAAGCCAAATTATTACAAGAGGACGAAAAAAAGAAAGCACAAGGCAAGTCGATCTCTAAATCGAATAAAGAGTACTAAAGCAAATGATAAACATTCTTCCACCCGCTGTTGGAAACCTCCAAAGTAATCACTTCTAGTTTCCTCGCTAATTTGCGAGAGTGTGTTCTTGTCTTGTTCATCACGCTATAAATGGGAATTTAAACGCAACTAATAAGCTCCTCTGAAAATAACTGTGACAACGAGAAAACTTTCATTTTGTTAAAGATAATGTCATTTCGACAGCGCCAAATAGCCTAGCAAATAGTTGCAACACCAACCCAAATTAGGTTTCTAATCTTTTTATTCTGATTACTAAGCCAAGAACCAAACATATGGCTTATTGAAACAGGTTGATTAAGGCCATTACCATAAAAAAGATAATCCTCCAAAATGTATTGTGTCAACTTGCATTTGCATGTTAGTTTTGTTTTTGTTTTTGTTTTTAAAGCCCTATCTACTCTGTCCACTTGCACTTGCTTCCTTCTATTTCGTAGTTGCCGACTTGCCGTTGTAGGGCAGTTTACATGTGCAACAATAGCACACGATTCAACAGGAAGGCAATTTAGAAATGCTGCTCGAGATGTTACTATGTTAGACTACACGTCTTTCCTAATATCATTCTCTAGATTATGGTACTAGCTCAGAAAAATATACAGCATGTAATTTTCTACATTGAATTTTTTTTTCTTTTTCTATTTGTGTCAGAGCACGATTTTTAGGGAAGAATACGAAACTTGTTTAGTATTTTTCTAGGTTAAGAAAATTTTCTATAACTTGTTAAATATGATTTTTTTTATTTTCAAATACATATTTATTTTAGAAAATATTTGGATATTTTGATGAAAATATGTTTTTGTAATTTATAAAAAATATTTCTATAATTTTTAAATTTTGATTACGTTCAGGTAAACTGAGCTTAGACAATAGTCCCTCTCAGTAAATTATACGTTATTCTGACAACACCCATAGATATAATAATAATAATAACAACAATAATAATAATATGTATAAATACATAGCAAATCAATGAAACAAAAATGAGAAAGCGCCTGTCTGACTTATAATTTAGAACATAATAAGTTTTCTTTTTCTAAGCAGAAGAGTTTTTCTTTCGGACTTTACTAACGGAGCGCGTGCAAGATTTAAACATCCAGCATGCACACTTTTTCCCGGGCATTTGTCCTCGCCGCCGCCACCACCTTCTTCCCCTCCCCGTCCCTTTGCTCCCTCCAGCATGCATACAAGACAATCTCCGACAAGCTCCGGCCATGGTGCCCCAGGCCCCAACCGCCCCCTTCTCCACCAACTTCACACTAAACCGTCCGTCCACCAATCCCACCACCTGGCCCTACCTGCCCGCCTCGGCACGGTCGGCGATCTATACCCCACCGAGTCGGAGAAGAAAGGGATAAAGTTCGCCGGAACCCTAACTCATCGGAGTTGGAGGAGGAGAGAGGGGAGGTGGGGAGAGGGGATGAAGCCAACTCGCCGAGGATCTCGCCGCCACCGCCCTTAGATCCGTGGATCCGATGCCGCCGCTACCGGATCCTCCACCGGTGACGTGGCCAGTGTGTCGAGGCGGTGCGCGAGTGTGGGGAGGTGGTGTGCGGACGCGGGTTGAGGCTCATCAGGGGAGGTGCTCGTCGGTCGCCGCTGCCGGTCGCCGGCGTGGGGAAAGGAGGAGCCGCCGGTCACCTATGAGAGGGAGAGAGAGAAGAGGTGCGTGGGGAAAACCCGAAAGGCAGAGCCTGGCCGCCGGCTAGCAGGGGGAGTGGGCCACGCGCATGCGCCATTGAAGAAAGCTTGCGGGGACGATGTGCGGGCACATGCGCAGCGTAAAGTAGTATTTAGGTTTTCTTTTTGAGAAACTGGGATTATATTTCACATATACTCAAGTCGACACCGACGACGGAGAATAGGGTTTCGCAGCTCGCTCATATCCCGCTCTCTCCGTTGCGCTTCCGGTTGATGCACGCAGGAGGCTGCGTGGCGACCGGGCGAAGGCACTAGGTAAGCCCCTTCCTCAGACCACCATCTCTACACCGCCATTGACCCACCCGTATGCTTAAGGGAGCTGAGGAAAGAGGTCAATTAGAGGGAATCAAAGTGTGTAGAGAGGCGCCGATGATATCACATCTCCTGTTCACAGATGACTCCCTTATTCTAATGCACGCTGATAAGAAGAATGCAGAATGTCTTATGGATATATTAAACAAGTACTGTGTCAAAACTCGGGACAAATGATCAGTGATACAAAATCAAGTATATTCTTTTCTAAAAATACAGACCTGGATGTGAAAGCTGAAGTATGTACAGTCTTGAACATTGTGATGACAGAATCTCTAAGTGACAAATACGTGGGACTGCCGACCTTGGTGGGTGCTGATCGAAGCGATTGCTTCCAGCACTTGATAGATAGGGTGATAGGCAGGATAAATGGCTGGAAAGATAATTGCTCAGTATGGGTGGAAAGGAAACTCTGATTCAATCAATTGCTCAGGCTATACCAGTATACGCAATGATGGCGTTCCAAATTCCTAAAACAAATATGTAAAGGAATTACAATGGCCATCTCAAGTTACTGGTGGGGCGATGAAAATGAGCATAGGAGAATTCATTGGCAGCAGTGGTGGAAGCTATGTATGCCGAAAGGAAAAGGAGGATTGGAGTTCAGAGACCTGATTCTCTGTGTGCTCAGGTAAGCAGGTATGGAGGCTCCTGGTTGAACCTGATTCTCTGTGTGCTCAGGTAATCAGGGCCCGTTACTTTCCTGACGGCAATTTATTAAAGGCTACTAAGAGAAGTGGTTCCTCATATACCTGGCAAAGTGTACTAGCAGGTCTGGAATGCTTCAAACAGTGTTATATATGGAGGGTCGGGGATGGTTCTCAGACCAATATTTGGAAGGACAAATGGATACCAGGGAGCAATAATCTGAAGATCGAAACTCCTAGAATGAATAATATTATAACAAAAAGGTGGATGAGCTCATTAATCCCATTGACTCAACTTGGGATGCTGACCTGGTGAGATCGATCTTTGGGGCGACTGATGCATGTCGTATTTTGCAAATCCCGATCACACACGAAAGAGAAGACGTGGTTGCTTGGCATTACAGCAGAAGCGGACTGTTTTCTGTGAAAACAGCATATCACTGTGAGTGGCAAAGAAGGTTTCATCAACGCCTGACTGTCCCTCCACGAGATGCTGTGGTATGGAAACGTCTCTGGAAGCTGGTCATACCAGCAAAAATTAAATTTTTTGATGGAGAATGATTCAAGGATTTTATCCCTTGCCGTGATATTTTGGTGAATAAGCACATTGGTGATGATCCTAGTTGTCGGACTTGTCAAGGGGCAAGGGAAGACGTAAAGCACTTATTCCTATCATGTGAAAGAACAAGAGCAGTATGACGCTTCATTGGAATGAACGACAAGATTGGCCAACTTTTGAGTAACAACAAAATCAGGCTCGCTTGGGGATTGGTGGCTGCACGCGCGTACTCAGGTACCGGGTGACCGAAGGCGCTGCGTTCGACTCAACAGTACTTCGCCTCCCTGGGTGCTCTGGAAGGAGAGGAACCGACGCACCTTCGACGCCGCGGCGACATCGTGGGCCACGCCGCCCTCACTGCTGGAGTCCATCCTCCGGGCCACGGCGTGGGTCGAGGCGGGTTCCGAGGAGTGGGTGCCCTTCTCCAGATCCTTAGCCACTAGTTCTCATCGCTAGCTTCTTTGGTCGCAAAACGAGTTTTCTAGTTAGCACAAAACCCCGAAGCGCCACCATTGAAGCCGGTGACTTGTGTATGTGTGTTGCCTACTGGAGTCCGGGGCATCTCGCCACGCCGCTCCTTTAGGATATAATTCAAAAACTCCAATTTCTCTTAATGCAGTACGGGCATGTGCCCTCTTTCGAAAAAAACAAATCAGGCTCCCAGATTTGTGAGGATATAATTCTGAGAGGAGAACAAATTCAAGGTTGGGGAGTCGGTTTATCTGAACTGATGCTAACAGGTGCATGCATGGTACCTTTGGTGGGAAAGAAGGCAACTTATCCATGGTCAAAGTGTTCAGAGACCTGCAAGATCAGGGCCTCTCAATTGTTACCCTGACAACAAACTATAAGCTAGCTGCAATGAAGAAACAAAATAAAAAGCATGGTTGGGTTAAACCACCAGAAGACATTGTTATGTTGAATGTTGATGCAGCTTTCGATGTCAGCTCAGGTAGTGCGAGCATGGGTGCGGTTATTAGGGATAGCACCGGAGGTAAAATTGCAGCCACAAACAACTACACTCCCTTCGTGGTTGATGCTCTCATGGCTGAAGCTTACGCTCTAAAAGAAGGTCTGATACTTGCTCAACACGTGGGTTGCAATAGAATCATGGTTCAATCTGATTGTGTTGAAGTGGTTGAAGTCATGAAAAATGGTGGTTTCACGGCTGCTGCGGCGATATATGATGATTGTTTGAGAATCTGGTCGGGTTTCGATATGATTTCCATTGACCATTGCAACAGAGAAGCGAACCAAGTGGCACATGAACTAGCTAAAAATAGTATGATTTCGAAGAATTCTTGTATGTGGGATCGATGAGCCCCTAGTTTTATTGTCCAATTCCTAGTGAATAATGTAGCCTTGCTTGATCAATAAAGCTTACCAGTTGGTATCAAAAAAAAAAAAGAAAAAGAAAAGAAAGAAAAGAATATAAGCCTTTTGTTCTTACTTTTTTGGGGGCATCACATCTATTTCAATGCTATAGCACTATGAAGAAAATAATGACGCATAATCCTAATTCAATGGATTTTCGTGCAACCTGCTTTTTTGGCGAGAAAAACAACCTGCATTCAGATCATTTTTTTCAAATCCTAACGTTCCAGTGAAATGACTTCATCTTCAGAACCTTGTTTTCGCAAATCATAATGTGCCAATGAACTGAAGTTCATCGTTTTATATTTGCAATGTTTTTTTTCTAGAATAAGCAAGTTGTTATGTTTGCAAAACTGCTGTCTACTGGCAACCATGTAGTTCAGATTTGTTCTCTGTGTTTGGGGTGTGGCCTTGATGTGGGTGTGATGTGGCATGACACTGTATGACTTTCACATGTGGGTATAGAAAAGTAGCACTAAACAATGCTGCACGTTGGCCCAGTGATTAATCTGTTTGCTTTGCTAAATGCCGTCACACCGGTGTAAAAAATGTTGTCAAAGAAGACCTAATTCGCCTGAAACTTTCACCACTGTCACCGGTGTTTGGCGCACTGCGTGGTTGTTAATCCACCGGTTTCTTTGGTCTCTTTTTCAAATTTAGTCAATTTTGTTTCAGACTCAAATCCTTACATCACCTGCATTTGAGTTTCCTGGGGACTGAGATTTTGTTTCGCTGACTTAAATGCTTATCCTTACACATGTTATGGTTTGTTTGCACGAGAAAACCAACTGAAATTGGAACAGAAACACACACAAATCTGCAGAGTGATGACAAAAACGCTGATGAATTTGAGGTGGTGTATATAGCTAGCTTTAAATGTATGTAGCCCTCTGCCTACTCCCAAAAAGCTGCAGGGAGAAAATAACAGAAGAAACCATGCCAACTTTCAAGATTGTCATGTTTTATAAGTGGAGACATTTCAGTAGGAAAACACACACAAAAGCGAACATTTATAGACAAGGAAAAAAGAGTATAGAGCTAAAAGCACCAGAAGCCCGATAACATATACAGTCGATAGAGCAAAGTCATGCATCACTGTGAAGGCAAGCTATAAGGCAAGAATCCATATAGGACGTGCATGTTAAAGCAGTGGGGCTCAGGATATTTTGCACATACATGTAGGGGGACCCCATACATACACCAGATAACTTAATAACGAAAGCTGACAAATTCAAAATAGATCCCCAGAAGATCCAGGAAGGGAAAGACAAAGAAGAAAACAATCTATTTCCAAACCTATTTTTCAAGCTTGCGATATTCTAATATGCAAGAACTTAATCTACCTTCTCCATTGTACGTGAACGGTGGGCAGTGGACACTGACACACAGTACAAACAGCATATATTTTACAGAGGCAATCATATACTTAAGCAAGAAAAAAAGAGTAAAAATCAATAGCATATATTGTCAATAGAGCAAAAGCCTGCTTCACATAAATTTAGTCAAACATATAGGCTTGCAATTTAGAGCATCTGAATTAAGCCCGATAATGTGCACATAAATTCCACATGAACCATTAATTAGGTGAGATGCCACACAGAAGGCATGGGATACCAAAAAACACTAAATAACTTTTTGAGTTTAATGTTGTTCTTCGACAGATTCACTGAAACACGCTGCAGAAGCCTGATAAGGTGGGGTCCATGACCATTATCATATATGATTTCAACCTTGAGGTTCTCACATAGCAAATCCAGACCACGGAGCTCAGAAGATGAGGTCTTGTTGAGTATGGGCGCTCCTTCCTTTTTTGCTAGAATATTCTGGGAACTGTAGCCAGCATAAAAGATGTAAGACAATGCTATGTTTGTTAATTGAGTTAAAAAACAAACAATAGATTCCAAACAAAAAAAACAGTATACCTTGCAACGCCAAGAAAGTGAGTTTCTCAAGCATAGGAAAACTTTGAAGAAAGAACACCAATGTCCTGATGTCGTCACTGAGATCACAGTACTCCAGCAATAAGCTCCTCAGGTTCTTGAATTCTTGGAATCTGAGTATGGGCATCCGATTCTTTTCGCTAGAACATTTTGGAAACTGTAACCAGAATAAAAGATGTAAGACAATGCACTATGTTTGTTAATTAAGTTAAAAAAAAAAAAAAAAAAAAAAGTATACATCGCAGAACTGCAAAGTGAGCTTCTCAAGAATAGGAGAACCCTGAAGAAAGAATAACAATGTTCTGAAGCCTTCACTGAGATCACAGTTGGCCAGCAATAAGTTCCTCAGGTTCTTGAAGTCCTGGAATCTGGGTTCCTTACCGAGCACCTGTAATACATTAGATTAGATAGTCATGACATTGTATTGGAGTGAATCAAATGGAACATTGCAAGAGATGGCAAAGGCATACCCTTGTCCCGACACCGAACAATTCTATATTTGTTGAGTTAGATATGCTACAAAGAAGCTTGGATTGATCTCCATCAAGTTTACTTCTGGTATAATAAAATTTGTGATCCAGTAGATGAATAGAAGCCTTTCCAATGGATGGCACTTCGTTCAATGAAACACCACCACGAAATCTATAAATACTCACAGCCAGATGCAGATATGCAAGAGCAGGAGCCAAGATAACCAGCACACGGACACCTCTATTTGAGCCGCCATCAATAACCAATGTCTTCAGTGTGGGTGATATAATCTCAGAAAGACTCTGGCATCCACAATTTCTCAGCACCAGGGTCTTCAGCGAGTCGGAGGTGATTGACTGAATTTCACAACTGCAACCATCCAGCTCCAAATCCTCCAAAGAGCGCCACACTGAACTAACACACTTCATAAGATGGCGATCAAAAAGTACATGGCAGAGATGTAGCCTTTTGAGGCTCCAAGAACCAGAGCTCAGTCCCAGCTTACTGCCGCGATGTGGGGTGTTGTATTTCATGGCACGACGGAGCCACCCTGCTGCCAGCCTCTCGCTAAACACTGAATCTCTGCTTCTAGCAATACGCAGCCGGAATGAATCCAACTGTGCAATGCTACAGCGGCTCAACAGGGTCACGGCAAAATCCTCAAAAGGCTCCCAGTCCTTGATGTACTTGGTCAAGCGCTTCTTCAAATCATGCCGTAGCCCGCTGTGACTATCAGAATTAGAGGTATCACTGTCAGAATCAGAGGTGTCACTGTCATAATCATAGGTATCACTGCCAGAACTAGAGCTGTCGCTGTCAGGAGGGAGCGCCTTGTTGCTGAACTCCTCAAAGTCAATGTCGAGGCACGGCACTGAGCACCAGAGGTGCCTCCACCGTGTGGACAGCACGCATGTCTGGACCGCCTGCCGGGCTTTCAAGAAGGACATGATGGTATGGAGAAGGCAGTCCGGCAGAGAGCTCAGTCGGTCTGGGCCACCGGCCGAGCATCCCTCGACGACACCACTTACACAGGCGCGCTTCCTGAAGGCAACCTGAGGCTCCATGGTGTGCCCTGCCTGCTCCGAGCAGTTCCCACGTTAGAGGACCAACCAACCCAGCAAGACAAGTAAATAAAAATATTAAACTTTCTAAAAATACATCTACACAGAACGCCACAAAAATACAAAATCCTGCTCCCATTACTAGATGATGAGTCGCGCTACTAGATCAAGGACGCCGCAAGATTTCGAAGAATGACTAAGCATTTTGGTAAGCTAGAGCCATTTCTCATCGGGATATTGAAATCAAGAAAGGTTCACCAAGGGCCAGAGGAAATCAGTCACGGGTACAGAAAGCGGGGCGAGAGATGTGCAGTCGGAGAATGAGGCTTACCGAGGGGCGAGCGCCGCAGCCTGAAGCTTCCGTCGGCGGAGGAGCGGCTCTAGCCGGAGGAGACGCAGCAGTGAGAGGGGCGGCGCCGGCGCGAGAGCGATGGGGGATTGGAGGAGGTAGAAGAGGAGTCCTGTTTCTGGGCCGGGCCTGTTGTGGGCTGCCGCGACCGAGTTTTTACTCCATATATTTCGCTACGCAGGATTCGTCTGCTTTTTTTAAAACGCAAATTATTAGTCATCTTGTTTTTTGGGCGAGGTATTTATATATGGGGCTTCGTTTGCTCAAAATATATTATATAATATATATGCATAATGGGCTTTGTGATTTTTCCCCTTCCATTCTAAATTATAAAATGTATTATGATTAAAATCAAACCTCATAAATTTTGGCTAATATAATTGGTCAGAACTATATGTATGTGATTTTGCCCCAACTTTAAATTGACTTTGTGATTTTGCCCCTACTTTGAAGAGACTTTGTGATTTTGCACTTCACGACCAACAATTCAAAGTTATATTGCCCCCTAGTCGATGGTCAAAATTGCGGGCAAAACATGTTGACCATAGGCAAAAACTTGTTGACTAGGGTCAAAACAGGGGCAAGATCATGAAGTTCAAAAAAAAGAGAGAGGGCAAAATCACAATTTGCACTTCAAAGTATGGGCAAGGACACAAAAGTCGTTTTTTTGATAATATCTTTAAGGTTTGTCTTAATTAAATTAAACTTCTTCAAGTTTGATCAAATTTGGTGTTTGCCTAAGTTGGTGTTTTGTGCTGCTATATTTTTATATTGATTTGCTTAAACATGAAGTTTTAACTTACAACAAAAACTGAAAGACCTTATATTTTATTGAACGTAGTGGGTATTGAATAAACCCATCTTTCATTGATCTTTTAACAACCATTGTTCACTATGTAAAATAAACTGAGAGTTAAGTATATCTAGGTATTTTAAATCCTAACGTTCCTACTTAAAACGGAGAATGGTTCTTTGTATGTAATATTTACTTCCTTATAATATACCGCCTCCGTTTGAATTATAGTTCACTTTGTCTTTTTTAGATACAAAGATTTTGCTATGCACCTAGTTATACACTATATCTAGATAGGTAGTAAAAGAAATGAATCTAGAAAAGCCAAAATTAACTACAATTTAGAACGGAGGGAGTAAAACACATGGAACTATCATTACTACAAGTATCTCGTCACCGATGGGCCTGAACCCCTATGAATGTCGATTTGTTCCGCGGATGATGAAAAAGTGGGTGATTAAAATGGAGTCATGTATACCTGAACAAAACTAGCCCGGCGACCCGGGCCACGTGCCCGCCCGCCCGAGCTCGACGGGTTTTGGCCCGCCCACGAACCTTACCGGACAGGGCCTGGGGAGATCTTGAAGCCCGGTAAAATTTTTCTTGGCCCAAAATATATTTTTAGCTATTTTGTAGTGTAAAATGTGTGGGCAACCCGCCCAAGCCCAGGCCCAGCCCGAAAAAGCTATCCCCGACTTGCACAGTGGGATGTCATGGCATGATTTTTTTGGCCCGAAATAACGTGGTTTTTTCCGGCCCGGCCCGTAAAATGCTCAGGTATAGAGTCATGTCGATTACAAATTGGTAGTGAAAAGTGAATAAATCTTTACAAAATTGGTCATTCACATGCTACTGTCGATGTCACCACAAGTGTTTCCTCATTGTCCTCAACCGTGCTGGTGAGGGGCTGTGCTTGGGAGTGAGAGGAAGGGCGGGCCTACGTGCAGGTGAGGGGGAGAGAGGAAAAGAGGGTGGCTGCGCCACCTAAGGTGAGAGTGGGAATGCACCTAGGTCTATTTTACATGTAGTAAAAACTAAACTAAGTTTCGCCACTAGTCGAAGCTATGGACTGGTGATGAAATGATTTTTCACCGCTGGTCTATTTCGTATTGGCGGTGATAGATTATGACCATCAGTTTTAATGGAATTGGCAATAAGGAATACCTTAAGGGAAATCCAAATTATGTAGTAGTGCCAGTACAGGATCGGCCCGGCCCAGCCGGCCTCTGAGGGTGGTGGAGTATTTCATGGCACGACAGAGCCATCCTGCTGCCAGTCTATTGCCAAACACCGGTGCTCTACTTCTAACAATATGCAGTCGGAATGAATCCAGTTGCGCAATGTTACATCGGCGCATCAGGATCACCGCAAGATCCTCAAAATCCTGCCAGTCCTTGTCACTGCTACACAAACGGATTCTTGTCCCAGGCCCTAGTTGTCTTATGTCACTGTAAGAATCAGAGATCGTCGCTGGAGAGACGGATGCGGTTGCCGTTAGAAGGGGGCGCCTTGTTGCAGAACTCATCAAAGTCAATATCATGGCATGGCACCGAGAGCCAGAGATGCTACATTGCACCGATACGGGACACGGATACGCCGATACCGATACGGCGATACGTTGATACGACATTTTTCCAAAAATAAAGATACGGCGATACGGCAACTA
This sequence comes from Hyparrhenia diplandra, assembly GCA_015847255.1. Taxonomy (NCBI): domain Eukaryota; kingdom Viridiplantae; phylum Streptophyta; class Magnoliopsida; order Poales; family Poaceae; genus Hyparrhenia; species Hyparrhenia diplandra. The sequence continues at coordinate 165,949 of JADLZK010011056.1, forward strand.
CACATAATATTGTACAATAATTATTTTGAGAATTATTGTACAATAATTATTACTAATATGCATAAGTATATGTATATTTAATAGTAAAAATAACAAAAATAAATACTGCTCAATATACTAAAAGCCACACAAAACAGAGGCCCAATCAATAACAAAAATAAATAGTGCTCAATATACTAAAAGCCACACAAAACAGAGGCCCAATCAAGCCCAACAGCCCAACAAGGGCAACTTACCTGCAAACAAACCCTTAGGAAGATAGTAGGAAAAACATGAAAGGATTGCCTCAGAAAAAAAAAAAAAGAGGCTGTCTATACTAAACTTGGGTGGTTTGACCCTTTTTGCACTCATGCAGATTATTAAGCCAAACCACACAAATTTTACCAAAACAAAAATCGGGTGGCAAGGAGGCAACTTCCACCCGAATTTTGACTACCCCAGGAAACTGGCAAAAAAAATTCTAACGAAGGCAAATATGCTGTGACAGCACGCACAGACCACCATTTCAATTTTTGACACAGACTAACTACCTTACTGCATCAAAAAAACATCTAAAATCTAAAAAAAAAAAAAAAAAATCAAATTGAAATCAAAAAAAAATGAATTGCAACAGATAGCAACTCTATATTGTTTTGGTATGTCTGACAACACACAAAAAACCTTCTACAACAAATTTTAAGTATTCACAGCAGGAAAACAAAACCAACAGTCTTTGATACCATCAGATAGAATGACGAAATATAAAACCATCCCCATTTATAAAAAACCTCAATGACTTGGTCCTGACATGTCAGATATAATGATCCTGACAAGAGAATGAACATTTCATTACTTTTAAGCTAGTTTGCTGATTGAAGGCAAACAGAGCAAGACAAAAATAATACAATTGATACCAGATACACCTCTATAATTTGTTGCAGATCAATAGAGAGCACCTGATTAAACTCAATTTCACTCATGCCAACCCTATAATTAGCAAAGAAAAAAACAGATTCTGAGCTATGAACAGAATTTAAAAAGAAAAACAGGAAATATGCAACTAATTTTGTGGATTAGTGAAAACTGACCAAAGAGAGCCAGGACGCTACCCCGTGCTCAAGTTTGCAACAACTCACCATCCTTCATGACAAAAACAAATAGAGGATAAACACACATATAATAGCAAGATCATTTCATTGCCGATGAATAATTAAACCTCCCTACCAAAATGCCAAAAACTAAATTCCCAAAATAAAACAACCTTGCTAATAAAAAACCCAATACCAAATTAGATTTTGACTCAGCTAAATTATAAAGCTTTCGAAATGATGCTCACCTCTACACCAAAAGGTTATTCCATTCATCTTCAATAGTCCAAAATCAACACTAAGTGCCTTGAGATTTACACTGTAAGACCAAATCAGAGAGATATAGATAAAAAAATCAGAAATAGAAATGTGAATTTTCAGCACAAATCTAATGTTCAAAAAATAGAGCAAGTGCTTAACTTTTATTCAAAAAACAAAACAGAGAGTAAAACCAAACAACCTGCCATTTTTCTATATCAACTGATGCTAAAACTGGAACACATCTACAGAATCAAGATTGGCATTGAAAAATTGAGACACAATTAAATCAAGATTGGGTACAACATAACCATTGCTTAACATTCAGGTAATACCCCCCCCTTCCCAAAATGGATGGCTCATGTCTCAGAACCGAAAACTTGATCTGCACGGTAACAGCCAACCTGGACTCCTTTGTCTCAAAACAAACGTTCAATCATTAGAGGTCAGTTAAATAACATGCAAAGAGAATTAGTAAAACATATAACAGTCCATGCACTCCTCATAAACAGGAGACCCTTATTTGCAAAAAGGCCATTCTATTCAAATGTTCTCCATATCAGATCTCGTCCCTAGAAAATTCTGTGAGACAAGTATGCTTACATGAAGCTTGGTTAAAAATTTGTCATTCAAATTCAAGCGAGAAGAATAAACTAGCAATCCCCATCATTTTTAATACGAAAAAAAAGAGACCCACATTGCTCATCAAACACAACTGCCCCAACCGCAGCCCAAAGCAGTTGATCAAAAAAATTTCGGACAAGGTACATACCAAAAAGGTCTCATCCAAAGCATACCACAAAAACTAAGCTAGGTAAGCACAAACAGGTCACTCTTGACAAAGAGGTCTCATCCAAAAGCACACTGCAAAAAACATGCCAAAACTCTAGACATGTCACTTTTTAGAAAGAATTCCTTACGGCACATTAACATTCAGAATCAACGGCTAGGATCGAAAAAGGTAACCATTTCAGAGGAGGGCTTATGATATGAAGCAACTTACATATTGAAAGGCAGGCGCATTACACGACCAATAATATGGAGATTTTCACCAAAACATAGTCAGCTATGTGCTCAAATTGCAAAATTCCTTGTCTGAAACAAAACGAATGTTACTACAAAACAATGTAGATACTTACATCGACATTGACAAAATAAACTCACCGTGACATCATCATAAGCTTCATTAGAATGATTCATTTGAAGAACAAATCCCAAGCATGGAGAACACTACCCAAAAAAAAACAAGAAAAAGAAGTTCGAATTCAGATCATGAAACCACAATGCTCGGAATCCTGTAGCTAACAAAACAGAATCATGTATGTGCTCAAAATGCAAGAGACAAGACATCAGTCATTTGCCATATATTTCACCATGAGCTAGGCAGGGTTTCACTACTACCAATAAATTGAATTACAAGAGAATTTATCTCCTCATTTATTGATATCAAAAGAACAAAAGGTTTATCCGATGTGGAAGCCCAAGTATCGACATCGACAAAAATACTCACCATTACATCATCATATTACAACAGCTTCATCAGAATGATTCGCTGAAGAACAGATCCCAATTTCAGAACAACAAAAATATATTGCAAAATTAGAAAGAATAAATTACAGGATGTCCGAAAAAAATACCTCCTTTGGCATTGGGTCCAAGGACCCCTCATAAGTGAAAACCAAGATTCTCGATCATCTTACAAGCATAGCTCCAAAAAGAAAAACATTTCAGGAGCTGATCATCATGTATTAAAGTTGTAATTTTAACAACCAAGCGGCACATAAAAACCGCATGATCATGGAACAAAAAATTCAACCCGATATGCAATTCAACAGGGGGCACTTATAGGCATAATCCTTCTCACAGATACAAAAGAGCAGGGTCTTGAGATATTCCTTTTGCAAAAAATACATCATAGACACCTAAACCCACCTTCCCAAAGGCCCAAACCACCCTCCCAAAGCCCCAAACCACCCTCTCAAAGTCCAAAACAACCAAACCACCCTATGAAAGCCCAAAACACACAAACCACCCTCCCAAAGCACCAAACCACCCTCCCAAAGCCCAAAACCACCCTCCCAAAGCCCCAATCCAAATATAACACCCCCTAACCAAAGGAAAACCAAATCCAAACCCCCTTACAAAAACCACCCACTCCCCAAATAACAAAATAGCAAAGCCACAAACCACCAAGCAAAGGGCAACCCCCCAAACAACCCAAAGCCCAAACCACCTACCAAATTAAAAACCACCCTATCCCAAAGTATCAAACCACCTAGCATATGCCAACCACACAACCCACCCCCCCCCTCCCCACCCCCCAAACCCAAAGATAAACACCCAAATCAGATCAAACCCCAATCCAAATATAAACCCCACCTACCAAAGCAAAACCAAATCCAACCCCCCCCCTTCCAAAACAAACCTCTCCAAAATAACAAAATAGCAAAGCCACAAACCACCAAGCAAAGGGCAACCCCCCTCCCCCGCCCCTACCAAAGCAAAACCAATTCAAAACCGCCCCTTTCAAAACCACCCTCTCCCAAATAAAAAAATGGCAACATCAGAATTATCTAAGATTGAAGACTCAGAAGAGAGGATTTCCTTTTGATACCCATATGGACTGCAACATTTTTTATAAAAGGAACAATCAATTACAAGCAATATAACTGAATAAAAAAATAGACTTCAGTAACAAACATAGTAAATAAATATGCATGATACAAGAAGACAAATTAATAACCTAAGAGGTATTACAAAAATTAATACAAACTAATAAGAAGAACACTTATTAGGTTGTATTTACTTCATAAAACCTAATATCAAACAGAGGTATGGCACACCACATAACTCGGTTATTTTACAAAACAAGTTAATCCTAAAAGCAACAGACCAAATAGCAAGAGAAGGAAGAATCATGTATTAAGATATAATCCCTACACATCGTCAAATGATTTGAAGGTGAACTAGATTTATGAAAAACAACATCTACATTTACCCCTAAAATAAGTTTGTCATTCAGTTTCACCACCATTCTGTCATACAACATGATGACCATGCACACAGCAGCAGCTTAAGAACAACCATTGTATTGATAATTTCAAATGTTATTAGAAACATACATCACACAGTACACATAGACACAACAGCTTAAAAAGACGTAACCATTGTTATATTCAGAAGTTATTATTAAAAACAAGTTAATCCTAATAGAAAAAACTAATGATAAATTATATTAATTATAATGATAAACTCTAAACTATGCTTCAATTTGCAGTAGTAGTCAAACTAAAAAAAATAAATCTGGGATTCAATGAGTACAAGGCCAGGCAGGAGGTCAACAAAAAAAAACAACAGGGATGTGAAGATGAATTGTACCTTAAAACATACACACCTAACAAGAATGAACAATAAAGCAATTCAACTGCCACACTTCCAAAAGGTTGATCTAGATATACCAATTATACACCTACAACAAAACAAGCCATACTGACTGAATGAGACAACAGGAGCATGTGAAAGTAAAATTATTCAGAGATGTTCATTAAGCAGTAGCACACAAACACAAATGAAAAACATATATATGGCACACCAACCAAAAAGGGTCTGGCAAAAAAAAAAATCAGCTAATCCTAATATATTAAACTGATTACAGACTGCATATACTACAAACTAATGATAGACTATGAACTCAGCTTGAATTAGGGTATCAATTATAATAGGGCATGCAGGCATGCGATGCAATTTCTAAATAGGCATATATGCTATTTCTAATAGGAATATATGCTAAAATAGACAACATCATGCGATGCAAGCAGGCTTCACGTAATCGCGGAGTAGACAGAGGAGGGGCGGCACGACATGCAAGCGAGAAAGGGACAGGAAGCAGCCGTAGTGGCGACAATCCGTGGCTGGAATCCTGCGAGACGGCCGCCCGGCTGGGCACCTAGCGAGATTGCACGCGCTAGGAAAATTGGGGGAGATAGAATCAACAGAGAGGAGGAGCGAGGGGAGATGAACTCCCGAGGATCGGATGAGGGGAGAGGACGGACGCGAGCAGCCGTAGTGGCGTCATCTCCATGAATCGAACCTATTCTCGGCGGAACAGCAGGAATGAACAAAAAACGAGAAATAAAACACATGTTACCGGCAGCATAGCGAGGTCAAAAAGGATCTAGATCATAGACAAAGGACGGACTAACCGGGGAATCAACCAAATCGGCGGCGGAGAGGCGCTCCGGCGACTCCATTCGCCATTTCTCAGCCGGAGGAGAGCAAGAAGGAGGGGACGACGAAAATGACGGGTAAACGGACAAGGCGCAACGGACAAGGCGCGTGATTACCAAAATAAACAAATGACAGGTGGGACCATCGACATGACGGGCAAAACCGTAGAGCGCGTGGGCAAAGCAACCAACGGCGTAGATCGTCAAAGCAAATGAATCGGACGCTGCAAAATTTGGGTGGAAAAGCGGGCGATGCCACCGAAAGTATCATTTAGCTTTCCAAAAAAAAAGGAAAAAACAGAAAGGAACGAACGGGGCTCTCATCCCCGTTCCGGCCCCCGTCCGTCTCCCTCATCTCCTTCGCCCGCCCACGACCAACATCATTGTTGCAGCACCTCTTCCACCCCCGCCCCTCTTCGTCCCGACTCCTGGTCTCGGCTGCCACATCTCCCACGCCGTAGTCCCCCACGCCGGTGCCGCCCAAGGCGCCCCCCAACAAGTCTGCCTCAAATCGATGCCGGCGTCGGCCGGTCGTCACACCTCCTCACCGTCACCGCACCCGCGGGCATCCCGCCCCGCCCCAAGCGCCACCGACCCCCGGATGTTGCCTCGGGCCACCGCATGGGCGGGATACGATCGGAGGTGCACATCGTGAAGTACCGAAAATAATTGAATCTCTCTTTTTTTTCCCGATACCTCTCGATATGGTATCGCTGTATCGCTGTATCCAATACGTATCCCGACATCGTGCGTCAAACTCGACATATCGGGATAACGCAGCAGATCAGTCACGGGTACCTACAATAACCTACTTTAGGGGCGGCTTCAAATGGCCACTAGGGGTGGTTTTTGTAACCGCTCCTAACTCTACGGGGACGGCTGCCGAGCGGGATACACGATCGGAGGTGCACACCGTGAAGTACCGAAAATAATTGAATTTCTTTTTTTCCCCGATACTCTCGATTTGGTATCGACGGTGTATCACCGTATCGCCAGATCCGACACGTATCCCGACATCGGTGCGTCAAATCCTAGACATATCGGGATAACGCAGTAGAAATGTCTTGTCAGATACCGTGGATGGGTGCCCCCGTGGCCGCCGCCGCCCGCCGCCACCGCCATCATCGTCGTTTGCTTCCTCATTATGTAATATTATTTAGAGAAAAATAGAAATAGATTAGGAAATAAAGGAGATCTACTTCTCATACAAGTCTTCCCAGACTATAAAAACATATGGGAGATGTAATCGGTTGAATCTTAAGAAGAAAAATAAAGAGGTAACACCCAAAAGCTTCACTCTCTCCACCCTAGGCTCCCTCTCTCCCCTTCGCACGACGTGCCGCCGCACCCCCACGCCGCCGCCATCGCCACACCGCCACCCGCCACCACCGGGTCGGCCGCCACCGCCGGGCGCCCGCCGTCGTCCTCCCCTTCTTCCTCTTCTCCAACAGCCCGGCGGCAACCCCGATTGTCGCCCGCGCCGGGCAACCCCGATTGCCGCTAGCACCGCCCGGCAACCCCCGATTGCCGCCCGCGCCCCGGCAATCCCGATTGTCGCCGCGCCAATCCTCTCCGGGCAACCCCGATTGCCCATCGCTGCTATCCAGCGTCGCCCGACGTGTCACCGACTTCCGAATCCTTGCGGTTTGTGACAGCTAGTATTCGAAGACTGGTACGATCCAACCACATTGCCACCATCAAGATTCGATGGCCGTCCCGCCGCCGCCATACCCGGAGATGATCATGGAGGCCATCTACGCACTTGACCCGAGAACGCCGTCGACAATGCCGCATTCCGGTCCATCACTACCGAATCCTCGTTAGCCACATCTCCCGCATGAAGACCACCGGTGAGCTCGACGACAACCTCGATACCGCCCCCCACCGTGGGCGCCACTAACGACAGCGGTGTGCTCCCACGGCGCCGCCGACGCCGTCCCCTCCATGATCACCAACACTACGAGCAACGGGCGACCTACCCCAAGAATGCACAAGTTGTTAAAGCTCGGGATCAGATCGGATCGAGTCTACCACCGATGTCCACCTAGTTGGACGAAATGCCTACCCAACTTGGCCAACGCCGCGAGGCTCCAACAACGCTGAGATAAGTTCCTATGCCACCAACATTCCCCCCGACATTGGGAACACCGGGAGCATCCACACCAAGAAGAACTCAACGACGTCACCCGACGCCGACGCCGACGCCAACAATCTCAACCATGACGCCCTCAAAGATCAACGACATTAGCAACATCTTCATCAACATGGGCAACACAACGACGCCGCCCGATGTCCCCCCCGCTTGTCGACCTCAGCCTCGACATCATCGACGCCATGCACACCATGGGCAAGATCTGCCGCGCTCCGCCCCCTACATCACCATCATCTACGCCGCCATCGACGCCACAAACCAAGACGCCCTCGACATCGACAACAACTCTAATGGCACAAACAACGACGACCCCTAATGGCCAACATCGACATCGGGCGACCACGACGCCGCCCCCATGGGCGCCGCCATAGATGAGAACACCAACCCCCCAGCGCGTTGCCCGATGAGACGATCGCTCACTTGCCGAACTTCAACGACAAGATCAATCTGCCAAACCTGCTGGACATGCCGACATCCATAATGGCGGAGAACACAATCAGGCAAGCTGCATATTTGTTCCCTGTTATGACACTTGCAAGTGCATTGTGGGCACCCTCACTCCCAAAGCAATCGGATTCACGATGACACCGGCGCCGCCTCCGGCTAGCGTAAGGCGCCCCCATCGCACACCACGACATCGTAACATTAGCTCCACCGGAGACACGAGGTATGCCGCTATCCACCCGATAATAGCGGTACTTCTCCGGGTTCATCTGCATGCCAAGCAAGGTGCCACTTGAGGACGGGAACACCTACACGAGATGTCTTCCTTGCCACTTCAAGTTGCCAAGATACGCCGACACTACCAGGAACTGCGGGCAACCTCGACAGGGTGACGACATGATCGACTACATCTACGCCCTCAACGACATCAACGGTTAGTACGACTACACCAACGAGCTATGCAACGGGCCTTATGCTATGGTGCACCGGAGGCCCCCTACACGGGGAGGGCCCCGGCCTTCGCGAGCTGTCCTCTCTTCTCGTTTGACCCCACGGAATTTATACTAATCGCCCGATTTGGTCCTTTTCTTTGGTGTCTTGAATTTATACTAATCACCTCCCCGCGGCGGATCCGGATCCCCACCTTCTCCGGCGGCGCTTTGGGGGCGCGATCCGTGCCCCTTCCTCTCCGGTGGCGGCCGACGACGGTGGCGACCGGATTCGCGCCCCTTCCTCTCCAATGCGGCGGGCGGCGCTGGGCGCCGGATCCAAAGAGCCCGGCAAGGCGGCGGCCTGTGCTCGGATCTTTTTTTTAATTTTTTTATTAATCGTGACAAACACTTTCTACCCGCCTTGGTAAAAATTATTTTTGCGTGACCTTTCAAGGCGACGGGCACACTTGCCCATCACCGAAAAATGGATTTCGCCCGTCATGCAAAATAAATTAAATTCGTTACTAGTGCGGGCATCCGACACACACGCATGGCATCGGACGATTCGAGCGCTAGCAACACCATAGAAAAACATCCGCACAATAACCGCATGATTGTAATTGGTCATGATTGGGGTCATGCATAGTATAATGTTTGCCCGCAGAGCGCCCAAGAGTCATGTATGTGTGGGCACTATCGAGGTGCCGCCTACCGAGCGTTAAAAGCGCCAAGCAAAGGCTTAATAGCACTCGGTAGAGGCTCTACCGAGGGCTGCGCTCGGTAGCAGCCCCTCGGTGAAAGATCACATGGGAACGAGCTTCTACCGAGCGCTATTAACGGCGCGCTCGGTACAGCCTCTCCCGAGGGCTCCTTCCCCTCTCGCTAAACCTAGCCCGACGTCAACGACGTTTGCCTTGTCGACGCCAACTTCGACAGCCCCCCCACCTCTCACCAAAGGTAGGTACTTCACCGAGGGCCATATTAACCTCGCTCTCGGTGAAGTTTAATTTTAAAAAACCTGGACACTATCTCTACCGAGGGCGGGCTCAACGAAGTGCTCGGTAGAGCTATGGTAGTTTCACCGAGGGCCACGACCGCGCTCGGTGAATCGACCATAGTTATACCGAGCGCTATTTTCACCGAGCGTGGCCTTCGGTATACCTGGGAAGATGGGGATCTCAGGCCCATATATTCCTAGATTTATCGAGCGCTACCCTCGGTGGAGTGTAGTTTACCAAGCGCCCCACTCGGTGAATTGACCAAAACTTTTTTTTTTCTATTTTTGCATTCCACCTTTACAAATGTAACACGTAGATCACATATCACATATATTTGACATCCATGCACTAATACAACTCAATTATCACATATATATCACATACATGATCGAAACATAGATTAATTGGTCCAATATCCGACACAAGTCTAGTTACACTGATACAACTCATAGTCATCAAGTTTCAATGTACTCAACAAAACCAACAACAAAACCTAGAGCCTAATGGGTTAGCTGCGCTAGTGGAGCTTGCACCAAAGAATGGGTGGTCCAAATTAGCAATGTACTCAAAGATAGGAAGCATTTGAAGTCTGCTCGTGCGAAACTTCTTGTGATCAAGTTACTGAAACCCACTCACCCGCTCATTGCATTTTGCCCAGCCTATCATAGACTCCAGGAACCTCTCCATGATATACAACATACCAAGCCATAGCCTTAAAAAAGTAGAAGCAAATGTTAGTCAAGATTTGATAACAAACATGAGGTAATATAGATGGGGCCTCAGCATAGGATAGTGTAGCCTTCTACTAAAAAGAGCATTGAGCCCCGAACCTCCCCCTTGATGCTCTTTGAACATGAACAAGTGAGGATCATGGAGAAAGTTCGGAGCTCAATGTTCTTTCTTTTGAGCAGCGACAAATGCTTTGCATCACAGACAAGCCCAAAATGAGATAGGAGAACAACAAAATGAAAATATATAAGAGCAAAGCTTTCATAGGTGGCAAGAAAAGGAGGTAGCCTCGCCGTAAAGGTTTCTATCCTAGGTCGCTAAAAAAGAACATGCCACTCCGCACCTCCCTTGATGCTCGGACCATGAACAAGCGAGGATCATGGAGAAAGTGCAGAGCAACATGTTCTTTTTTGTTGAGCAAAGCAAAAACTTTGCATCACAGCCACCATTGCATAAAGGACTCGGTCATAAAATGTAAGCATTCCGAGAACCAATTGTCAAAAAATAAGGCCTCGCCTTTTTAGGAAGGTTTATATCATAGGTCTAAAAAGAACATACCACTCCTCACTTCTCCTTGATGCTCTTAGATCAGGAATAAGAGATCATGGAGAAAGTGAGGAGCAAGATGTTCTTTCTTCTTGAGCAAATGCAAAAACTTTACATCACAGGCCACCATTACATAAAGGGACTCGGCCAAAGGCGCACATTGATCAACCTTGCCGCCAAAGCAATTTCATGGTAGCCATGGAACCATGACTCAGTCCATACCCGACTATGAGGGAGACATGGAACTGACTCCATCGTTGCCTGGGAATGGACGTGAGCCATGGTTTGATGACCACCATGAGGTAATAAAGATAATGCAGCTCAGATTCATGGCACTAACATCACAGTCATAAAATGTAATCATTTCGTAACCAATTGTCAAAAATAAGGCCTTAGTTTTTCAGGAAGGTTTGTATCATAGGTCGCTAAAAAGAACATGGAACTCCTGAATTCTCCTTGATGCTCTAAGATCATGAACAAGTGAGGATCATGGAGAAAGTCGAAGCTCCATGTTCTTTCTTTTGAGAAGCGGCAAAAGCTTTGCATCATAGGCCACCATTGCATTCTAGAACCGATATATAAGCATAGCCTCGTAATTAAATGCCCTTTTTCTTTAATATTTGAACTTGGAGCATAAGGACCAATAGATAATAGAGTTCATGGCTGCCATGAAACCATGTGACACATCCAGGCTAGCCATCAGGTCATCAGAGGTGGAAAATAGTTGCTAGGCATGGATGTATCACATGGTTCGATGACAGGCATGAGAACATAAACATGTCCTAGGCATAGAAGTCTCACCGGGCATTGTAAAGCATCATAGGCATAAAAGGTCAAAATTTCGACCACAACCATCACGACCACTCAACCACAACCATCACGACCACTCCACCATCACGGCCTCACACGGGTGGACGTCAAGGGCTAAAATCGATGGAATCATTACCTTCGCAGACGAAGGGATGAGCGGACGGGACGGCCGGCGGTGTGGGGGCGGGTTGCGCCGGCGTGGTCCTCCTCCTCGTTGCCTTCTTGCAGCCAGATTGAGGGTGGTCACGGTACGGCGTGGCCGGGCGAGGTTCTCCTCCTCGTTGCCTTCTTGCGGCCAGATCGGGGTGGTCGCGGGCCTTCCTTCTCCTCTTACTCTTCCCTCCTCCTTCCTCTTCCCCTCCTTCCCTACTTCATCCACCTCGCCCCTTCCCGCCGGCACGGGGCGGTGCGAGCGAGGTGGCGGCCGGCCGGATCGGGACGGATGTAGGTGGCGCAAGCTAACGGGCGGGGCTTGAGCGAGCTGGCGGGTGCACGAGAGGGCGCGGCGGGGCCGGTGGGCGAGGTGGCGGCCGGCCGGATTGACGGGCGAGGGAGGTGGCACGAGCGCCACGCACGGGCGAGGACGGGGCGGGGGGGGCGCAGATTGGTGAGGAAGGCGCTGGGCGGGTATGTGGGAGGTGGCGCGGTGCACGGCCGGATTGACGCCGGGCGGGGGGCTCGGCGCCGACCGAGTGAGTGTGTGTGAGTGAGTGAGTGTGAGGATACGATGCGAGTGGGGGCATGGATAAGATACAAATGGATAAATACTAGCCCTCCCGGATTAGGGCTTTTACCGAGGTCCCGCCGTGAGGCCACTCGGTAGACTTTACCGAGGGCGGATTCGACAGGGCTCTCGGTAGAGCATGTTTTACCGAGTGCCCCCAAACTCGCCCTAGGTTAATTTATCTCTTTTTTTTGAATTTTGGATCCAAATTTTTTTGTGTGTGGTTTGTACAATGTCTCATAGCTCATGTTCAAATTTGAGATTTTTTCAAAACTATTTAGTATATATTTTGATTTTTATTTCTTTTAATTGATTTTTTTTTTAGTTAAATTTGAACCGAAGCCATTCGAATAGAGGGAGACATGAAAAAAAAAAAATATATTCATATTTCGTGAGTGCAATGTGAGGCCTCATCAAAGATAGACCCAAAACTTTGAACATCTGTTATCGGAACATGACCATTCACTCCACGGGTGAATAGTTTTTAAATTATATAAAATGCAAACGTTGAAGTTGAAAAATCGTGAAACTTGTTGATTTATCATTAAATCATATGTGGAGACTATGCAAAAATTTGGGACAGATTTCATTGACGTTGGGTTCAACGATGATGGAAACTCGATCAGGACATATAACACATGTGATAATAGAACTTAGGTGGAGTTGTCCCGGGTTTTGTCCATCCTATGAACCAACATTAACGAAACCTTCCCAAATTTTTTTTCTTAGTCTCCACATATGATTTCACAACAACTCAACAAGTTTCACGATTTTTTTCAACTTCGTTTGATTTTTTATATAATATAAAAACTATTCACCGCAAGTGAATGGTCATGTTCTCGTGAACAAGATGTTCAAAATTTTGGGTTTATCCCCTCGATTAGGCCTCACATTGCACTCAAGAATATGAATACCATTTTTCCTTTCATGCCCCCCTATATTTGAATGTCTTACAGTTCAAATTTGGCTTATAAAGAAAAAATTCAATTAAAAGCAATAAAATCAAAATATATAGTAAATTGTTTTAAAAAAATGTCAAAATTGATATGAACTAATAGGCAATGTGGGAAAGACACAAAAATTTGGACGCCAAATTAAAAAAAAGAAAGGATTTTTACCAAGAACCTAAGGTAGGGCCCCTCGAAAACACCTTTACCTAGGGCCCTTCAATAAAGCCCTTTGTAAAATCCTCGAAACTTTTTGAAATTTCAAAATTTGACTCGTGAAATTTGATGGCAAAATTAGAAAAAAAGGTTTTACTGAGTGGGCCGCTGCTCAACTCTCGCAGACAGCCCTATCTCTCGACACTTCACCTTCTTCCCCCAATGCCTCACTCTCTCAACACTTCTCCTTCTTCCGCCCGCCGCCACCAAGGCGCGCTAGCGTGGAAGCCGCGCTACGCCCACCGCAGAAGACCGCCGTCGCCCACATCGCCCACACCCATCACCGCTGGCCGCCACCCCCAACCACCGCCACCCCCACCAACGCCGGCCGCCAACGCCCGCCGCCACCCACGCCCGCCGCCGCAGCCCGCCACCCGCGCCCACCGCGGCATGTCGTAGCCCACAGCAGGCACACCCACCACCATGGCCACCCCCACCAACGCCGTCCACCCTCACCAACGCCGGCCACCCCGCCAACGCCGCCACCCTCACCAACGTTGATCCGCGTAAGGTATACATTGCTATAATTTTTTTAAAAAATTTACATTGCTATGATTTATCTATAATAATATGTGTGGTGGTATATAATTATACTATATATTTCTATTAAATTACAAAAAATTAAAACTAATTTCTATATCTTTATGTTAGATGGCTGGACGTAATCTTCCACCGCCGTAAGTCGAGGTTTCTCGTGGCCATCTAACGACCCGTGATTTGACCTCGATCCAAGATGTTCGCCCCACCATAGCGGAAAATGTTCCAATAATAGTAAGTATTTGTATAATTAATTTGTCAAATATATTTGTATATGTATATTTACCATTTATATGAATTTTAAATGTATTGCAGCTAATTGACCAAATTACTTGGCTTAAACACATGCTCTCTTACTTTGGGGTTCAAGAAGTGGTCGCCCAAAGACTCACATCATCTTCATAGTGAATTAGGACAACAAATCCAATGTCGAATTAGCTTTTCCAATCGCCCATAGAAGGAGAGGTGGAAATCCTATAAACATCTCGAGGTTGGAATAAAGTCACCGCGAGCCGCCGCCGGTTATACAAAAATATATCTTTGCCATGGGATGTGTAAACAAGCTTCAACAATATGGGTACACTCGCCCACGTTCTCCTTTTTGTTGATGAAAGCTAAAAAAGTAGGAACATGCTTCATGATGTTGCGGGATTTGCTGCAAAACCAAGGCTCTGAGGAACCAAAATGATGTGGTAATCTTGATATTTTATTTTTTTTGAGTATATCTCGATATGTTAATTTATCACCTAGCTTATACCTAGAATTGATGTGGTAATCTCGAGATGTTCTCATATTTTTTTTCCAATAATTACAGGTTCAACTGTATGACTTAACCTACGTTGGTTGTAGTTATGCATCCATTCTTACCTGCATAAATGTGGTTGCCCATAAGATTGAGACCCAAATGACATGTCCAAGCAAGGTTAAACGCCGTCAAGACAACACCATGTCGTCATAGTTGTGAAGCAATGGAGGATGTATTAGTGAGAACGTTGGTCTACATTTGGGAGATCTGTGCATTGCAGATCGGTGACCTACTTCAGCCATTTTTGGCTAGAAGACCGCAATAGTGAACTTGTAGTGAAGTTGTAGTTGTATTACAACTTATAGCTGGATGTGACTTGTTATAAATTATGCACTTTTTAAATTATGCAAGTTTGTATGGATGTGATATATATGTGACTTGTTTTTAAATTATGCAAGTTTTTAATTAGGCAAGTTTGTATGGATGTGATATATATGTGACTTATTTTAAATTGTGTTTGTCTAGGTGGAATGAGAAATCAGAAAAATAAAAAAAATTAAGGTCAATTTATCGAGCGCCACCGCATTGGCGCCGGTAGAGTTGACAAGCAGGGCGCCTGTCGACGATGCCGTGACGCTGGGGCGTCAACTCCACCGAGGGAGGCTCTTTGCGGAGAGATGGCTCGGTGGAGACAGACTCTACCAAGAGGGCGACGTTACCAGGGGCTGGGCTCTCGGTAGAGTGGCCTCTACCGAGAGCTTGCTTTCTCCGAGAACGGCGCCGGTAGCTTTAGACTCTACCGAGAGCTCCGCTGTAGGGCGCCAGTGGAGGACGCCTGTTCGGTAGTGGGGATGATATGATATCTTGCTGCAGTTTTGGTCGTCTCACACTGAGGAGATGGATTTCAAGAATTTTTGAATGTTTTCCACGGTGATAGTTTTGGTCTACCGCAATTCATAAAAAGGGAAACTAACATTTAGCTGAAAAATTAGGGAGTTGCTATATCTCTTTCACAAGAAAAATAGGAATGCATGCAATAATGTCTGTTCAATTAAGCTGCTTTTTTTTTTAATCCAAATCGAAGGACCCAGGAGCTCCAAAAGTCTTGTAGATTAATTTGTCCACCTTTCCTAAATATGACATACGCTGGATCCAAGCAAAATAGGTTGTGATTCATTTCGGATTGACAACAAAAGGTGCAAAACTGTCGGACTAACCAAAACTGTACGTACTCAATTTTTGGCCGTGATGAGTTCGACTAGAATTCTGACCGTAGTACGTCTGAGGTGTAGTAAGTTGTATGTTGTAATCGAACAGGATTTGGAGGTGTTCCTCGCCACGTAAGTACATGGAACTGGGGATTTATATATTCCTTTGATCGTCCGATCGAGCAGGGCAGCGGGCTGTCACGGGCACGTACTCCATGGAGATCACAGAGGGCACAAGGAAACAAAGCCGTTCAAGCGGCGGAAGCTCCGGTGGCGATGGCGAGTTGGACCGGCTGAGCGCTCTACCGGACTGCCTCCTCCACGAGATCATGTCCTCCCTCAGGGCCCGACAGGTTGTGCAGACGTGCGTGCTGTCCTCACGCTGGAGGCTCCTCTGGCGCTCCGTGCCGCGCCTCGACGTCGACATTGTTGAGTTCAGAACCAAGGTGGCAGCACCTGCCACCACCTTAGTCACCTGGGAACGGGAACGACCCAGCGTTCCACGTTCCGGGAACGCCGTTCCGGGGACGGGAACGCGGGAACATTTTCGTTCCACAGTGTAAAAATGCATAAAAATTGTTGTTCCTCGTTCCTCGATCCATCGTTCCCGATCCGTCGTTACGGGAACTGGCGGGTGACTATGGCCACCACCACCAGCAGCAACAGCAGCTCCGACTCGGACAAGTACAAAGGGTGGGACGAATTCGAGGATTTCGCCGTCAACCTCATGCTCCGTTGCAACATCGCGCTGCTTGATTCATTCAGGTTGGACATTGATAGGGGCTGGAAACCTGAGCCCTATGGTCGCTCTGACATTTCAACACAAGGCTGGGAATACAGCGGCCGTCAAGCAGCAGCGTGGCTCCGTCGCGCGATGAAATACTGCAGGCCAGAATCAGGTTCAGGTCATGGCATCAGTCAGCGTCAGGGACTAAATCTGAGCCCCAGTTCTTGGCGCCTCAGAAGGCTGCATCTCTGCGACATACCTCTGGACGATCGTTTTGCGGAGCATCTCAGCTCAGTGTGCCGCTCTCTAGAGGATTTGGAGCTGAACCAGTGCACCTGTCAGATCCGTTCGATCGCCTCCAACTCCCTCAAGAATCTGGTTTTGACAAGTTGTATATGGGGCGGATTTCTCTCTGACATTACATCCCCAACATTGAAGACCTTGGTTATCGATGGAGGCTCCAATGAATGTCGCAACCTGCTGACTATCTCGGCCCCCATGGTTGTTGATCTACGCCTAGACGTCCATATTGGCGGGTTCCGTGGAGGTATTTCGATGAATCAGATGCCATCCCTTCACAGGGCTTCAATTCGTCTACACGGACACAAATACAGTTTATCAAAAAGTTTTTGTTCAAGTAAACTTGGTCAGGATCAATCCAAGCTTCTTTGCAGTGTGTCTAATGCGACGAGTCTGGAGTTGTTAAGTGTCGGGACGACGGTATGCATGCTCGCTCTTTGCTTTCTCTGCAAATGTTCCATTTTATTAATTCATCGCTCTGACAATGTGTTGGTGTCATTCAAATGTGGTCCAGTTGCTCGGTAAGGAACCTGCATTTCAAGAATTCCAGAACCTAAAGAACTTGCTCCTGGGCAACTGTGATCTTAGTGATGACTTCCGCACATTGCGATTCTTTCTTCGGGGTTCGCCTAATCTAGAGAAGGTCACTTTGCGGCACTGCAAGGTATACTAAACTGTAGCTTGGTTTCTAGCTCATTATGTACAACACCAATGCAACATAGTTCATCATCGATCTCACATCGTTTTTGTTCGTTGCCTACAGTTCCCTGGTGATTCTGAGGACAAGGAAGAACGAACGCACAAACTGGACAAGACCTCATCTTGTGGTTGCTTCCATGGCCTCGACTTCCTACGTGATAAGAACATCGAGCTTGAAATCATACATAAAGACGGTGTTGTCTGTCGATCTGCTGACAAGCTTGTGCGTAACCTACCAGATCTCAAAGGTACCATTGGTGCTACCGTTGATGCTGCTACTCAAGATTCCATGCCTCATTCAGCTGGAGTTGGACCTCGTCGGGGAGTTCGGCATAGGGTGACCAGTGTGCGCATTTCGGGACCAGAATGGGAACGACCCATGTAAGGTGGCTTGTTTATGTTGTGCAGCAATAGAGATATATATATAGTGTCTGAGGGGGAGGACAAGAATGTATGAACTAATCAGGCTGAATTCCAGTTGAATCTACCAGTATTCCTCTTCTGGCTGAACCCATCTTTGTTCTTCTTTTACCTCCCGGTACTCTAATTTCACTCAAATGCTGGTACCAAACAGTCCAGGATTTAATTAAGTTTGCGTTACTGTTACTCCTGACTTTTTGGTGTCCCACTCATGGTTCGTTCATGTCAATTTTAAATGAATTTTATAACTAGCGATCTTATACTTTTGATTCATTTCTAAATGATGTAAGCCTTTGCTTTGTTAATCATGCTATTGAAATTTACTCTGGTTTCTTGCTTAAGGATAAGATTACTTCTGGAAAATATCTCTTTTTAAAGCCCTATGTACTGTGTCAACTTGCATTGGCATGTTTGTTTTTGTTTTTGTTTTTAAAGCCCTATCTACTCTGTCCACTTGCACTTGCTTCCTTCTATTTCGTAGTTGCCGACCTGCCGTTGTAGGGCAGTTTGCACGTGCAACAATAGCACACGATTCAACAGGAAGCCAATTTAGACATGCTGCTCGAGATGTTACTATGTTAGACTACGTATGTCTTTCCTAATAATATCATTCTCTAGATTATGGTGCTAGCTCAGAAAAATATAGAGCATGTAATTTTCTACATTGATTTTTTTTCTACTTGTGTTAGGAGCACGATTTTTAGGGAGGAATACGAAACTTGTTTAGTATTTTTATAAGTTAAGAACTTTTTTATAACTTTTGTAATGTTAAATATGATCTTTTTATTTTTAAATTCATATTCGTTTTAAAAAATATTTGGATATTTTGATGAAATTATGTTTTCATAATTTATAAAAAAAAATGTTTCTATAAGTTTTAAATTTTAGTTTATGTTAGGTAAATTGAGCTTAGCCAATACTTCCTCTATTCTAAATTATACTCCCTCTGTCCCTTTTTTTGTCTGTCGTTGGAGCTACAGGTTGATGTCCCGTCATAACTGTCTATGAGCCTGTAGCTATAAAGCTAATGCACTTTGTGCCAGGCTCAGCCTTTATCCTCCTCTCCCCTCACGGCCTTGTGACACCACCGCACACAAAAAGCTAGCACTAATAGCAATGCATTCAAAACTGCAGAACATCAATCAATTCTATGTAGGGGCCATTGTGCGCTGCCGCTGAAACCTTGAGTCTCCCTGGTGCTGCATGAGGAATACGAAGTCTCCCCTCGACCACGAAGAACTCGCGTGCCCGCATTCTCCACCAAAGGTGCCTCAATTTAGGGAACAATAACAGATGGCATGGATGAACCCTAGCCCCATTTTGAAACTGCCCAAATCGAACAAAAATCAATGAACAAAAACTTACCCAATCCTTCACACAAAAATCTAGTCCTAATGGAATACGATGATGATGTGGACGAGGATCGGCCAAGGCAGCGGCAGCGGCGGCCCCCTTGGGCGCCCGCTCCCCCTGCCTGCCCAGAGCCTAGCCCCCTGTGGGCTGGGTCAAATCTGTACTGTGACATCTCCCCCACTGTTCGATTAGGCGACGCGTCCACGTGTCGGCTAACCCACCAATTTGAGGCGAGGCTATAGCAATTGGTGTTGTAGTGATGCCTTTGCTGTACCAAAGCTAGACCAGACCAACTCATTGACAACGAAGGCGTAATCATCGAATGAGAAGTCAAATTGGAGGTCCCCGAAGTAGATCCCGAATTTGTAGCTATGTGGCGGGTGCACAAATGACCTATCGAGTCGTGTTGCGCCATGTGGACGCCTCTCATGACGGCTGTCAGGTAGAGTGTCTGCAGTGATGCTGGAGATCTCGGGATAGAATAGACTGTACCAACCTCCACCTGGGCGTGTATGTGTCTACAAAAGGTGTGTCGTGTCGTCAAAATAGGCATCGAGGTGAGGCGTAGTAGCTAGTAAGCAGTCGTAGAGGAGGTCGTTGTTGGTCTGCACAATTGGCCCAATCTCGCAGTCCCGTGCCAATGTAGTCCACCGTCACATCGCCGACATGGAGAAATTCATGGCCGTTGTCGTCGAAGAGGAGTATGGTGATGTCGTTCAGGTTGAGGTCAGGCACTCTCCCATGAGTAAGATGCTTCCTATGAAGGCCTGCTGAGTTGGTGCTGATGTTGGAAGGTGGAAACCCACGACAAGACCATGTGGGGGAACACCTTGCTGCATTAGAAAGTCCTACAAAAGCTCAGAAGCTGCGGGTACATAGTAGCGGTGGTTGTACCTGACGATGCCGTTGTATAGTTTCCACTCTGGTGCTGCCATGTGGAACTCGATGGTGATCTCAATCATTTGGAGTTGGTGATTTGTCGAGGCTGGAAGACGGAGCTCGGTGAGGAGGTCGAAGGCCACCTTGTCATCGATGGCGCCCGCCGGCCGAATAGCGGGCTGCCCCCAGGGCACCCTGGTCTCCGGCGGGGTTGTGTCGATGTTGTTGTCGTCGGCGACGTCGTCATCAGTCACAATGGCGCACGGTGAAGCTAGAGATGTGTGTCAAACTATTGCGTGAGGGCATCATGCGCGGTTCTTCCCACTAGACCGCTTCACAAATAGGAGTGCGGAGCCCGCCGACAAAGAGGTGGATGCAGTGGAGCGGGCTCGGAAGGTCCATGCGTGTAGCATAGGCCTCTAAGGTGTCGATGTAGTCGTTTAGATTGCCATCCTAACGTGGTGGTGCCAGACCACCCGTCGTGTTGTTGTCAATGGGTGGCCCAAAGTCGCGCCTCAGGTAGCGCGTGTAGATGTCCCTCTCCTCTAATGACCTCCTCCTGGACAAGCGGCTAAACCAGAGCTGTGTTGTACCTGTCAGATGGAAAGCAGCATACCGGGCATGGAACTAGGGGTTGAGCTCGTTCTGTAGCATGAAGATCTCCATCTTGCTGATCTAGAGGTCTAGGATCTGGTGGTGCCATCGCACGCAGTACACTTAGATGTAAAATAAGATATTGTGGTGGATGCAGAGTCATCGTTGCGGTACGAAGAGTGGCCGAACCAATGATCTGAGGCATGGGTGCCGCCGGAGGCACCATGTGGGCCGCCTCTAGTGTCTGTGCGACAAGGGGGTAGCACCAGTTAAGCAGGGGGTGGCGTCGAGTTGCTGTTGGAGTCTGCGGTTGGCTCGGCGGTGAAATCGACCGGAAGGTCGCTCTAGGGAGCTTTAAAGGTGGTGCCTAGTGGGTGTCCTAGAAGATGGCGGCTGGTGTCGTCCTCGGTGACGCCCTCGGGATGGGGTCGGTGCCCAAGGTGGTGCCCTAGGGGGCACCGCCCGCCCATGGCGGTGGCCATGGCCGCATCGTCGCCGGGTTTCACCGCCCAGCATGGCGGTGGAAGACGGATCAAGGTGTTGTTGTTGACATTCTCCATGCGGTGAAGGCGAGCTTCAATCTCGCCAAAGCGGTGGTCGATCTTCTCGGCTGTCCTCGAGGAGATGCTTGAGGTCCATGAAGAAGTTGTACATCTTGAAGCCATCGGTGATGGGAATCGCCCCGGTCTCGGTACCACGGTCACGAACCCACCTTGGGAGGGGCGGCGATGCCCGGTCTTGGCCGGCCGCCCAAAGCGGGCGGCGCGGTGTGGCAAGCAAGGGCGGCAAGCTTGGGGCAGGGAGCGAGAGTGTTGGGGAATATTTCTTTATTTGCTTGTCCCTAAAAGATTACATCCTTCTCGCTTATATAGCCTTCCTATGAAACCGGTAATTCAAGCAATCTCTAAATGTTTTCTTATATTCCGAATACTTTTCAAGCAAACTCTTATTCTTTTCCTAATAGGAGATTTCCTTATAGAGTGAAATATCACCTTCACACAAAAATCTAGTCCTAATCAAATGCGTTGATGACGTGGCCGAGGACGGCCACGGCAGCGGCGGTGGCGGCAGTAACGCCGAGCCCCTTGATGCGCTTCCCCCTCCTGGGCCTGCCTACCCCGAGCCTAGCCCCCTGTGGGCCGGGCCAAATCTGTATTGTGATAGTCCCGCAGAACGGGCACAATAGTTGTCCATCTCTCACTCCTAGTACACGTGCATACGCCAAGCACGCTGAGGACGAACCACCGCCTGAGCCTGTTGCCATCTAGCACTGGGAGGAAGCCCAAGACGCCCACGCCACCGCACCAACACTCGCCGCTCTGCTGCCGCCTCTTCACCCGCCGCCACTACTTTTGTCGTGGAGAAGGGGGAGTGAGGAGTGCCAGATAGTGACCTGGTCCGACCAGTCCGCGTCACATATACATGGTCCAACCTAACAAAAACCTAGGACTCGAGGCAGTATGGTTCGTTTGCCATCGTTCTCTCTCCTCAGCTGCCCGTTAAGAATAGAATAAGGATCATAATATGCTCTAGCAAAATTGCAACAAACGACCATGTGTTCTGACAAAAGAGTCTACTTTCAGTGTTCCTCTGCAAAAGAGCACGACTTTCATGTGGCAAATTATGCCTTTTCTAAAAGGGAAAAAAAATAGATCTAACGGTTACAGATCTCCGGAGCCCATGAATTTAATGGCCAAATGTTTCGATTAATGTGTGAATTTCTAGCATTTGCCTTTTTTTCTCTCACTTATCTAGCGCGATTAACGTACGTGAGGGCTCCGTTAGAGCCTCCAATTAGTAATAGTAAGATAAGATGTCCCGTCATTTAATTGGATGGGATTTGGTTCTTTGGTCTTTGCATAAAATAAAATTGGAAATTGGGATCCGTTGGAGATTAAAAAAACAAGATGTTTTAGCCTTCTTTGGCATTTCTTATTGTTCAGACGACGATGTCTGCGTGAGTTAGAGTAGGATTCTGACAGGAGTCTGAGGTGCTCCGTAAGTTATAATCAAACAGGATTCGGAGTTGTTCTTTGGTACGTAATCCGATCCAATTACGTACGTGGAACTGCTGATTTTTATATATACGTTTTGCGCGTCCTTTGGTCGCCGATCAGGGCTGTGGGCTGTCATCAGGGCACGTACTCGACCCATGGAGATTGCAGAAGGCACAAAGGAAACGAAGGCGTTCAAGCGGCGGAAGCTCGGGTGGCGATGGCAACCTGGACCGGCTGAGCGCTCTACCGGACTGCCTCCTCCATGAGATCATGTCCTCCCTCAAGGCCCGACAGGTGGGTGCAGACGTGCGTGCTGTCCACACGCTGGAGGCAGCTCTGGCGCTCGTGCCGTGCCTCGACGTCGACATCGCTGAGTTCAGGTGTTCCGGCGGCGGAGGCGACAGCAGATCCTCCAACAAGTCGAACTCCGATGATGACAGCTCTGACTCCGACACCGACTCTGACTCCGACTACGACGACTTAGAGTACTTCCACAACAAGGGCAAAGGGTGGCAGAAATTTGAGGACTTCGCCGCCAACCTCATGCACCATTGCAACCTCGCCCAGCTGGATTCTTTCAGGCTCGACATCGATAGGGGCAAGAAACCTCCGTTCATTGGCCGGTCCGGCGGCGCATCACACAACATCTGGACATACAGCGGCCTACATGCAGAGGCATGGCTCCGTCGCGCCATGAAATACTGCACGGCGCCAGGACCAACAGATCAGCGTCAGGGACTCAACATGAGCACAAGCTATTGGCGCCTCAAAAGGCTTCGTCTTCGCTACGTACCTCTGGGCAATAGTTTTGGCGAGCATCTTAGCTCAGTGTGCGGCTCTTTGGAGGATTTGGAGCTGGATCATTGCACCTGTGAGATCCGTAAGATCGCCTCTGACACGCTCAAGAACTTAGTTCTGAAAAATTGCTCGTTCAACGGATGTCTCTCCGACATTACATGCCCCACATTGAAGACCTTGGTTATCGATGGTGGCTCCAATGGATATGCCAACCCATACCCGTTGGCTATCTCGGCCCCCATGGTTGCCTATCTACGCCTGGATCTGAATGCTGAGCGCTTCCATGGGGGTTTTTCGATAAACAAGACGATGTCATCCCTTGGCAGGGCTTCCATTCATTTGCGCCACCACCAATACGGTCCATCCAGGGGCAAGTTTGGGCGTCTACTTTACGGGGATCAATCCAAGCTCCTTTGTAGTGTGTCTAACACGACAAGTTTGGAGCTGTCAGGTGTTGGGACCATGGTATGCATGCTCTTTGGCATCTTTAGTTTGCTCTGCAAGTGTTCCATTTTATTGGTCACTCTGATAATGTGTTGGTGCTATCTACTTAATTCCCTTATTTCCAATGTACTCTAGGTGCTCGGCGAGGAGCCCAAATTCCAGGAATTCCAGAACCTGAGGAACTTGCAGTTGGGCGACTGTGATCTCAGTGACGACTTCCGCTTATTGCGATTCTTTCAAAAAGGTTCGCCTAATCTAGAGAAGGCCACTTTGCGGCACTGCAAGGTACTACACTAGTACACTGTAGCTCAGTTTTTACTAGCTTCTCATATGCAAGCATATATATAATTCTTCATCGATCTCACAACTTTTGTGTTGGCCACACCCACAGTTCCCAGATGATTCTGACTTTCAGGACAATGAAGTTGGAACGTGCAAACTCGACAACGACAAGGCCTCATCTTCTGATCGTTGTGCCTTGGACTTCCTACGTGATGGGAACGTTGAGCTTGAAATCATATAAAGATGGCAATGCTGCCTACCTATCGATCTGCTGACGAGCTTGTGGTCGACCTACCACCAAATCCCGAAGGTACCACTGATGATGTTGTTCCTGATGCTGCTACTGCTGCTCCTGAAGATTCTACTGGAGTTGGTCCTTGTCGGGGACATAGGCGTAGGACGACCAACATGGTCTCGGGACCCGAATGGCGTGTTTCTGTTTGTGTAGCAGGAGAGAGTCAGAGAGATATATATAGATGACAGTATAGTATGAGCTAGGGAGATGACAAGAAATGTATATATTAATTAACTAATCAGGACGAATTCTAGTTCAATCTTTGTGAGTATTCCTTGTTTGCTTTTTAGATTGCAAATAATACGAAACTTGTTTAGTATTTTTATATTATTAAAGTAGTTTTTCTATAAATTTTGTAAAGTTCAATATGTTTTTGATTTTTTTAAATGCATATTTATTTTACAAAAATATTTGATATTTTGATGGAAAATGTTTTCATAATTTTATAAAAGTATTTCAACAATTTTTGTAAAATTCACAGTTTTAGGTAAGTTGAGCTTAGAAAATACTACTACCTTCCATTCTAAATTATAAATCACTCTGATTTTCTAATACATTTATGTTACTAAGAATCTATAGATATAATAATATGTCTAAATATATTGCAAGATTGATGAAACAAAAACGACAAAGAGACTAGCTGACTTGTTATTTGGAACGTAAGGAGCTTTTTTTATAGCAGAAAAGGTTAGACAATACTCAAGTGGAAATGGGCCTCGGAGAAATCTTGGCCGTGGCAATGGGCCTCCAGTGGGACCAGTTCACCGACCCCCATTCCTCCTCTTTTACTCACTGGCCGTCGCCGACGAGGGTTTCGGCAGCTCGCTCGTATCTCCTTCTCCTCCCGGCAGGCTGGAGGCTGCGTGGCCAAGGCACTAGGTAGGCCCGCTTCCCCGACCACCCACCTGTATATACGTAATCGATTGTTGTTCCTGAATCTTCGTATAGGATTGTTGGTCTCTAATACGCTGCAGACATCCCGTCTCTTAATCGGATCGGATTTCGTGCGTTCTTGTCTAAATTGTGTAGATCGGAGAGATATTTAGATTCCGCTGTACTGTTACTGTACCTCAACCAAAATATTTTTAAAAAGTTATCTTAGAGTTTTTTTTTTTCGCATTTCTTATTGTTCAGATTCAGACAATTTCTGCACGAGTTAGAGCAGAATTCCGAGGTGTAATCGAACCAGAGTCTGAGGTGGTGTTCTAAGTTGTAATCGACCAGGATTCAGAGGTGTGCTTTTGGAAATATTCTTGGACGTTTGTTCATCTTATTATCTTATATAAATACATATACATGGAGCTATGCAGGACACGAAGGTCCATGGAGATTGCAGACGGCACAAGGAAACGGAGCCGTTCCAGCGATGGCAGTGGCGGAAGCTCGGCCGGTGGCATGGACCGGTTGAGCGCACTACCAGACTGCCTCCTCCACATCATAATGTCCTCCCTCAAGGCTCGGCAGGTGGTGCAGACGTGCGTGTTGTCAACACGCTGGAGGCACCTCTGGCGCTCTGTGCCGTGCCTCGACATCGATATCGTTGAGTTCAGGACCAAGGCGGTGGCGGTACATGCCTCTGATGATCACAGCACCGAAGGCGACAACCAGGACAAGGGAAAAGGGTGGGACAAATTCGAGGATTTCGCCGTCAACCTCATGCTCCACTGTAACATCGCACTGCTGGAGTCATTCAGGATGGACATTGATAGGGGTAGCAGACCGCAGTCGTCCTATTGTTCCTATGATTGGACATGGGAATTCAGCGGCCGACAAGCAGCGGCGTGGCTCCGTCGCGCGATGAAGTACTTGACGCCAGGTCATGCCATCAGTAAGCATGAGGGACTGAACATGAGTCCCCGTTCTTGGCGCCTCAGAAGGCTCCATCTCTGCCACATACCTCTGGATGATCATTTCGTGGAGCAACTCAGCTCAATGTGCCACTCTTTAGAGGATTTGCAGCTGGACCATTGCACCTGTGAAATCGGTTCGATCGCCTCTGACTCGCTCAAGAGCTTAGTTCTGAAAAATTGCTCGTTCAACGGATGGCTCTCTGACATTGCATGCCCCACATTGAAGACCTTGGTTATAGATGGCGGCTCCAATGGACGTGGCAACCTGGCTATCTCGGCCCCCATGGTTGCCTATCTATGCTTAGATGTTAATGCTAACCACTACCGTGGACGTATTTCCATAAACAAGATGACATCCCTTGACAGGGCTTCCATTCATATACGCTGCCACGAATCCGGTTTATACAGCAGCATTATGGGACCGAGTAAACTTAGCGGCGATCAATCAAAGCTTCTTTGTGGTGTATCTAATGCCACAAGTTTGGAGCTGTCAGGTGTCGGGAAGACGGTATGAACCCTTTACTTTCCTCTGCAATTGTTCCATTTTTATTTATACGTCACTCTGATAATGCGTTGGCGGTGCTATCTACTTCAAATGTGGTGCAGGTGCTCGGTAAGGAACCCAGATTCCAGGAATTCCAGAACTTGAGGTACTTGCTGCTAGGCGACTGTGATCTCAGTGATGACTTCCGCTTATTGCGATTCTTTCATCGGGGTTCGCCTAATCTACAGAAGGTCACTTTACGGCACTGTAAGGTACTGTGTATCTTGGTTTCTAGCTCCTTGTGTAACCATCCAATGCAACATAGTTCACCATTGATCTCACATCTTTTGTGTTCGTTGCCTACAGTTCCTAGGTGATTCTGATGACAAGGAAGGAACATACAGTGATTTTGATAACGAGGAAGGAACATACAGTAATTCTGATAACGAGGAAGGAACGCGCAATCTGGAGAAGACCTCATCTTCTGGTTGCTGCTGTGGGCTGGACTTCCTACATGATGAGAATGTCAAGCTTGAAATCATACATAAAGATGATGATGCCAGCCGATCCTCAGACAATCTAGAAAATCTAAAAGGTACCACTGATCCTGTTCCTGACGCTGCTGCTGCCGAAGATCCGGTGCCTCACTCATCAGGAGTAGGGCCTCGTCGCGGAACTCGGCACAGGACCACTAGCGTGCGCTTCTCGGGACCAGAATGGGAACGGCCTGTGTAAAGTGGTGTGTTTAACTGTTTATGTTCTGTAGCAAGAGATATGCAGACGAGTGTCGGAGGGAGAGAAACAACAAACGTATGAACTAATCGGACCAAATTCTAATTGTCAGCAACTCTGTCAGTATTCCTCATTTGGCTGAACCCATCTTTATTCTTTTTCTAGCGCCCTGTACTCTTAATCTCACTCAAATTCTAGTACCAAACACTTAAGGATTACATAAGACTCACCAAATTTAACGTGCCATTGTTAGTACAAGACATTTTGGTGCCTCATTCATCGTTCGGAGTACATGTGGATTTTAAATACATTTTATAAGTAGCGAGCTTGTACTTTTGACTCATTTCTAAATGATGTAAGCCGTTGCTTTGTTAATTTCTCCATTAAAATGTACTCTGCTTGCTTGCCTAAGGATAAGATTGCTTCTGGAAAATATCTCTTTTAAAGGCCTTTGAAATGTGTCAACTTGCATTTGCATTTCTTGATGGAAGTGTTTCTAATTTATTTATTTTTTCAAAAGAGAAAACACTGAAAGCTTCAAAATGCACATGGAAATTGCGTGCTCCCTTAGGCTCCCTTTTGGGACTTAATTAACAAAGACACATAATTTCAAAGACTAAACACCAGCTCCAAATTATGCTGATTTGTTCTTAGAGTAAGCATAGTTTTTGGACTTTAAAATATATAGAGACGGTCTAAGCATCGCACACAAGCATATGGTTATCACAAACCGCATCGGTCGGCCCAGATTTAATTCAGGGCCCTCAAAGAAATTTTGGTTGGGGAAATGGGCCTCCAGTTGGCCATCGGTCCTAGATGATTCTCTTTATGACATTTTTATGTAAAATATGGAAAGCATTAAAAGAAAAGCGTGTATGCCCTGCACACAGACCAAGACGCTTTTCTCCTCCCTCCACCCCCCGCACCATCGCACCCCATTCGCAGATCGTCTACGACCCTACGCCTCTCTCTCTCTCTCTCTCTCTCTCTCTCTCTCTCGGATCTCTCGCGAGGTAGCCCGTGCCCATGCCCAACGAGCTCCAACGGCCTGCGCTCGCGAGGCCATGGCTGATCTAGCAGATCCCGCGACGACGACATCGGCGGATCGATGAATCCGACAAATGGGCAGATTCGTCCGATCCAACGGCAGATCCGCCGGATTTTGTGGCGGTGGCGGTGGCGGCGCAGCTGATCTGTGCTGTAGGCCTCCTCCTTTCTCCGCTCTCCTCCTCCTCCTTCTTTATTATTGAGCTTGGGTGCTACCGAGCTCTCCCTATCGTCTCTTGTAGGCTATAGAATGGGCAATCGGGGGAAGAAGGTAGGTCATGCCGTGGCGATGGAAATGGGTGGTTTAGGGAAGATGGCGGTACTAGGGGCGGTCGGTGTGGTGGGGCCAGGGCCGCGAGGGGATCTCCGCTATGGTGGTGGTGGGGGTGTGGGGGTTCATGGCAGAGATGTGGGTTAGGGTAGGGAAGAAGATGTCACGAGCATGCTACGGTTTTCGCAGGACCTCCGTAGCGGTGGGCACAGCCGCCAAAGCTCGCGGCGAACCCCTAGCTTGCTATGGTAGGGCGATGGTGGCACGAGGGAGGGTGCCGACGCCTGGAAGAACAAAACTTTTTCAAAGAAAACTGTGTGCGTTGAACGGTTAGGGATCCTGCACGTGCACGCTTTTAGCAAAACATGGTTTTGCCGTTCGCCCCGCCACTCTCTATGGTGCTTCAGATTAGATTGGAGCCTCTCCTCTCGTGGCAGGCCGGAGGTGGAGGCTATGGCGTGGGCCCTCTGTAAGTGCCTTCCTAGGCCACCCATCCCTACACTGTCGCTTCACCCATAATCGATAGTTATGAACCCACAATCGATAGTTATCAAGGAATAGGAATCTCCATTGATCTCTAATACCGAAATGCAAGGGGGCAAGGCCATATCTCCCAATTTAGCTACACACGCCGTCCTCTAAGGTGTTCTAAGTTGTAATAATCGAACGAGACAACTTTGGTAATACATGGAAGTATAGATATTTCCATTTTTAAATTTGGTGCTTTGGTCATTTATTTATATGGTATATATATACATGGAACTTGCAGGACAGGTGCTCCACGGAGCTTGCAGAGGGGACAAGGAAACGGACCCGAGCAAGTGATGCCTATGGCGGAAGCTCAGCCAATGGCCCGGACCGGCTGAGCGCTCTACCGGACTGCCTCCTTCACACCATCATGTCCTCCCTCAAGGCCCGACAGGTTGTGCAGACGTGCGTTCTGTCAACACGCTGGAGGCACCTCTCGGGCGCTCTGTGCCGTGTCTCGACGTTGACATTGTTGAGTTCAAGACGAAGGCGGCAGCACCTGCCTCCAGCATTGGCGGCAGCACCAGCAGCTCCCACTTAGACAAGTCCAAAGTGTGGGATGGATTTGAGGATTTTGCCGTCAACCTCATGCTCCATTGCAACATCGCGCTGCTGGATTCATTCAGGATGGACATTGGTAGGGGCTGGAGACCTCTGTCCTATCGCTATGGTTGCTATCACATTTCAACACTAGGCTGGGAATACAGCGGCCGACAAGCAGCAGCATGGCTCCGACGGGCGATGAAATACTGCACAACAGGACCAGGCTCTTGGCGCCTCAGAAGGTTGCATCTCTGCCACATACCTCTAGACGACCGTATCGCTGGAGCACCTTAGTTCAGTGTGCCACTCTTTGGAGGATTTGGAGCTGGACAATTGCATCTGTGACATCCATTTGATCACCCCCCTCAAGAACCTGGTTCTGAAACACTGCAAATGGGGTGGATTCCTATCTGACATTGCATGCCCCACGTTGAAGACCTTGGTTATCGATGGTGGCTACAGTGGAGTATCCTGTGACCCCATGGTTATCTCAGCCCCCATGGTTACCTATCTATGTGTAGATGTGGATGGTATCTGCTTCCGTGGAGCTATTTCGATAAACGAGATGCCATCCCTTGATAGGGCTTCGGTTCATCTACACAGTCACAAATATAGTTTTTTGTCCAAACTTATGTCTGGAAGTAAACTTGCCGGGGATCAATCTAAGCTTCTCTGTGGTGTGTCTAACGTGACAAGTCTCAAGTTGCTAGGTGTCGGGACGACGGTATGCTCTTTGGCATCTCTATTTGTTTTCTCTGCAAGTTTTCATTTTATTTGTCACTCTAATAATGTGTTGGAACTGCTATACTCCAGGTGCTCGGTAAGGAACCCACATTCCTTGATTTCCAGAACTTGAGGAACTTGCTGCTGGATGACTGTGATCTCAGTGACGACTTCCGCTTATTGCGATTCTTTCATTGGGGTTCACCTAATCTAGAGAGGGTCACTTTGCGGCACTGCAAGGTACTACAATGTAGGTTGGTTTTGTAACTCCTTATGTAACCAATGCAGCATAGTTCATAATGGATCTGGCATCTTTTGTGTTGTCCACAGTTCCCAGGTGATTCTGAGGACATGCAAGGAACGCGCAAATTAGACAAGACCTCATCTTCTGGTTGCTGCTGTGCCCCGGACTTTCTACGTGATGACAACATCAAGCTTGAAATCTATCTATATCTATCTATATCTATATCTATACTATACTATAAAAGAGCGATGAAATTGAAGTTGATTGTCACCATAAGAACTCCCTACCCACATGAGACTGACGGGTGGACCAACATGAGAAGGACACCAGGAACATATGGAACATCCACATTTCTCTCTCGCTTTCTGTTGCCGATCTCCCCTCCGATCTGTTTTTTTTGTTACGCGCGTGGAAGCATACCCGCCGCTGTACCCTCTCTCTGGCCACGACCCCGCGCGTACCCACACCCAGCGACTCAACCCCTTCTTCATCTGGCCAGTTGCGACACGCAAACAATGGTGCCCCCCAAACGGCGCGAGCATCCCCCCGATACGGTGGCTAGGAGAGATTGCATGGCATTCTGTTCAGCGCCGTACGGACGGCCGGGAAAACGCCGCAGACCCGCCCGTCATCGCAACTTCTCGCGCAATGGAACATCGTCGGCGTCGCCACCGCCCACACCGCCACGCTAAGGCCGTCGCTACGAGAGTGCCTCCACACTCCACAGGCAGCCGACGATCGACCTGCTGCTCCTTCTCTTTCCCTCGCATAGGCTCCACAAAGATGCATGTCCCTCTCCTCTTCGAGATCACGCCTCATGCCGAAGACCTCCACGCTGCCTCCATCGGAGGCGACTTCTGCTCCCTTGCCGTCCCCGACGAGAAGGTCACGTCTCCGTTAAGAGGTTCCACTTCCAGCGTCCCTCAGGTCTGATCTCCAAGACTCCATCCACTTTCGTTGTTGATCTATTAATCTCCACGCATGGGGAATCGTTTGTAGAGCTGATTTTGAATCTCCAATGGTGATGACGATTGATTCAACATCTAACTCGATGATCTCTCTCCTGAAACCCTACCCTTGAGGAGCGCTAATCCCATCTCCAACCACGGCGCCCCCTGTTCGATGACCACCTCGACGCGGAGCCTGCCCTCGCCACTATCCTCCCCGCGGATTGCTACAGAGCGCAATGAAGACCCGGTGGCCAGCAACCTCGAGTGGTCTGTGCCCGCAGCCTCCACTGTGGCGATGTAGCAGCAGCACCCCGCGTCGAAGAAAGTTGTGAAAGAGGACATCGATGCGCGCGGCCGTGCCCGCGGCTCTGCATCGGCGGCTGAGGCCAAGACTGCAACACAGCATCAGCCCCCGCGGTATGTTGCTGTACCATAAACACGCCCAGATGTTATGTTCTATCTCATCTCACTCCCTGTATTTCTCTCTCTCTCCCCTATGCCGCTTCATTGTGTCTATATGCTTAACTCCTGGATCTCACACTGTACTCTGCGTGATTTTGTAATTTAATTGGTGTTCACCAATAGCACTGTATGACCGCTGCAGCAGTACTGCACTGCAGTACTGTTCCCTAATACTCTTCATGCTAAAAATTCTTTCTCCGACCACTGTGATTGATTAGTTTAATTCAAGAATTGTGAACTGCAGTTTGTATTAACAGTAAAATTGAGCCTCTTGTAATTCACTTTTGATCGCTTTTTTATAAAAAAAAAAATATAGCCTTGTTAGTGTCTTTGACATTCGACCACTTCATTGTTTGTTTGCAGAAAGTTGAAGATGCACTTTTGGAAAGGCAATGATTTTCTATAATCAATGTTCCATCCTTGAGGACGATGTCAACTGCAATAGATATGGAGAATGAAATAATCACAATCTATAATTAAATAATCATAATCTATAATTTTATGCAAGATAGGTATAGGTTTAAGTTTTTCCTTTAAGTTTCTAGGACTTTTCGTTCAAAAAAAAAAAAAAAGTTTCCAGGACTTGAGTCCCTTGTTCATATTCCAATCGATTATGCTTGTGTTGTCAAGAAGATTCGAAATGAGATGGATTTAACACAGTAACACCTATAGGTCTGGAAGGGCTTTCACCTTCTGCACCTCAGTGTGACAGCTCAACAAGTAGGAAGCCCTTTTCTGAAGACAATTTGGAAAAATACCAATTGAAGTGCAATTGTTGGCAGTCCTCTTGCCTGCAAACTGATGGGTACTGCAGGTGGTCTGGGGAGTACCTGCAAAAATGTCTGCTTGTAATGTTCAGTTACTTGGTGCAAAGAGGAAAACCATGCTGGATTTTGTACCGCCACTTCTCAGTCTCGTGTTTGATATCTTGAACAAACCAAGTGTTTTAGAGCATTTGGCTATCCTAAACAAACGAAGTGTTTCAGAGCTCTCCTCCAGCTTTAAGGACTCACAACTGAAGTTGTCAAAAAAAACGGACTCACAACTGCAGACTAGCCAGGAGAGTGAGAGATTGCAGGCTTGCATCAATCACTGAATCCAGTAGAGGTGAATGCAACTTCATTTGTGATATATTGTTGAAACATGAAAAGCCAACATGACTTTTTTGTTTTGCGATTGGCGACTTTATTAGAGCTCACAGCTACAATGCAATTCAACAAATATATCTCAGCTACAATGCAATTCAACAAATATATCTCACAGCTACAATGCAATTCAACAAATATCTCAAAGGATGAAAAGATAAACATAAATATGTCCATTTCTCTTTTAATTAATTTCTTCCTGGAAGGTGTCCTGTTCATAAATAATGACATGTTCCATTTATAGGCACACATTATGATCATTACAATAGAATTGTGTTAACTACTGAATACGGTAGAGTTGAGCACAGCTTTATTTTTGTAATCTGTAATATATTGTTGAAACATGAAAAGCCGACATGCCTTTTTTTGTTTTGTGATTTGCGACTTTAGGTCTCATAGCTACAACTACAGTGTAAATCAATAAATATCTCAAAGGATGAAAAGATGAGCATAAATTATGTTCTTTTCTCTTTTAATAATTAATTTCTTCCTGGAAGGTGTCCTGTTTATAAATATAATGACATGATCCAATTACTGGCACACATTATGATCATTGGAACAGTCCTTGGATAATATTGAAAGATAGGCACACATTATTTTATTTTTTTCTGATAGATTTAATTAGGGTGATTGTAATTACAAGATACATTTTTTCATAAACTTTAGAGCTTGAATTTGTAATCTTGTGTGCAAATCCGTCAATCTATAATTGATATTTGTAGGTTTTATTGTACATGCAACAAGCAATATATATAGGTTTTGTTTTCTCAATTTTTTCATTTTATTGCCCTTCTGACCCTCTCTAGCCATGACTCCTGTGAGCCCTGCAATTTGTTACTATTGGAGTTTCGGATGGCTTCAAACTTAGGAACATGCATGTACTCAATACTCTCATTGTACATGTATGTGCCCATACTTTTCGCCAGCCCACATCAATCATAGAGGGAAGAAGTGTTAGAAGACGGGAGAAGCTCATGGGAAGCGAGAGGCTTGTAGAAGTTAGAAATATTTACATGTCACAATAATGAATAATCACTAGCGCATTTTTGTAATCTTGTTCAGAATTCAAGAGAGGCAGTGTAGCATCTTCAACTAGAATCATCCATTATGGAAGTTTTTTGTGTGTGTGTCGACGTGCGTGTCGCACGTGCATTTCCACTAGTCATACATAAAGATGGTGATGCCTGTCGATCTACTAGCGAGCTTGTGCACCACCAACCAAATCTCGAAGGTACCGCTGATGCTGTTCATGACGCTGCCGCTGCTACTGCTACTGTTGAAGAAGAGTCGATGCATCATTCAAGTGGAGTTGGGCCTCGTCGTGGAACAAGGCGCAGGACGACCAACGTGCTCATCTCAGGACCAGAATGGGAATGAGCCATGTAAAGTGGCTTGTTTATGTTGTGCAGCGAGATATAGACCGGTGTATGAGTGGGAGAAGAAATTATGCAGTAATCAGACCACCGTGTTTTCTTTTCATTTTTTTTCTGATGCAAATGTTTCTATTTTATTTTTAAATAAGAAACACTTGAAGCTTCAAAATGGGCATGAAAATTAAGTGCTCCCTTCTTTTTTAAACCTTGGATCCTTTTCTGGACTGAACAATATAACAAGATATCCAGATCATTTTTATTTCAATCAGCATTAGATTGTGTTTGCTTAGGATTTGATTGTATAGTAGCACATATGCCCGTGCGTTGCCACGCAAGAAGGGTTGCGTGGTCAGGAACAATGTGATCTTTTTCCTCCATGTCGATGGCACCTCTGCCCCTGCTCTACCTTGTGCACACTGCCTCATGCACCCCTCATCCGCCACCCCTCCATTGTGCTTCTAGTGGGTGATGGGGCAGGAGAGCTTGTTTCAACGAAGCAAGGAGGCTTGAAATGAC
Source organism: Hyparrhenia diplandra (assembly GCA_015847255.1). NCBI lineage: Eukaryota > Viridiplantae > Streptophyta > Magnoliopsida > Poales > Poaceae > Hyparrhenia > Hyparrhenia diplandra. The sequence goes on from JADLZK010011056.1 coordinate 201,643, forward strand.
TCGAAGCAGGGAACTATGAAATGACTCGCAGCAAGAGTCATAGGAGAGTAAAAGAATGGGCCTAGTTTAGAGCAATAAAGATATAGAAGAGGTTAATCATAGCTTGCACGTGAGACTAGAAGACCCCTAATTGCAGTATCAATCAAGTATACCACAGCAATCTAAAACCAAGGTTGCCAGAACTAATATACCACTACCTCCATTTACAAATTATAAACCGTCATCTGTTTTTTCTAGATATTATAGTAAAAGCAATGTATTTCGAGAAACCAAAATATCTTATGCTTGCTTTTCCCCAAACTTTCTTTGAAACTGATACACTCTTACTTGTTACAGTTCCTTGTATCATTTAAAGTTAAATTTATTCTTTTCCACAAATTTATTCTATCAGTCGCGACGCTTTTACGGGCATTTCCACGAGCACCTGGCCAACATCCCATCCCCTTCCAGACGAAGGTTGATTCGCAGCTGCCCACAGCGAGTCCCGCCTCGCTACTCCCCTCCCCTTTCTGTGCCCTCCTTGTCGCCGTCAATGGAGCGGGGAAGGAGCTCAAGCCCAGCATGAACCCCTCCACCTCGCTGCCCCTTCGAGTCATCGCCGCCCTCCACACCCGCGACGCCTACAAGCTCCGCGATCTCCCGGCCTTCCAGTGCGCGTCCAGCTCCTCCACCTCGTCGTCGGAGCTGGAGTACCCGTCGGGCCTCGCGACCGGGATGTGTCACGCCATGCACCTATAGCTGTAGCCCCGCATGCCACACGGCTACGAGTGGGGAGCGGGGAGCGGCAGCACCAAAACCAGGGCGCGTGGGGGGGTGGAGTTGGGCCTGCGTATGGGGGCGCCCGAGATTTGTGACCGGCCTACTACAGGTGAAGCGACGGAGCCACGATGCAGCGTGGCCATTGAGCGTGGCGGCGCGCAGAGATGCGTATTTACGTATGTATAGGCAGACAGAAAAAAAGGTGAAAGAGAAATTTTCTTGCTTTTACTAATAGGTATAGATATAGATTAGGCAAGACCTCTCCATCCTATGAATATAAGAAGTCACATCTTTATCGAATCCAAGGAAATATCAATATAATATCCTTTTATCTTTTTGTTAGATAATGGATATAAAATCCGGCTTCATCTATCAACAAATAGAATCGGGCCAATACAAAGTTTTGCTAAATGACAAAATTTAATGGGCTGCAAAAGGCACACTATTACAGTCTGGGAAAAGGTAAATCTGAACCAAGTATTCAAGTAAGGTTCTTTCTAAACATGACCAACATCTCTTGTGTCTTGAGGATAACCATCCTTTGGAACAAAAAAATCGCAACACCGATGACTCAAGATGATGTGCGGCGTTGATCAATCGCTCCCGTTGATCATCATGCCACTGCAGACTTACCCAATGTCACAGCCAATGTGTTCCCCTGAAAAGTACCCGCAAAAAAAATTTCGTCCACATTTATCAAAAACCACTCTGTTTTGTGTTAACCAAATTGCCCAGCAAATTGTAGCAACTGCTGTTAATAACAATGAATTATATTTTTTTTTTGTGATTTTTGACTACCTTATGAAAAGATCACTTATATCGTAGTAGGTACTAAACCAAAAGTATATGTACAAAGACGCCATAAGAATTTGGCATATGCGCAATCAAAAAAAAGAGGTGTTGTATGGTTTCCTATCATGACCCAGGAAATAGGGCCCAGAAGGACAGGCTCGACAGGCCCGAGGAGTGCCAGCGCCACCCCCGGGCTCGCTGCAGCGCCCGCCGCCTTCCCCTACTTTCCGCGGATTCTTTGGCAATTAATTCGGGAATAAAGGAGGAAAATATCTAGGATTATCTTTAGGCATTTTGGTGTGCAAGGGGCTATCTCATCTATAAGGGAGACCCTTATTAGGAAATAAATAAATAGGATATGCTTGTAAAAGGTATTCCAATCTATAAGGAAACCTTTAGAGAGATTGCTTGAGATACAAGTCCCACTAGTCGGGCTATAAAAGTAAGGGGTCCTGTAATCTTTCAGGGGCAACAAGCAAATAAAGAATTTTATCCCAACCGCCCTTCGGGCCGCCGCCCCGCGCCGCCCCGCGCTGCCCTTGGGCCGCGCGCTGCGCGCCACCACCGCCGGCGGCCACGCCGCCCCCATCCTCCTCTCCTTCTCCTATTTCCCCAATTCACGTGTCGGTTCCAGCCCAATCTAGCCGGTTCCCGACCGGTGGTATCCGAGACCACTACGATCCACCCACCACCATGGACGCCGAATCGAAGAAGCCAAGAACTTGGGGATGAGTTCGCCAAATTCAACATCGGGATGGACACGATCGAGGATAAGCTCTCTATCCTCTCGGAAGATGACCCAAAGAGCTCAAGCGACGTCAACAACTCCATGACGCCGAGATCGCAATGAAGACGACAAAGAGACAAGCGGCCCGCGACTTCATCAAGAAGCGGACCGATGGCAAGCGTAACTGGGACGACCAGGTCACAAAGAGCCTGATCCGAGAACCCGATGAAGGGCTACTTTGGGGTCAAGGTCGCGCCCGCCAGGGCGCCGCCACCGGGGCGTATGCGCCGCCCCTCCTCCCCTCCGGCCGACACCTTCCCAGCTCACGCCCCGCTTTGCACAAGCTGTCCTTCCCAACCTACGATGGCAAGGAGGATCCCCTCCCATGGATCAACCGCTGCGAGCAATTCTTCAGGGGACAAGGTACGCCAGCTACAGAGCAAGTTTGGTATGCCTCCTATCATCTCACAGGAGGAGCACAACAATAGTACATGAGGCTGTCCCAGAGAAACCGGTGGCAGATTAGGGCAAGCTTTGCTCAATACGCCAACGAGCGCCGCCCAGCCTGAACGGCGGAATGGGCCTGGGTGAGCCTGGCATCGCCAGAAGACAGTGCAACGCCGATGAGTACATTGAACAATTCTTGGCACACGTGGCACGCGCAGGCAACCTCGACGACCAGCAGCAGGTCCCCAAGGACATGGAGGCAGCCATGTCTCTCGCCAGGGCGTACGAGCGACGTCTTGCCATCCTCTACAACACAAGCCAAAGCAGCGGGCGAAGGCCGTGGCGCCGCGCCCGTGGACCTGCTGGCTGCCCCCGGGCGCCCTCCCCGTCCGCAGCAACGACTTCGGTCGTTCAGCGGCCGACACCAGAGGAGATGACGGAGCGACGCAAGGCTGGACTCTCGCTTCAATCTGCGTGACGAACCGTTCACACGGGGTCACAAGTGCAAGCATCTCTTCGACATCATGATCTTCAATGACTACACCGACGACACGACGAACGCCCCATTAGCGGATGTCAAAGAGGAGCCGTTGAACTGAAGTCCTCGTTGGGGACCCCGACTCCCGAGACGTGGTACTCATTCTCTCTACCTCTTCGGTATGATCTCAGGCACGGGCGTCAACATCATCGTCGACTCGAGCAACGCACAACTACATCGACCCACGCGTGGTGACCACGGGCAGCCTCCCGGACTCAGCCATCGCGTGTCGTCGATCACCACCGGCACCGGTGCCACGTCTACATGCCGCGCCGCCACCTTCGACGTGCCACTATGCCTCGACGCCAAGACCGCCGACATCGACGCCCACGCCATGCCATCGGGCGACGACGTCGACGCCATCCTTGGCATGCCTTGGTTGGCAAGCCTGGGACGCGTGACTTGGGACTTCGCGACCCACGAGCTGCAGTACTACCGCGACGGTCGCCCGACCACGTTCACTTCAGCTCTACCCCCCCAGCGTAGGGGCGCCCCGCCCCGCCTTGCCGGTCGCATCTTCGCCGGCGTCCGTACACCCGCGACTCGACTTGGGAAACGCTCGAGGCATGCGACCGCTTTGACCTTTATGACACGTCCGTCGGAAGTCTTCGCTCGGCTACGCCAGGCTACATTAGAGGATCGGCACCTACGCCAGACGCCCTCGACGTCACCACGGCGACGCCGCTCCAAAGATGGACACTTGAGGACGGCTTCCTCCTCTTCGACGGCCGATTCTACCTTCCGGCCTCCTCTCCACTACTACCGGACTTGCCGGAGGCCTTGCTTGGGCGGAGTTCGCGGGGCGAACTTCCTCACCTTGGGAGCTTATACGACGGAGCCAACTTCACCGCACCGACCGCCATCCTGTTGGGCGGCATATGGCGCGGTGCCACCACGTCGGCCCAGCCAGGGTCGTCTTCCTCGACGGCATGGACCGCCTCTTCCTCACCGTCGACAATGTCCACATCAGCTATGATGTAGAGAGGGGTGTCCACCAGCTTTCGCCCTCTCTGTTCGACGTCGGCTCCTTCATGTACGGTACAATGTTGAACTTGGCTGCTACTCCTCCTACTCGCCGTGAAATCACCATCCGGCGCCTGCTTCGCTCTTCGTCAACGCTCCACCCAATGAGCGTTTCTTGTTCCTGGAGAGCCCACCCCGCGACATGGTGCATCGGCACCTTGATGTGGGCGTTCCACGGAACTGGGCTGGCAGCCCGCCGTCAGACAACTTCCGCACAAAGAGGGACGGCCGTTCACCGGTACATCTACCACGGCTTCATCGGCTACCTTCGCTACCTCCCGGAGTTTGATCCTAAGCGAACCGGGGAGAACATGATCCTCGGGAACCCAAAGGCAGGGGTCGACTCCTGCACGCAGTTGAGCTCATTGTTCCGGGGGCAGCCAATCTCCACCGGTGTGTGACAGAATGGACTTTCATCCAGTAGCGAGGACGCCGGTCGGAGAGAAGGGGGAGATGTCATGACCCAGGAAATAGGGCGAGAAGACAGGACGGGCCCGACAGCCCGAGCCGCCCCCCCTGGCTTCGCCCCCCCCACCCCCCTCCTTTCCGCGGATTCTTGACAATTAATTCGGGAATAAAGGAGGAAAATATCTACGATTATCTTTAGGCGTTTTGGTGTGCAAGGGGCTATCTCATCTATAAGGGAGACCCTTATTAGAAAATAAATAAATAGGATATGCTTGTAAAAGGTATTCCAATCTATAAGGAAACCTTTAGAGAGATTGCTTGAGATACAAGTCCCACTAATTCGGGTGTTAATATTTCTTACACGATCCCAATTAGGAAGGCTTAAAGAAATATATATGGGATATCTATCTAATCATGTTAGCTTGGATATGGGATTAACCTCATGATCCAACAAAGCGGAGTTAGGCGGTGTTAGTAGTGGGATGTAAACTTAGCATCATTATCCATAGTGGAGTTAATCTCACGGGATATGTACTCAAGGTATACCACTCATTTCTAGGCATTACCTATACACTAGTCATCGTCACCCTAGCAATAACGCTCAAAGAAATGTGGGGCATGGTACTCTTGATTGGCCTTGATAAAAGAATAAACATGATATTCAAGCAGTTTACGGATAGAAATACCAATTGTAGCACTTCACCGGGAGTAATCCGGGTATCGTATTTATATTTTACCACGTGGGAAGGGAGTCTATGGAAAGGTAGAGAGAAAAGGATGTCTAATGATTTAGATTGTGATTTAGTTATGAGATCCACCTTACGGTAGTGTAATGCGTAGTAGCCATATGCATCTAACTTAACTCAACAGGATAAGTCACAAGATAAAGATAATAATATAAATGATAAATACCCAAGTCTAAGATCATCATATGCCACTAGTATCATACGAGCTATTAACATGTTATAGAAAGAATAGAATGAATATTCCTAAGATACTCCTAATCATATATGTAAATGAATACTACAATTAGTGCAATACATCTAGCTATCATGGCAAGGTTGGATTACTTCTACACATGGCAAGCATTACCAATAACAACCACGGACCTAAACTTGATCATTACCGTAATAATAAACTCGACTAGTCCTACATTCGGAGGGTGGATTCTAAAGGACTCAACAGACTGTCACTCCCGCGATCTACCACACGGCCCGAATGTAGGGTGCAATTGCGATAAACGTTGTATAAACACCACGTTTACACATTGCTTATCACCCACATAGTGATCATCTATATGGATGCTATACAATTCCATGCATAAAATATAAAGCAATCTTACTAAACTAAACATATAATCATAGCAGGCATAAACACATATCAATAAGAATATAATAATTATATAGATCAAAGACCATAACAATTGTATTCTAAATATAAGAGTACTTACAGATTGAATACAAGAGAGAAGTCTCAAGAACGATGATCCTTGCTACTTCTTGACTATCGTAAAACTCAAGATGAACTTAATCTTCAACTAGAACTAGCTATGTAGCTAACTACTTCTAGTATGAACTAGGGCTTAGGTCTAGACTTGGCTGGACTAGATGGGTATGAGTTGATGAATGAGTATGATAATGATCTTCTCAGCCACAGAGGGTCATTTGGTCTTCTTATATAGTACTTGGCGATGAACGTCAACCCTTGGATCAAACCGACCTTCAAGAACGGTGTAGAAACAACCTCAAAGTCGGTAGTAAACCGACCTAGAAAGGGGGAGCCCGACGGGGTGACCCCACCTGGCGGACGGCCTATGTGGCACCGGGGGCGCCGCCAGGGTGGAGTGCCACCTTGGCATCCCGTCTTTTCTAGTCTCCTCTCGGTATCTTCTAGAATGTTTTAGTTCACTTTTCGGGTTGAGTTACTTCACGGTTAAGTCTTGTCTTCATATGTCTTGTATATTAGGAACTTTCTCCATTCTTCTCTCGCAATTATCTATCAAGTCCCCCGGAAAGTCACGAATCACCAAAACTCGTGGAATTATGTTAGTTAGACCCCTAGACTTATGTTTGTCTTTGACTTGAGCCCTTATTTCATGTTATTTAACTTGTAATATTATGCTATAACAGGTGTCAACATCGGGCTATAAAAGTAAGGGGTCTGTAATCTTTTCGAGGGCAACAAGCAAATAAAAATTTTTATCCCAATCGCCCGCTGCCGCCGCACACGCGCCGCGCCACCACCGTCGGCACGGCCACGCCGCCCGCCACCCATCGCCGCCACCCCCATCCTCCTCTCCTCCTATTTCCCCAATTCACGTGTCGGTTCCAGCCCAATCTAGCCGGTTCCCGACATTTCCGAAAAATGGCAAATACAACAATATTTGTCACCATTCCGCTTATGTCTAACTAAATTGTCTTTAGTTAAAATCATACCTTTTTAGATACCAAAGATTTTTTTATTTTCATTGGTACTTTAATCGCCAAATATCTTGTGACACCCTAACGCCAATGTTAATTAGCGCAACATACATGGACTTGATTGTGAATTTTCCTAAAGCATTTAGACCCTCGAACAAAAATATCCCTTTGGTTTGTTAAAATTAAGTCTTGTAAGGATGCAACAATTCTATGCCAAGCATTAAGTTTGCACCTACTAAACTTCTTTTTTAAAGAAATACTTAGTAGTATTGAACTAAGCACTTGCGCAATAGAATCTTGTTTTCTCCTTACAATGTTAAACGAGAGAAGGAAATTTGTCTTTGAGACGTTTATTGCCCAACCATGTATCAAACCGTAATCCGGTTTGAGACCCATCGTTACCTTGAAAGTGCCAAGGTCCATGAAACAATCTTTGATGTTCATTAAACTTTTTGAAAAGTGGGAGTCTGTTGGTTTCTTAACACCACTTCCTAAAGTCTTTCCCCTATCTTTAATATATTTATTTCTTAACAATTCCCCGCCACATACCATCCTCGCTCAAAAGTTTGAACAACCATTTGCTTAATAAATATTTATTTTGAATATCTAAGTTTTGAATACCTAACACGCCTTGGTCTTTTGGTTGACATAACACTTCCATTTGGCCAATCTATATTTCCGTTTATGTTGGTCGTTTTGCCAAGAGAATCACGATCCGAAACCGTCTATTTTTTCCAATACTCCTCTCGACGATACTCAAAAAAAGGCATCATAAACATCGGTAAACTAAACAACACCTAGTTTATTAAGACCAAACGTCCACCTATCGACAATAGTTTTCCTTCCAACCACTTAATCTTTTTTTCTATTCTATCCTCAATTATTTTCCAGTCCTTATTGTTCAACTTCCTAGTATTCATAGGTAGGCCAAGGTAGCGAAAGGGATATTTTTTGACAACACACCCAAACAATTGTGAATAGAACTCTTTCACGTTCTTTTGCTTTACCAAAGCAAAAAATCTCAACCTTATGGAAGTTAATAGTTGCTCTAAAGTTCTTAGTAAAAGTTTCATATTTCTGACCTTTTTGAACATCATGGCTCATAAAGGTTACTATGTCATCGCATATTGAAAGATTGATAGCCCGTCCGAGATTAAATTAAGAATTACCCCCTAAACCTGTCCCGCTTGTTTCGCTCTAGCAATTAGTATGGCCAACATGTCGACTACTATATTAAATAGTATGGGAGACATAGGGTCACCTTTCCTAAGCCCCTCTTTAGTTTGGAAGTAAGAACCCAACCCGATCATTCACCTTAATATTAACATTGCCTCTTTTAGTAAAATTTTCCACCCATTAACACCATTTTAGCGAGAACCCTTTCATTCTCATTGTTTGTTGTAGGAAACTCCATTTAACCTTATCATACGCTTTCTTGAAATCAATTTTGTAAATTACCCCGTCTTTTTTTTTTGAATGATGTTCATGTAAAGTTTCATGAAGGATAACCTGCTCCCTCCATAATGTTTCTTCTTGGCAAAAAAGTCATCTGAGTAGGTCTAATTATCTTCTCTCGATATGGTAGTTAATCTATTGGTTGCTACCTTAGTGAAGATTTTGAAAGACACATTCAATAAACAGATAGGTCTGTATAGCTAAATCACTTTAGCATCCTTCTTCTTGGGTAAAAGAATTATGGTTCCAAAATTAATGTGATTTAATGGTAAATCTCCATGATGGAAATCCATAAACAGAGCCATCAAATCATCTTTTATAACATCCAAAAAGACTTGATAAAACTCGGAGGAAAACCATGAGGGCCAGGAGCCTTATTATGTTCCATTTGAAAAATCGCAGCCCTAACTTCCTCTTGTTAAAAGGGTTCTCGTCAAAAAGTCATTCTCCGCCAGATACCGAGTCTCATCCAAAGAATGCCTCGGGAGGGCCAAACAAGTTCTTATAATAATTGGTGATATGCCCTTTTAATTGGGCATCACCACTTATTATATTGTTCCCATCTTCTAGCTGAAAAATATGAGTTTTGCAATGTCCACCATTAGCAAGCAGATGATAGTATTTTGTGTTTGAATCTCCTTCTAATAGATGTTTCACTTTTGCCCTTTGGTACCATTTAATTTCTTCCTCTCTTAATAATTCAGCTAATCTCTCATAGAACATATTTTAGATCCAACTCAGATTGATTTAAAGTAACTAATTCAGCCTTTTTATCTAGCTTGATCCCCTGTATTTATCATTTATCTTTATAAGCATTTATCATATATATCATTATCATTATCTTTATTATTTTATGTGACATTAACCCTATTGTTGAGCAGTAGAGCATTATTCATTATTGGTTATAGACATTCCATACATAAGGACAATATTAGTGTTACGCATATTTAGTTTGTAGATGTCTTCCCCTGTGGATTCGATACTCTTACTCAAGTAAAATGCTACAATGGTATTTATTATTCTGTCTCGCTTGCGAGTCTTGTTCTATATTCTTTATCTTATCTTATTTCCCGCCTAGTCGTATTATTCTATGCCATGTATACTTTCTAGTTGCATAAGTGGACTGCCAACCCTCTTTACTAGAAGTGTAGGTTACTCTTTGACTAGTTCATAGTGGCTTAGTAATTATCATAATACCAGCACTGTTTGGGGATCATTGCTTTTATAGCCTTTGCCATTTTTGGCGCCCGTTGCCATATTAGTGATGTCATTACGTAGTGTCAACACCTGCACCTTGGTCGGATGCATGGCGACGCCCGCCTTGGAGATGACATGGCCGAGGTAGGAGACGATTTCCGGCGGAACACACACTTTGAGGAAGAGCTGGTGCCACCAAAGCTCGGTGAGAACGACGTAGATGTGTGAAAGATGATCTGCCGAAGTCTTCCTATAGATCAAAATGTCATAAAAAACACAAGGACGAACCGACAAGGGTCGGAGTACATCGCTCATGAGAGATTGAATGTCACCGGTGCAGTGCGTGCACCGAAAGTGGCATCACCGGAACTCGTACAAACCGCTGTGGGTACGGAACGCCGTCATGTGCACATGCTCCCGGTGCATCCGCGACCGATGGTACCTCGACCGCAAGTCCAGCTTGGTGAAGAAGCGCTACCGTGGAGTTCGTCGAGGAGCTCATCAACGACGGGGATGGGTAACTTGTCCTTGATGGTGAGCACGTTCAAGGCGTGGTAGTCGACGCTGAAATGCCATGAGCCATCGGCTTCTTGACGAGGATGACCAGTGAAGAGAATGTCGAGTCGTTCGCGGCGACGATACCCTACTCGATCATGGCGGTGCATTGTCGTTCGAGCTCATCTTTGTGGGCCGCCGGTACCTTTACGACCGGCTTGAGGATGATGCAGGAGGTCGGGTGCGTTGGGGTGGAAGACCCTTAGATCAGTGAACATATCCCCAAAGGTGCCTAGGAGAGCGTCAAGCAGGGGCTCACAGGCTAGCACGAGGTCGAGGGCCGGCGTAGTGGACGCCGTTGTGACGCCGAGGCCCGGGGCGCTGGAAGCCACCATGCTGGACCAGCAGATGGTCTGCCCCTGGCACTGGAACTTCATGGTGTCGCGTGGTGATGTCCCACATGATTCGCTCGAGGGTGGCCATACACTGAGTCCCGAGGACCAGATCGAAGCCAGCCAACAGCATGACGAAAAGGTCAACATCGAACATCATGCCATCGACGGTGACCGGGCGCGCCGCGAATCACCCCGGGCAAGTGATCTACTTGTCATTGGCCACAGTCGCCATGAGGCAAGGTCGTGGCTGGATGGGGAGCCCGGTGCGGCGGCGGCGGCCACTTCGTTAATGAAGTTATGCGCCAAGCCCGTGTCGAGGAGCATGATGAGCGTCGTGGGACCGAGGGACGCGCTGACCTACATCAGATTGCAGATTGGCACGCTCGCCATCGCATGTAGGGAGAAGACTGGGGCCCCCGTGGCCGGTTCCTTGCCCGCCGTGGTCTCGCCGGTGTCAGCGATCTCGACACCGGCCGATGAAGAAGAGGCACCGGAAGACGCGGTTGTGCCCCTAGGAGTATTTGTCGTTGCAGTTGTAGTAGAGCCCGTGGCGGTGGCGTTCCTCCTATTCTGCCTGGGAGAGGCATTTCACCGGGTGGCTGTCCACCTTCACCGTGGGCGCCGCAGCCTTGTCGGCTATGGGAGCCGGGAGGGCGAGGCGGGGCTGCGGTGCTGACAGGAGACTGCGAGGTGCGGGCTTGGCCGGGTCGGGTGTATTGCTCCATCGGCTCCAATTGCCGTGCCAGGCTCATGGCGGCCACCAACGCCGGGGTTAGTGGATGCGGACGGTGTGGTGAGAGGAAGGAGGAGCCCCCCCCTCGTGAAGAGCCGCACCCACCGGGCTTCCTCCAGAGGACCCGCGCGAGGCAAGAGCGCCTAGAAGCGGTCCCGGTACTTTTCGGTGACCGTGCCGTGCTCCGCAAACCCGGCGAGCTCGAACAGCCGGTGCTCATCTCACCGGTGGCCAGTAGCACAGGTGGAGGAGATCCTTGAAGCGGCGCCAGGACGGAATGCCCTCATCCTCCTGCACCTGGATGTATCACATCTGGGCACCCTCCTCAAGACTGTAGGAGGCCATCCACATCTTCTCCTCCTCCATGATCCGTTGTTGATGGAAATATGACTTGCCGGTTGATGAAGATGAGCGGCTTGGATTAGCCATCGTGATCGCGGAAAGTCGAGCTTCTCGAACCACGCGTCGATCGTTGTGGTGCTCGCCGCGAGTGTTGCTTGCTATCCGACGCCAAGGAACGGTCGGCCGACGGGACTGGATGCCTTGGCGTTGGCCTCCGTGATGGCCTGAAGGGTCTGCACCGCCTTGGCTAGGGTCTCCCGTGGTCTTGAGGTCATCACCCATGGTGGCGGCGTGTTGGAAGATGCGGAGTCCGGGCGATGGCGGCGCGGTGGTTGGAGATGGTGAGGGTGGCGGCTGGTGGTCGGATGGAGCGGGTGGGTGAGGATCGCCGGGACCGTGACACCAGGTTGTCAGGGGCGTCAAATCCTCAGGTAGTTGGACCTTGGCTATGGAGTTCATAGCCGCGATCCGTCTTCTCCGGTGAGGTTTTTCCCCTCTACCGTAGGCTTAGTGGAGAACAGAGGAAGGAGATTAGATTGATAATCCTTCCTTAGCCTTAACAATGTGCCCTCAGTCCTTCGAAGGTGCTCATAGGGGTAGTGTTTGGGTACGTGTGTCCATAGGGGTGAGTGTGCGTGCGTGTTGAGCGTCTGTGTTGTATTGTGTAATCTAAAAAAAAAAACAATGTGCTGGTTACAACGATAATAAATAGCCCAATGCTTAACCAATCACTCCTAGACTTAAGGGGTTAATAAATAAGAAACTAATCTCTCTTTCCTAATATTAGCCACGCACGGTAGCCTCTTCACGCGCGCTCTGCGGCGCGGATGTTTTGTTAATTGTATTCAGTATTCAATATGACTGCTTTGTTATTCAGTTTTGTTAGCTGAATATCTTCAGAGCCATGTTCTGTTTTGTTAGCTGTATTCAGTTTTCGTAATTAGTTGTCGGGAGGACCAGTCTTAATTAGTAATTACTAGGAAATATGCCCGTGTGTTGCCACGGGAGGAAAAAAACAATCGAAACTTCGATTTATTTTCTCTAGCTTGCTGCATAGCTAGCTGTTACAGCACGGGTCGTCAACCGGCGCTCAAGCATCCTGGTGGGTCCTTGGTGGCCGCACGGGTGGGGAGGCACTCTCTGACCTTGACGCCGTGCTTCTTGCAGAAAGGCACCCAGAGCTGGGCCAACTCGGCGGCGTCGCGCAGCACGTAGCATGTCACCGCCGAGCAACCATCGTTGTAGACGTAGCACAACAAAGCTTGTCCGCCTGGTAGTCCGGCGCGAGCAGCGACAGCACCGTGTTCACCATCACCAGCGGAGCGTCGCCACAGTTGCGTCCCGGCGGAAGCCCGGGAGCGAAATCGCCCACCGTCGCATCCATATTGTGGTGATTCGTCAACCGAACCCAGCAGCCGTCCGTAACCAAGAGAGAAGCAGCGACAGATTTGGGTGGCGCTGCAGCAACGAAGTCCGGGGAACCACAACCACCGCGGAAGCCAACCAGATGGCGTGTAGCTCTCACCCGTGCCTGCCAATCCGACGACGATCTCGCCTTGTTGCTTGCCAACTGGTGCAGCTGTCGCGGTGTTGCGCGCGATCTATTAGTTTGATTAGGACCCGTCACACCCTGGCCATTTGGATGCATGCATGCATCGTTATGTGTCATATGCATGCCAAATATGTCCAAATTAGGTCAAACTGTAGGTGGCTAAATATGTAAGGCACGAAGTTGTATTAGCTATGTGTCATATGCATGCTTAGTAGAGATCGATCAGAGGGGCAGACGCGTTCGATCTCTGCCTCCCCTCGCACCGCACGCCACCGTCCGTCCGGCTCTTGGTCGGCTTCGCCGCGTATGCGTGCAAGACTCGTATTGTGCTTGGTTGCTTGTACTCCCGCGTAGGCAACATAAGAGGCAGACTCAAAAGGAGGTGGACAAGAAATTTTCTCTCTTTATTAGTAGGTACTAGTTCACCAACCCGTGCTCTCGCACGGGTTAGAATCTCGGTTACAATCTTGTGAGACATTAACTAATAAGATAAAAATAACTTATATATTCAACATCCATTTGTCTTCACGTATGTTCTAAAATTACGGCTATATATAATATATGTACCCTATATCCATTTGTCTTTACTAATATCTTTACTCATGTTCCATCAAAATTTTATGGTTTTTTATCCAAAATCCATAGGTTTTTTTCCTTAGTACCTATGTGCATCTCATATGCATTTAATTGAAATCTTTGCTTATATAAACTATGGTAGTTTTAGTTGCAATAATTAATTTGATGATATTAACTTAATCTTTTGATTCTTTTCCTATAAGTTTAAGCTTATAAGTCCCTTAGATACAACAACTATTATTTACAATGGGGATTATAGTCTACCAATGTGATGGCGTAATTTTTTTTTGTTTTTGTCAGAATTTTAGGATAATATTTTTTTTATTTCTATTGGTTCCTTGATCAATAAATTCTATGATTAATCTTATTAGATCATTTGCATTAAGTTGAAACATAAATAGACTTAAAGTGTATAAACTCTTATTTCATCCATTTATGTGATAAAGCTTTGATAGTTTCTACATCTATTAATTTGAAATTATAATGCTTATTATATTGTTTATTCAAAATTCATGTTTAACTTTATTGATGTAAGTTTTAACTTATTACTGTTGAATTATTGTTTCTAATAGCTTATAGCATTTACAACGGTTGAGGTGGATAGTGTAGCTATAAATTATATAGATATATAAAAATTTGATTTAAAACTTTGGGGGTCAAAGCATTATCTTTCATAACGTTAGATATGAAAAATTTATTAAAAATATTATTGGATTAGTTTGATTATTTTTTATGACCGGAAGTATGAATTTTTCATATATGCTTTATTGATAACACCGTGAATCATGGCACCCTAATTTTTTAACATCATCTGCATGGAATTCCCAGCAATTCAATGACATTATTACTAAACTAATATAAAATTATAGCTAATGGTGAATAAAGATTATATCAAAAACTTATTTGTGTGAAGAATAGGTGGACATCAAAATAAAAATTATAACTAATTAATGGTGATATGTACGTTAGAGGCAAATTGAAATGTAATTATGGGATCTAGTATGTTGGCCATACCTTTAGTATATAGGTACCAGCGTTGTTTTAGATGCCATGGATGCAAGACGTTGTAGCACTGGTGGCCTATATGTTCTCGCCTTCCCTTCTATGTTGGCCATACCTTTAGTATATAGGTACCAGCGTTGTTTTAGATGCCATGGATGCAAGACGTTGTAGCACTGGTGGCCTATATGTTCTCGCCTTCCCTTCTAGACGTGGAAGTCTCGTTGTCCCCATGATGTTGGCACATGTCTATCCTTTAGTCCCCACGATGCGCATCTGGTAAAAAATTAATGTGGTGTCTCAATTCGGGCCTCTAATAATAACATGAACTTGCACGGGTATGTAAATTTATATTTTTTATTATTTTGTAAAGGAATATTTTCTTACTTAATAGCTCAAATAAAGTTTCCACGTTAATTTGGGTATAGATTATAACTTAGATCTCTATGACCACATATGACAACTATACAAATGAATCCCTAGTAAACCTTATGCTCCCTCTGGCTCTAGTGAAGGTTAAGTAGATTTTTTAATTATATATATAATTCTGTAATTTTTTCTAAGTACACACATGCATGTATATATTTGTCCTAGGACAGTGCTCACAAACAATATGATTAGGTTTATAATATCTTGAATAGTGAAAAATGTATCATAACAGTAAGAAAAACATGCAAATTATTAGCGTTATATTCTACAAACCTTATACAAATCAAGACATATATATAGATCTAATGGAAAGCTAAAAATATTGACTCACAATTGGATGATTTTGCTCACATATGACCGTCCAATAGCAGTACAAACATACTTAAACCGCACTTAAGTTGACCAGTCTGTTGTTGTTGTTGTAGTAGAAGCATGCTCACACTTACCTTTATGGATATAATATAAAACACCCACCCAATAGCCAGCGACCGAAGTTTTGTGTCTTCGACTACAGTATAATACAATGTTTGAATTGCTCATATGCCAACGATAATTTTGCAACATATGTTCTTATGATTTTTTTAAAAAAATATATAGTGGCCGATGTCATAAAACATATCCATTCATAATCTCTTAGACAAAATAACACAATTATAACCATATATTTTGTATAATTCCATAAAGTGGTTTAATTAATTCATGTTGTTCTAATTTGAAGCCACCAATAAAATAGAGTTTTGTTCTCCACCTTTCCCCTATCTCAAATAAAATATAGGGTGGATCACTGTCACTATGAATTGAAAGGACACAGTTTTAGATTTAGGATTGATATCCCTATTATATTATGTTGGTATAGATCGAGAAATTGTTGGATGGTGATTTTTATTGAATAGACATTAAGGTTTTGAAAGGTTGCATAAGGAAACTTTTATTGGAGATGTTCAAAACTCTTCCAAAAACTGTCTGACTGGGACGTATGTGAGGCGATAGATAAAGTAGGAAATTGAATACTTCAGTTACCTTAACTTGTTCCATACTTCCATGTAGACATACATATAGATGCACCTTGATGTTATAAGCTCATTTCAAATCAAGCTAGGATTATATATCCTAGGCCCATGCTCTAGTCTTCCTGTTGCCTGGATGGAAAAGAAAAGGAAATAAGCATAAGATAGTTGAAGGACATATTATTTGTTAAAAAAATCTATTTTTCACACCGAGGAAGGGCACCAGAATTGCCATGCGTTGTCTAGATGGGTTCTCTGTGCAAGAATTGATGAAGAAGCTGTCTTGCATGAAGATTGAAGATAATCAACTGCGAGAGGCAATTCATGGAAATTGATTCCTCTAAGGTTCCCAGGGTGTTACCATGCATATCAATTATCTGCTTGTCCCCGCACATGTAGGTTACTGCTTGGTGCCCCTCTGTTCTGTTGTCTTTCCACATCTATCTTCATGTAGGGCAATCGAGCAGGAGGACTAATGCATTCACGGATTGTAACATCCATCTTCCCACGACACACGAGCTGTTGGTAGGAATTGTAACACCGGGGAGAGGAACCTGCAGAGAAGAAGTTGAAAGCGCGATGCGCTAGGTTAGTCGGTTAGAGTAGATGGGTTCTGGGGAAAAACACCCAGATTGATTTATGTAAGTAGTAATTATATATTCTATTTCTAATTCTAATAACCGTGAGATTAACCAACATGAACGTGATTTTGAGTCTTGCCGAGATATTTTATATATTTATAATATTAACTAAGTCTACATGATTGCTAGATATTTGTTTATTAATAATATTGTAAACTTCGGCAAGATGCACCAAGCAAACGTGAACGGTACATTTTAGGCTATTATTACTTAATCTCTGATAATGCAAACATTAAAATAAGGGATAATGGAATTTTTTTCCTTTTTATCGCATTATAGATTAGATTAGACGGGACAAACGTCAAACACCAAGTAAGTTTTTTTTCTTTTTTTAGAAAGCCGGGTAAGATTTTAGAATAATGGATTTTTTTTTTTTTTTTTTTTATCCATAATAATGGCAGAGGTGGGTAATTTTCTTCTAAATAAACGTTAGATCCAATGGTAACAGATCGTCAAAGCCTATAGATCTAACGGCTAGATCTTTTCGATTATTGTGAGAATTTCTAGGATTTATCTCTTTTTCTAGCGCATTTGGTGAGAATTAACGTGGAGCCTCCAATTAGTAATAGTAAGATAGATATAGATATAGATATAGATATAAATATAGATATAGATATAGATATAGACTTAGACTAGTACCGTACACTTATGAACCTCCTCGTGGAGTAGTGCTATATATTGTATATAGGAGAATAAACCACCCCAACGCAAGCCCAAGACGAGAAGCAACAACTGCCATGGCTACACCCCACGACGGAACGGGACTCACGCCGCCATCTTCCCGCTTATGGCGAAAGGCCACAAGATGCCGCTGCTGGACCTCGCATGCCTCCTTCGCAGCCGGCGGCTCGCCGCCGTCACGCTCGTTCATCACAACTCCGGCAACGCCGCTTGGACCAAGGGGCTGGGCGGGCGAGGCGGCGCCAGCGACGCTGCCGTCCCTCGAGATCGCTCGCGTCGCCGGGCGCGCGCGCGGGCGGGAGGCGGCTGAGGGCATCGCGTCGGCGTCCTCCCTTCTCAGCGTTCGCTGAGGCCACATTCCGCGCGCCGCGGCCGCGTTCGAGGAGGCGCCATGCCGCTCGGCGCCCGCCTCGCTGAGCCTCCCTTGCCGCCGACGGCTTCCTCGTGACCGGGCGCACGCCGCCGGCCGCCGGGCGCCCCGAAGCGTGTCCTTTCCCGGGCACGCCCGCTCACAAGACGTCGTCCGAGGCGCGCGGCGCGGGACAAGCGGGAGCCTCTCGCCCTCGCCGCCTCGACGACACAACCACTACCGCCATTGCTGATGCTACCACGCACTATACGGTGCCGAATTCCCTCACCTCCACTCTCCTCCGCGACCGCGTGGCGCCGCCACAGCCGATGATAGACCCGGATGCTAAGATGGCGTCGTCGCGGTGAGCCGCGCCCTCATCATCAACACCTTCCATGACCTTGAGGGCCGCTACATAGAGCATTGGAACAAGCACATCGGGCCTAAGGTATGGCCTATCGGCCCTCTATGGCTTGCCCGTAACAAGTCCTCTTCCTCCTCCTCCCGCATCGGCAGATCAACTCGACGACGGCAAGCCCTTGCCCTCCCCGGATGCAGTGGTTGGACGATATGGCGGCCTCCGGAGTTCCGCAGTGTACGCCTTCTAATGGGGACACCGGGCGGCCATCTCACCGGGCGCAGCTGAAAGAGGTGGCCGACGGTCCAGACCTGGCCGGGTGAACTTCACGCGGGCGATGGGCCCGACAATGCCGATCTAGGCATGGGGTATGAGGAGCGTGTTGTTGGACGAGGCAAGGTGGTAAGAGAATGGGTGGATCAACGGCAGATCCTCCGGCACCCATGCGTCGAGGGTTTCTGAGCCACTGCGGGTGGAACTCGGTCCCGAGAATATTGCCGCTGGTGTCCCTTTGGTGGCATGCCCATGCGAAGTTTGAACAGCCGATCAATGCCAAGTTCGTCGTCGATGAGCTGCGGATTGGCGTTAGGGTACACGCCAGCGATGGAGGTTTGGTTACAAGCAAGGAGATCACGAGGGCAGTCAAGGAGTTGATGTTTGGGGAGGCGGGAATGGCGATGGCACTGAGAGTGACAGAGATAGCAGCACAGGCTCAGCTAGCCGTGTCCGATGGAGGGTCGTCGTGGAAGGAGGTCGAGGAGATGATTAGTGAGCTGTGTGTGGTCGATATGCATGGCTAACCTTTACTACTGTGTATGTGTTGGATCTTTGCTTTGGTTCTGATTTGTGAACCTCTGTCTGCTGTAGCCCCCTTTTCGGCTATCAGCGATATTCCATTCGACCTAGTACCCCTCCAATCGGTTCAGTTAGCCAAAATTTGAAAGCTTTCTAAATGATGTTGTATATATATTTAGAGATCCAATATAATTCAAGAAGTTGTTTGAGCGTATTTTTTTTCACGGGAAAAACCCATGTTCCTATAAATTAGGAAGAATATAAAAATCCCTCTTGAAGTTGCTCTAAATAACAAAAAAAACAAGACCACAAGAACTTTTTTTTCTGAGCATTACATAGTATAACATAGACACTCACAATATGCACACATACTGATCCCTATGAATACACATACGCAAACCCTACCCCTATGAGCACCTCCGAAGGACTAAGCACCCGACAGATCTGTACATTCTCGAAGTCACCATTGGCGCCTCGTCGTCGACGGGAACGTCGCTTACCACTGAATGCATAACACCGGTAAATCCTAGGAAAATTCCAGGAAAAGATGCGAGCACCAAGATTTGAACCCTGGTGGGTAGCAGCCCCTTTGGACCGCCCTACAATTGGACTACAAGTCAATTCACAATACCACAAGAACTAATGAGGTCCGCTACCATACAAATGATTTTTAGATATGGACAAAATCAAGGGGGCTGCTAGGCGCGGCCCACCTAACAGCCCAAGGCCCGCCCCGACGCCTCCCCTCTCCCTCCGTCGTCTTCCTCCTTGCGGTGCCACCTCCTTCTTCCTCCCCCGTCTTCCTTGTGTGAGACTCCGGCGCCGCGCTGTCTACCGCCCCCCGCCGCGAGCTCTTCTTCTTCCACCTCGCGACACCGCCTCCTTCTTCTTCCCCCGGCAGTCGAGCTCTTCTTCTTCCTCGCGAATCCGTCGCCCCCACCGCCTGCCATGGCTTTCCTCCAAGGCCGATGATCGATTGAAGGCATTGGGCAGCTCATTCGCAAGATTTTGCAAATGTATGATTCTCTAAACTTCTAGTTCTGTTTCAATTGGTGCGTGGATCAATGGATTGCATTGCAGTTGCATTCCATTCAATTTCTCGGCATTGCATTGGATGTCTCTCTCCCCCTAATACCGGAAAATGGTCTTCATCGAAGACACAATCAGCTTACCGAACCGTATGAAGACCCCCAGTCATAGGCTCTAGGTATTTGATTATGGACGGAGTCTAATAACCAACGTATATCCCTAACTTCCGGTGGGGTCCCATTGATGTACGCTGAGGTGGTGGTATTGGCATGTATACAACACTGCAAAATATATGCAGATGGAAAATACTTGGTTCTATCCCACACACCATTTGTGAGGGTGATATCTCATGATATGCAGTTGGTCTGAGTTGAATTAGTTTTGCAGCGTGTAATAGTGCATGGCCCCAACAATTGGTTGACAGCTTACAATTCTACAATAACGGCCTTGCAGTCCACATAATCATCTTGATCAAGGATTCAGCTAGACCATTTTATGTCTGGACATGTGGTACTAAATCCTCAACATTAATACCCATCGCAAGGCAATAATCATCAAAAGCTTTAGACCTAAATTCACCAATGTTGTCCATCCAAATGGATTGGATCCTGTTATCAGCGAAACTTGCTCTCAATCAGATTATTTGTGCAATGAGTTTGGAGAAAGCATGGTTTCTAGTGGACAATAGGGGCTCCGCCTAGTAATGGATGCATCAATTAATACCATGAAGTACCTAAACGGTCCTAATAGGGGCTGAACAGGTCCATAAATGTCACGTGACTCATCCCTAATCTTCAGGGGGATGGTCAAGTGATGAGCATTCCCTTTTCACATGTGGTGCATATAAAATCTTCAGGAATAGGGAAGCCTTTAACACTATGGTCAGTAGAATTGTTGATGATTGTTCTCATCATGCTCAACCCCAGATGACTGGAACGGTCATGCCATATTCAAAATGACTCTAAGTCCTTTAATATGGATTTCAACGCAACATATCGTTAAGTGGGTTTTATGTACGTGTAGTACAAACCCGATGGAGACGAAGGGAACGTTTCCACCACTTGTTTTTGGTATCCGTCAAATTTAGTGATGAGAAGGTATTCAGTACCTTGCTCAATCTCAATTTCAACATGGAAACCATTCGCATGGATATCTTTGAAGCTCAAAAGCGATCGCTTTGAGTGACAATAAAACAATGCATCTTTCACAAAGATTTATGTACCCATAGGGAGAACTAGTGTAGCACTCCTAGTGCCTACATATGAGCATTACTGCCGGCAATGGTCATGATATTTTCATTTTTCTTAGTCAAGGTTTGAAAATATTTGGTCTCCCTAAGTATTGTGTTGGTGGTGCTATTGTCTACAAGATAGATCTCCGCGTTAGCCATGGGTCCCACAAATGCTATTAAATACCACAAAGAATAGAAATTTAACATAAAACATAAAGCATTCATTACAAAAGATAACTGCTGTGAAACCTTAATTAACACTAGTAGGTATGCCCCCCCCCCCCCACACACACACACACACACACACACCACCAGTCTACTACATCATTTTGTGTGCTCCATGGCGCAGACGTTGCCACAAAGGTTTGTGGGTGCACCAACTGTAGGGAGACAAAGGATGGAGTGCACACGGAGGAAAGAGGGGAAAGTTGGGTTTTTACTACAAGTTAGACTTGGTTTCATCTACGCTGGCACAAGCATGTAGGCAACATTAGTTAAAGAACCTAAACGGTCATTTCTTAGTTGGAGGATCAAGTCGAAACTCTACGGCAGATTGAGGACACAGATAATCACATTATTATTACGAGGAAATCAAGTGAGAATCTATAAAAAAATTAAGGATCATAGTGTATTTTATTTATTTAAAACAAAAAAAAAAAAAGAGGAAAGAAAGTTACTGGCCTAAGGGCCTACGGCATATACAAAATATGTGTGCATGAAAGTTTGAAAATTGTTCTCAAAATATTTGGTCTTCTCACTTTTCAATATATACATTCTTTTTTCTTTTCTCTGTAGTCTGTACATCACTCTATCTCTCTAGTTTTCTGTGCACCATATACGTTTTCACTCATCCTTAATTCTCATGTCCAAACTTAAAAGCTCACCTGTTTTGGGACGAAGGGAGTAGACGAGTGGGTCACGGACGCAAGATACGAGTAGATTAATAAGGAATCATGCAAGTTGAGCGACAAACTCATCAACTGATTTTGCTTGATGTTTTGTCTCCTCCATATATATGTATAATAGTCAAATATCCAAATGTCAACAAAAAAAATACAACTATGATATTTGTACAAGTTTATAAAAAAAAAAATATTTCAAAGTTAATTTAATGTCACTTAATTTATATTTTAAATGTTTCTATTTTAATCAAACTTCAAATTGCTTGAGAATTATAATCTTTCATTTGATGGAGGGAGTGTAGCTTAGCTAGGAGTATCTTGTTGGGAGGCCCCTCAAGCCCTCCATCTACCATCTACTATGGTCAGATAGGCACACATTATTACCATATTAATTGTTTCCGACATTCCGTACGTACGGCGTAGATCAGGTGATTTGGTGGATGACTTGAAACCCTGCTGCTGCTCATGTTAGGTGTCGGTTGTGCCATGGAACAGGTTCATTAATACTCCAGTACAATGATTACAAGCCCCGGTTTAATACTCCGGAATCTAAGAATCTGAATAGAAAAAGATCTCACAATCATGAAAATCTCATCCTCCTGAATCCTCCTTAATATTTTAGAGGAATTTTAACTAATACATTTTTAAAATCTCAAAATCTAAGAAAAGTGATGAGGTTGCTTTTGTCTAGATCCTCAGAGTTCCTTGGAATTCAGACGGCACCTACTACTTCCAGTACGATTCTTAATGACCGACTATACACACGTACTACGTCTACTTATTGTAATGGCGAGCAGCTGGGCCTGGTTCTGGTTCAGTACGCGGCTGATACAATGCCAGCCTTGAGCTCTGTTGGTACCGTACATTTGGCGTTTAAACTCAATTAAGTTCTGGCAGACGTTAAAGGCTAAACACTGCGAGTGATTTAGAGCCTAAGGCTTCAAATGCTTATTTATGACACACCAATGATGTAACAAACCTTATTTTTTTAATACAAAGACACGCAAATCTCTTGAGTGATTGAGAAAAAAAAACAAAAGCCACCGTCGACAGCTAGCGCGACGATCCTCACCTAAGGCATACCTATGCAGCATCCATGCAAGATCTTCGTTCCACTAACACGTTCTCAGCTTCGTTCAGCACTATACAATACTGAACAAGTCACACTGCATCTATATCTATCTTATATCTTATTATTATTACTAATTGGAGGCTCCCTACGGAGCCACGTTAATTCTCATCAAACGCGTTAGAAAAAAAAAAAGATAAATGCTTGAAATTCCCACCATTTATATACTATATATGGGTGTGTTTGGATCCTGTAAAGTGGGTTGTAAAATATTATATCGAATATTGTGGTATATGTACGTTTAAGGTATCAAACATGTATGGTCCAATTATAAAATAAATTATAGATTATAGATTCAGTCTGTAAACGACGAGACGAATTTGTTAAACTTAATTAATTTGTAAACGGCGAGGCTCATTAGATTCGTCTCATGATTTATAAGCTAATGGTGCAATCAGTTTTTTATTTTGACTAGATTTAGTGCTCCATGCATCGATGTGATAGTTTTGGGTATAAAATTTTAAGGATCTAAACACTGCCTATATTTATAAGATGACCAAACAAAATAGAAATCCCCAGTTCCATGTATATGTACGTACGTACCAAAGAACACCTCTGAATCCTGTTCGATTACAACTTAGAACACCTTAGAGTCCGGTTCGATTGCAACTCATAATCCGGCTCCAACTCACACATAAATTGTCTGAACAATAAGAAATTGCGAAAAAAGAATCAAAAATAAGTTTTTAAGAAAATGTTTTGTTGGGGTACAGTACAGCGGAATCCCCATTTCCAATTTACTCAAGAACGCACGAAATTCGATCCGATTAAGGGACGGCGTCTGCAGCTAAATAAGAAAAATTTCTGTCGGAAACGCCTACAGAGGCTGGCCATGAGGCTCCAACAGAACTCTGAAGATGTAGGTAGCAATACTCAACCTGACGGAATTCGTAAAATGTGGAAATGTATCTGGAGTGCGGATGTTCCATCCAAAGTAATGATTTTTTGGGTGGAAGCTAAGCTAGCTTAGCAATGGCCTTTCCTCCACAAGGGCCAATAACCAATACAGGCACCAGGAAAATCAGAGTTGCTGTAAACTTTGCGGATATGTGAATGTCCTCATGCTCACAATCTCAGAGTAGCAATGAGGGAGTTCTGGGCTTTACCTGATGAACAAGTGCTGGTTCGTCCGGGGCCGGATTGGTCTCTGCCGATTTTGGGTAGAATCCCTTCTGAGTTTATCCCTGACCTGCTAATGCTTTTGTGGAGATGTTGGAAAGTCGGGAACGGCGTTCTGCAAAGCAGGTGATCAATGCATTTCCATTGAAGGCTCGTTTTGGTTCTTGAAGCGGTAAATGGAGGAGCTGTTGCTTGTCCGACAACAGGCGCCTCCACGAACCTGCAGAAGGGAAAACAGGGCAAGCAGCGGGCTTGGGCGTCATTATCAGAGGTAGATGTGGGCCGTGCTCGCTGAAACTGCGTATGGGCCGAAAACGTATTATCGCACACAATGGGCGATTGCGCCTGCGCGAGGCAGCCGGCGGCGCGTCACGGCGGCTCCTCGACCTTGCTGCTCGGTGCTCACGCTCTCCTCTGCGGCTGTGTGTCATCCGGCCTCCGGCGGCGCCATGTACGGCGGCGCCCAACCTGGCCGGTGGGCGGCAGCCCCCTCCCACTGCGCTCGCTGCTCGGCATCCCGCGGAGGCAGGCAGCGACGGTCCCGGTCTCCCATTCCGGCCATCTGCAGCCCTGCGCCCCCTGGCCCCTACGGCTGTTGCTATAGGTTTGCAGCTCTTAACTATATGAAGTTTGATGCCTGAATCCTGAATTTGTGGTCCATTGTCTGCTAATAACTCAATTTGCTTTGTCGCATACTGGAATAATGGACAAGTTTCCTATTAAGAAAGATGCTTCCAAGATTACTGCTGAAACTAGAGATAGCCGAGTTGAACCCAAACAGAGCACGCATTGAGCTTAATATGAGTGACATAGTTGCCGATCCAGGACTTAGGAAGCCTATTGGTTTCTGAACTAAAAAAGAGCACAATATGAGTTGCATTGCAAGGCTAATGAGCTAATAGCCTGGATTCTAGTTCCTCGAAAATGTGTTTTTTTAGTAAAAAAATCTTGTAAATTTAGTATGATAATAACTCAATTTGCGTTGTTGCATACTTAGAATAATGGACAAGTTTCCTATTATGAAAGATGCTTCCATGACTACTGAAACTAGAGATAGTCGAGTTGTACCCAAAAGGAAAAAGTCTACTTAACCCCCAAACTATGGGCCGTGACTACTCCTTGCCACAACCTTTAAAAGCGACAACGAACACATTAAACTTTGGTAAACCGTGCAATCCACCCCCGGCCGGTTTTGATGGGCTGTTTTGCTTACGTGGCTGCCAATGTGGAGCTGTTTTGACACGGTGGCGCAAAGGATGGATTCCTAGTGTCTTTGAATCGGACCGACGGGTGGGCCCTAGCTGTAAGGAACGTGCCCAACCACCGCGTCGCCGCCGGGCGAGCCGTCTATGTCTTCAGCACCGCGCCCGGGCTACGCCCCCAGCTTGGCTTGACCTGGCCCGACCTGCCGACATGGAGGTGCTGCCGTCGAGCATCGGCCGAGCGTGCTCCTCCTTGTCCGGGTTGCCCAGGTCGTTGTAGTAGTCGTAGTCATAGACGCGGTCCCAGTCCTTGAGCTCGCCGCAACCACTGCCACAGAGGCTCCACAGCTCCTCGTCGCGCAGCAGACGCAGGGCCGAGGGCGTCTTGTCAGGGAGGTAGCTCTGCCGGCGCCATTGCCGATCAGGCACCTAGGTATACATTTTAGCTGACTGGTCGATGAAACTAAGGCGAATATATTACCGTGTTGATGAAGGAGACGCGATCGGCGTTGGTTTTCTTGTAGGAGTAGACCCAAGAGTTGCAGTCGAAGTGGATGCTCCGGCCGTCGTCGGGCAGGACCAGCTGCACGTAGCCGAGGACGAAGTGGTCATTCCGGAGGCCGTTCTTGACGACGACAACGCCTGGTACATCATGATGGTCGTCTTCACGGCACCCTTCTTCCCCTTGGTCTTCCTCCCATTCCTCAGCGGCGCCTCCAGGCTCAGCTTCCCCCTGCCTCGCCTTGGTCTTCTCAGCCGTAGGGTTCCCGGACAAGGATCGCGTCGCGCACGCGGTCCTCAACGAGGAGCTGGTGGTCGCCCTCACGCTCGGTGACCCACACACAGGCGAGCTGCGTCTCGACGACCCATGCTCCTGCGAGCGGTGCAATAGCGCCCGCGCTTCCTTTGTCCACGAGACGGCGCCCGCGCGTCTGGCGGAGCGTCCCGGCATGTGTCCTCGGCGCCGCGTTTCCCACTCCGCGCCAGAGCCACGGCAAAGATCCATGGAGGCAGCGGGGCTCATCCATCCTCCCAGGCGGCTCCATCCCTCACTGTACGAGGCATGAGCGCTCAGCGGCGCGGACCAAGGGCGCGCAGGGATGCGACGGCCCGCCCGTAGCGACAGTCGCGGTGCCTAGCAGCAGCAGGCCGCCCCTAGCTAGAGGTAGGCGATGACAGGTTGGGACCTGTCGATGAGAGTAGCACATGTTAGGCCCACCCGTCAGTTCGATTCAAGACACCTGGAATCCATCTCTTGCGCCACCGTGGCAAAACCGCCTCCACGTTGTACGCCAAAATAGCCCATCAAAACCGGCCAGGGGCTGGATTGCACGGTTTACTAAAGTTTAATGTGTTTGTTGAGCGTTTTTAAAGGTTGGGGCAAGGAGTAGTCAGATGCCCACAGTTTGGGGGGTTAAGTAGACTTTTTCCTACCCAAAAAGAGCACGCATTGAGCTTAATTGATCCGACCACAGTGGAGATGCTGGCGTGTAGAGATGCAGTCATGAGTACTGTTGGCGGTCATCATCGACCATTTTACACCGCCAACTTGTATTTCTTTTCCAGGGAAAACTAGCACATATACCTTTACTATTGACCAAGTTCCACTTGTATTCCGAGAAATATGTTTTGCAGGACAAATACATGGAATCAAGTGAGAATACACCAAAGTATAACAAAAGCGCACTTCAGAAAACACGCCAACAATAAGTGCAACACAATAGGCCCAAGTCAGGAATAAGATGGACCAAAGCACCCCTAAACTAGGGATCTAGGCTAGCCCACAAGCCCACTGGAAGAAGGCGGTGGCCGAATGGGTCCAGGCCCAGTCCAGCCGGACTGGCCACTCCGGCCGAACCGGCAATCCCGCCAAATCGAACCGCCCTTCTTTTGGCGGTTGCATGCCGCCATGCACATGACAGTTCCAGGGGTGCTTTGTTCAAATATTATATTGAAACCGCCCTAGGAGGTCGGTTTTGCACCTTCCATGTGGGGATGGACATCTTCCAAAGAGCCCCCTCTCCTCTACCTATAAAAGGAGGCTCTCTCCCTCTCATTCAAACACCACCAAGAGCAACACCACTATTCCAAGACGTAACATTGTAGAATTAGTCTAGTTGGGAGTTAGGGAGAGATGCTCAAGTTCCGAAGGAGTCCTCGGAGGATCGGTATGATCTTGTATCGCTCTTTTGTAAGACTCTAGCACTTTCAATATATTTATCTTCTCTAATTACTAAAATGTCTTTATGGTTATTTAGTTTATGCCTTAGTAGTTTAGCTAATCAAGGTTAAGTGTAGTGTTTATATTTTGGCATGGGATCTCCGTCAACCGAATGCTCTAGTTATCATATGTGGCTAGAGTAGTAATCGCCAGCACGACGTGGTGTCTAGGCTAGGGTTTACCTGAGATTGCGCCCAACCTTACGGATAGTTGTGGTAGCCCCGGAGGTGACAGCTCCGACGAGGCCTTCGTATTCCACCACGTGCTAGGTTGGTGTTTTCGTAGAGCTTTTGGCGGCCTGACCCCGATTACCGTTTCCCAGTCTTTTCGAGAATCGAAAGGTGCCGCTACTCGGTGCCAAGATGTGTTCGCTATGTTTGACCTTTGCTTAGTTATCCTGCTTTGATATGAACTAGAATAGAACCACAGTAATGGAGAAGGAAATAAGAACCTTGACCTTTCCCGTTGACCTCCCAGCTTAGCTTGTTCTACTCTGCTATCTTTTATGATGTTCTCCTGTGTGTGTCATTTATCAAAACTCTTAATCAACCTTTTACCCCCACTTTAGTTTAGTCGGTTTACTAGTTAGCAGGTACATGATTGTTAATTATCAACTTCTTTAACCATTTCTTCCCTGAGGATAAATACGATACCTAGGAATACTCTTGGGTGAAAGCTACAACGGTATCCGTGCGCTTGCGGTTATACCTATGTTTGCATTAACAAACGCCAACAAGTACATAGTTGCTGGTCCACTTAGGAAGCCTATTAGTTGCTGAACTGAAAAGATCACACATTGGGCTTAATGAGTTGCAAGGACGTTTAGCTAATAGGCTGGATTCTGGTTCCTCGAAAATGTGTATTTTCAGTAAAAATAAAGTCTTGTAAATAAAAATGTTTGGAAAAAAAATCCAAAACGTTTTTTGGGTAGAAAAGGATAACTTAAATGCCACCTGTTTTGCCTTGTTGCGCTCAGTTCTTGATAAAATTTCAACAGAGGTACTTAAGGTTAGAACAAGAATCGGTGCGAAACCACATTTTAGCCAATTGAGACATGTAGCACAAAAAGGTGAGGTGTTTCTCTCGGTTCCTGTAGCTGATGAAACACTACCATTAATTCTACTCGTTTGGTGCCAGTTCTGCTGCTAGAGTCTGAATCAGAACCCCAAGGTGCCAAACCCACCTAAAAATCGAACTATCACGCAACTTGAAGGTTGAAACATGCACGTTACCATTTTGCTTTTATGTTCTGCAATGTGATCCGTAGAAATACACCGTTATTAAACCAGCACTACTGCACAGAGGACCACTACCGAGAGCGGGTCGTTTACCGAGAGCCAACGGCCTAGCGCCGGTAGAGTCTCCGTCTACCGACGGCCTCTCTCGGAGAAGCCAAGATCTCGGTAGAGATCGAGCCTAACTTTTCGGTAAAACAAGTCTCTCCGTAGAGGCTTCCTTTACCGAGAGCCAAACCCTCGGTAAACAGAGGCTCTCGGTAGAGGTGTAGTTCACCGGCGTCGGTCCTCGGCAAATCAACGTCCTCGGTACAATTCACGCCCCCCGTTTGCCCGCGAGACAAACGTGGGTCTGCGCCGTCAACTCCATCGAGCCATCGTTAGGCCCTCGGTAGAATATGGTTAGTCTACCGAGCGTTTACCTGGTGCTCGGTATACTATGGTCACTCTACCGAGTGCGTAACATAAGGCTCTCAGTAGAGATGTTTTGCCGAGGGCTATCTCAGTAGCTCTCGGCAAATTGACCAAAGTTTTTATTTTTTGTTTCTGTTTTTTCCTTCCACCTTGACAAACAAAAATTAAAACAAGCCACATATATATCACATCCATACAAACTTGCATAATTTAAAACGTGCATAATCCATACTGTGGGGGGATCGATAAACCCCTATCCCCTCACGGCCCACCTTGGGCTGAGCCGTCCGGGCCGGCCCAGGCCGTAGGGCTGAAGCCCCTCGGCATCTTCAAGTCGGTGGCCATTACGGAGATCACGGCGTATGCGTGGGCGTCAAGATAATTGCCTTGTATAGCTCTACTGTATTCCATACAAACTTCCCAATTGTAACCGATCAGGATAGATCTTGTCGGCTTGGATCCGACCTGTAACCCTGCTCCCCGGATGAATAGGGCGAGTAGGGACAGCCTCTAGATTTCATCTCATTATTCCACCAAGCAATACAAACTATAAGCGGGATGTAGGTTTTACGCCTTCACGGTGGCTGAACCTGGGTAAACTCTCGTGTGTGTTTTCCCTTTTCATCTTGCTTAACATCCTTCATTAAATATATTTTTTATTTCAATCAGCGTGCAGATTTGTCCAGTATGGACTCACTTTGACATACATATATACCTCTCAACTTATTAACTTAAAGATTTTATATTGTGTTTGCTTAGGATTTTAATGTATATTAGGCAAAACCGTGCCTCTCACCATCCTATGAATATAAGAAGTCACAGTTTATATTACGAGTTTGGAAACTGAACGAGTAATTCTAATAGTCGATTTGCTCTGGTGTGTAAACCAAAAGATGGGATAGCGTTGCTCGAGCACAATGGTGGTGTGCCAAGTATTCAACCTAGTATATATTAGGACATTAATCTGACTTTTTTTCTAAGTGTTTTTCTATGATGTTAATTATTATACCATTGAGAAAAAAAAAAACTAGTGTTGTATACTTGGGTGTAGCGTAACTAGCTGGGGGTAGCCAGATAGCATGCATTTCTAATAATTTCTCATGTGTATTACCAATTCAAATACGCAAAGGGCACAATGGATATTTGACTATTTTCCTCAATAAAATTCTAAATAATAGAAAAAATCGTTTTGGAAAGTATATATATATAGTCCTATATGTTTGCAAACATACCGGAGAAGTCACATATTTCCAGATGAGCTAAAGGCGTAAGTTATTTTGGAAAGAGTTGAGTGATCCCTGCCTTAGCATACATTCAATTGTTGCAACGTGGAGAGGACTTTTTTTAATATAAATTGGGACAAACCTAAAAAGTTTGACGTAAGACAACTCAATTTGTTTATCTTCATATAAATACAAAAAGATATAGAGATCAGACTCTTAACATTGATCTAACCACTTTGATATTGTCTTGATATCGGAAGCCCACCCTTTCCAACAATTCCTGTTACTGGCACCATGTCTTCTATGATTCTTTCTTCTCCATTGCATCAGGGCATTGCAAATGCAAAACATTACCGGACTCGGATCTTTGGCTCCAATCCACTTTCGGCTAAGCCTAAGCTGAGTGTTACACTCGGCTTAGGGCACACGACAGCGTTTTTCGGTAAGCGTGCACCTAAACCGAGTGCCAAATATCGGGCACTCGGCTTAGGCTAAGCCAAGTGTTTTTTAGTCTATGCCGAGTGTCCACGGTGCACACGGCGTACAAAAGCATGATGACGGTGGGACCTTTTGACAGAGTTTTTTGCCGAGTGCTAGGAGCCAGCACTCAGCAAAGAATTAAACCATTTTTAATAGTATTTTCACCGAAGTGTCAAACATACGAGCACACGGCAATGAAGAATCGGTTCTTTTTTAAAAAAAACTCTTTGCCGAAAGTGCTAGGTCGGCACTCGCAAAGAATTAAACAAGTGTCAAACATACGAGCACACGGCAATGAAAGAATCATTTTTAAAAAAAAACTCTTTGGCCGTGATTCCGGTAGTGCCTCATTCTTCTTTACTTCACCATTGATTCACAAAAGAAATTTTATTGTGTTTTATCCAAAAGAATAGATTTTATATTAATATTCTGGACATGAAAAGTATGTATACTTTTATATAATACGCCTTTCATTAAAAAATACAATTCTAGTTTTCTATCAAATCAATCTATCACAACTTTTATTAAATATATATAATAATAATATTTATTACACCCAATAATTAATTAGATTTACCATGAAATATATTTTCATAGTATGCCTATAATTTGGACTCATAAAGGTTAATGATATTTTTTATAAATTTATAGTTAAACTTAAGAAAGATTTTGTCTCAATCCAAACCCAGCATCACATTCTTTTATGGACAGAGCTAGTACAAATATTTTCACACTTTTTTTATAATAGGCTCATGGTATCAAGAAAGAAAACAAAGGTAGTAGTTGGGTTGTATTTTAAGGGGACTTGTAACTGATCTTTCACACCCATAAACAAAAATCTCGCACCTAACCGTTTCAGTTTTGTCCTGTTACTGGAGGTCCACTCTTCTAGCAATCATGTCATATTTATTGCAAATACCCAATGACAACTAAGACTGGAAAGGCTAGCATGCATGTATGCACCAAAAGCATGACTACGATTTCTTATTCACCGTTACGTGGAAGGTATTGGAAATGAGAACACTCCCTTCCACTACATTTACTAAGCACTATTTTCTATTGATCTCTATGATTATCGTTTTTCTCCTCAACATATTTAAGACTGTTAAAACTGTCAGAATTTTTACATGATCGTGAAACATAGGTGCTTCATTAATATTGTACACTTTTAAGTATCCGGAAAGACTGAAAAAATGCATGGTGTCAAGTAAAATAAATTGGAGGTAGCAGTAGTTTTTTTTTCTGACAAGAAAACATCTCTTTCATTAGCTTAGCAGCATGAAGTTGAAAAAGTCATTACATTGTTAATGGTTACACACTGGAGTGCCTCTAGGAGAGGCCACCCATGGACATGACTTGAATTAACACATAATCCATGATAGTCAATCTGATTTGCCTGAATAGAAGCTAAGCTTTGCCTAGCTAGGGTATCAGCTACATCGCCTTGGTACCCTGTACGCCTTTGACGGGTGTGCTTGCAAGTACAGAGTAGATGAGCAGTAGTTGCATCGTCACAAATTAATTTTCTGGCAATCCTTTTCGGTGTAGGTTTTTCCTTTTAAGAATTCGAAGCCGGTCCACCCTTTCAGTTACGTGTAGGTGCCACCCACCACTACCACAAAATAGAAATTTCTTGAGGGCTGCGAATTTCCTTGAAGGCCAAATTACAACCGCCAAGGAATATGTATATTGCTTGACGGTGCTATGAAACAGTCAAGGTAAGTTTATAGCTAAGCTTGGCACCATTAAGGCTAATAAATTAAACCATGCTGGCAGGCTGCAATATATTAAATCGGTCCTCTCTTCCATACCTGTCTACTACATGTCTACTGTTCTTTTTTCGAAAGCTTTTATAAAAAAAATTAACACTGTTATCAAGAGATTTTGGTGGACAGGTGTACAAGAAGAGCAGGAAAAAAGCCCAATCCATTACAGATCATGGGAAGACATTGCTAGAACTAAAGAAGAAGGAGGTTTGGGAATAAGAGACATGGAGACTATCAACATAAGTCTTATAGTTCACTCTGCTTGGAATGTGGCCTCTGAAAAGAATCCATTCCTCTCCTCCATCCTTAAAGCCAAATATTTTCCCAACTCCTCCTTTTGGAATGCCCCTACTAGCACTCCCAAATCCATTTATTGGTCTTCCATTCTTCAAGTTAGGCATCACCTCAATGATAATGTCACCTACCAAATTCATCTTTGGTAATTCTTCCATTTGGTCATCTCCCGGTGCCCTATTTGGAGTGATATTCATGACCATTTGACCCTACCTGTTGCTCACCTCCCCCTCCCATCAACAGTTGCTGACCTCTGGCATCCTCACTCCCATGATTGGAACCAACCCCTCATTGAAGCCATTTTTTCTCCTGAAGCTGCCCATGCCATCCAGACTGTCCAAATTGTAGACTCTAGCTGTACTGACATACTTAGGTGGACTCCTGCTACTAATGGCGCCTGTACCATTAAAGCCATCTACTCACACCTCCGCTCCCAGCAAGTGCATACCCTTCCTGCTCAGGGGTCCAGAAGCATCTCTAACGACGCCAACAACATCTTACAGAAAGTCTGGAAAAGCAAGAACATCCCACCCATACTTAAAACTTTTGCTTGGAGGGTCATCAGGAGAGCCTTAGCGACTGGGGAAAGGGCTGCAAGATACTCAACACATATCAGCAAGAATTGCAGTCATTGTGGAGCTATTGAGGATGACAATCATCTTTTCTTCTTATGTGAGCTACCAAGACAGGTATGGACCACTTCTTCTCCCCCCCTTCCAATCCGCAACATAAATGTAGATGAAGATGGTATTCAAATTGCTTTACCTGCTCTTATTACTTCTAATCCCTCTGATGTCACTATACGCAATACTTTATTTATCATGTGGTATATTTGGAAAGCAAGAAATGATCTCAGGTTCAATGCAAGAAGGTGGAGCCCAGCTCAGGTACAAAAAGCAGCACAGGCTCATATGGAAAACTTTCTACAGGCCATACAGAACCGACTTGTGCAAACACAAGAATTTGAACCAACCACTACTACTCAACGCCAATCCCCAAGGTATTAATTCTTTTGTAATAGGCCATCACCTAACGGTTACTCCAGGACAACAAGACCTCAATGCAAATGAGGAACTGCCAGCCAGCACACAGGAACTCCACCCCGGGGATCATGACCATGGCCAACCCGCCCATCAGGAGATGCAGCAACTCAGCCCGGTTCCACCCCATATGCACGACAGGTATCTTCTACAGTTTCCCACATTACTGGATGGTTTCAGGTGTTACACGGACGCTTCTCTTACCCCGGACGAGCAAGGAGCTCCACCTAGAAGAGCAGGCTTGGGATTGTTCATCGTCAACACATCAACCTCGCCCCCAACCAGCATCTTCATCAAAGCAACAATGCAGAATGCAACTTCTGTTCTCATGGCTGAAACAGCGGCTCTTGCCCTAGGGTCTTCACTCTTGCGCAGGTTGAACATCTTTGAAAGGGCAGCAATCGATGGACAACCAGATCCTAATAAACTACATCAACCACGACGACCGAGCAAACCCACCAGATTGGAGAATCAAGCCCTACACAGAGCTTGTCCTCTCTAATCTTGCAGGAACATCAATCAAGACGTACAGGATCCGAAGAGAATGCAATCAGATGGCCGATTATCTTGCTAAGCACGCCTTACCATTAGCACAGGATCAGATCCATGATTTTGATGGGTTATGTGTCAACCCGAGTCATGAGCATGGGTGCCCCTTTCTTACGGCACTCCAAACTGTAACTATTAACAATGTAATGGTTCTAACAAAGCATCGTCTTTGTTAATCAATCAAAACCCTTGTTTTCTGGTCAAAAAAAAAAAAAAAAAAGGAAATATATATTTCTTGGCGGTTTCACGGAGCAGTCAAAGGAAATTACATTTTCTTGATGACCGGCAGCCAAGAAATTAGTCCGGGTGCCGCGACGCCAATATTAGCGAGTCCCGCGTCGTTCTCCGCCTCGAGCAAAAATTGGCGCGCTCTCCCGCACCTAACCCTATGACCCGCCGCCGCTCCCAACCCATCGAGCAAAAAAAAATCCCCCCCGCCGCCACCACCCACGCTCGCGCTACCTGCTCCTCTCGACGCAATCCGTCGCCTCTGAACCCTTCTTCTCCACTCCCGGACCCTCGCACTACCTCCTCCCCTCCACTCACCCACTCCATTCTCTGCCCCCTCAAATTTCGTCCCAAGATCTGCATGGCTTAGCTCTAAAATTAGTGTATCCTCTTCCCTTGGATTGACATTGTCGGCTTCTCTACTCATCCCCTCCTTTCCAACGCCCAGATGTGCAAGATTTGTGAAGATGTGAAGCCTATCTCTGGCGTTGTGGTTGGGATTCTGCAGCGTCTTGGACTGTGTTGGTGCTGAGTGCCATGGTGGGGATTCTGTTGCGTGTTGGCCTGGGCGCTCTGCCCTGGTCCAAGGTCTACACAGCTCCAGAGTTCATTACCCTGTAGATCCATACAAACTTCAGAGCCTGGTGAGGATGCCTTTCTTATTTTGTTTATTTGGTTTTCCTTCATTATTACTAGTACACATACTGTGCGCTAGGACATAGGTCTAAAATTAGTTCAGAAATAAGTACTCGGTGAGGATGCCTAAAATTAGTACTAGTTCACATACTAGGTCTAAAATTAGTTCAGAAATAAGTACTAGTTCAGACATAGGTCTAAAATTAGTTCAGGACATTATTACTAGTACACATACTGGTGAGGATGTCTTTCTTACAGTACTCGGTATGGTATTTGAAATAAGTTATAAATATACCAAAACTGTATAAAATGCCTTAAAGAATATTACACCTATGCAACAGGGAATACATGTGTAAACTGATCGTGCCTATTTTACCATGTTGGATCTCAGTAGATGTGATCTATATTCCATTGTTGAAGAGTGCAAGGGAATTCTCTGTGGACAACTCTGAAACACAGTAACAGTAAGTATCATGTATCTGTTTTCACAACTCGATCTGAAATAGTATATGTGTGTTTAACATTAATTACAGTGTATATTTGTAGTAAGTTGGACACAGTGTTGATAATTATTGTCTTTCTATTTCTTTTCTGCCCTACTGGCCCTATTTGGGTGATAATTGTGTCAATTGTCAAGAATCTAAAATATATATCATTTTTGTCATCTTTTTAAAATAGAGTAAAAAATAATGTCTGACCGGGAGTGGATGTATAGTGGTTGGTGGAACATTTGTCATTGATTTGGGGATGGATCTAGACAACACAGTTTCTGTTGTGTAAGTAGTTTATGACTGAACATCTAGCTTATGACCCTGAAGATTATTGACTTTTTTCTTTATTTAGGGGTTGTGCAAGTAGTTTGTATGCCTTGAACTGACTGTTCCTTCTAGGACAACTGTCCAATTTTATGGCTTATTACATGTCCATGTTGCACTGAAAGTATTGCATGTCCATGTTGCGCTGAAATTGTTATTCCCATGTTGCACTGTTTTACTAATAATGCAGGCGATGTATGGTCTTCGTCACAGAAGGCACAAGAGTAACACTGAAAGTAATGATGGTGCCAACTCTGGAAACAATCCTCAAGGTGTTCTATCAAATACAAATCAGTCCAGAAGGGTTGGGGCTGATGGTGGGAACTTTGAGAGGAGCACTCCAAATTGTGTTCAGTCTAGCAGAAATAATGCCACAAGGGTGGTCAGTCCTACTGGTGTTCAGTCCAGAAGCCTTGGTGGTATCCCCCAACTGAATGGTGGTGATGGTCCTAATGGTGGAAACTCTGAAAGAAATGCTAATGTTGGCGACTCCCAACAGAATGGTAGTGGTGATGGTGCCCAACCTAATGGTTCTAGTGAAGGTGTGAACTCCCAACTAAATGTGAATCCTTCGAAAAGGGGAAGAGGGAAGTTGACCAGAACAGAATTGAAAATGGTTCCACGCGGTGGAAGGGTTCAACTTGAACCTGTTGGTCATTGGTAAGTATTCATGAGCTCATTTCTAGATATTATTATAGTTCTTATCATTCTTCTCTTTTTGTTTGCAAGGAAGTATAAAGATGACTAGGAATAATTGAATTGTCATTTGCTATATAACAGTCAATTCAAGTATGTTGGTTATACACCAAAAGGCTTCAAGTACCCATCACAAGTAGGAGCTATTCTAAAGCGGGAGTACCCAGGTATTATCACGGTGTATGACGATGATGGCACAATTGTTAAACAGCAGCCAGCACTATCATGGAATGATTATTATTGGAAAAAGAATGAAAATGCCATCTGCTATGCTCAAAAAGTAAAGCAGGTGATCTGGGTAAGTAAACACCTAGCTTCTGGTTTAAGAACTTTGATATTTTGTCAGCTTGGCTATACATATGTAACCCAGCCTTGTCTTATAATGTAGAGTTTGTTTACAACCCATCCGCAACATAGGAGACGTGCTGAAAAAAATCTAGAGAACTATCTTGTGAAAAGGGTGACCAATATGATATACCAACTACGTTTGGAGGCTGTCAAGATGTTCTTTCATGAAAGGGGTGAGAATTGTGATGAGACGGGCACGCACCATTGAACTTCTGTAAGAAGAATACTTTATCGCCGTATCGAATGGTGCAATAACACTTTATGCGGGCTTGGTTTGCCAAATATTGGACTTCTAATGAGTACAAGGAAAAGAGGCATAGAGCCCAAGAGTCGCATGAGTGCTGAAGATCTGCTCAAAATAGAGGAGGTTCAAGAAATTTATTTGAGACACAACAATTCCTGGTAGGATGCACCATTTTTGTTTTGCTTAAGTCATTGACCTGCAGTACATTTCTTCATGCATAATTTCTTAAACATAGTTATAGAGGATCTTTTTCCTGTAGTACATTCCTGAGCTTGACTTGCAGTACATTTTACAGGAATATACTTTTGGGCCTGGGCATCAAAGTGGCAATATAAACACATTTGCTGTAATGAAATCCGGAATTAAAAAAGTAGATAACACAGGAAGGAGTGGTCTGATCCCTAGCCAAAAAGCACAGAAACGATTGGTCTGCCCTTCATACTTTTCTCTATTATTGATATTTTCTTTGCGTGTTTTACTTTCTCAATATATTACATCTTTAGTACACAGATTGAAAAAAAGTTTGTTGCTGCCGCATGCACATCATTAATTTCATATTGTCTCCATTTTAGGATGACTACAAAGCACTAGCTCCGGATGAGAATTCGAAAGTACTTAACGGCAAAGCATTGTACACCATGGCACGTGGAATGCCCCATGGCCGTGTTCTAATAGGTGATGGTGCTATTGATAAGGCATGTGTTCTAGTACATGCCAAATCAAGATCGGTTATGCCACCCAATCATGATAAGTATCAAAGTGTCATGGCGAGAAAATGAGCAATTGAAAGAAACTAATGAGCTACTCATTGAGGAAAATGGTGTACATCGTGACCTTGTCATGGTAAAAATTGTTTATTGTTTAGATCATTTAACTCGCCCTATATATGCATTTTTATGTGGGTGCTTTTTAGCGTAGAGAATTTACGCGGATTTCAAAAACAACCACACTGCTGATCTGTTTGCGGCGCCTATTAAACATTGATGCCCGCCGCAATCAGGTTACAACATTCATTTTATTATCTATGTTTCATGCTTTGTATTTTCTAGACAGATATTTGCACAGATATTTTTTTAGGGAATGTGTACTGGCTCACTTGTTTTTTGCTAATAATTGGAAACTAGTATATTGAGTACAACTATATTGCTTCTTGCGAACATGGTCATCACATGCGTGCTCAATCTGTTGACAATGGTTGGTACAACCGCAACTACAATGATGATGAATCGATGAGGATTACATCGTTGATGAAGCCGATGAGGAGGATGACATCGGATGATGAAGCCGATGAGGAGGATGATGAAGCTAATGAGGAGGCTTACATGTCGGGTGATGATAGCATGTATGAGGAAGCTGATGATGTTGAAACAGTCCAAGGTGAT
Source organism: Hyparrhenia diplandra (assembly GCA_015847255.1). NCBI lineage: Eukaryota > Viridiplantae > Streptophyta > Magnoliopsida > Poales > Poaceae > Hyparrhenia > Hyparrhenia diplandra. Next base: position 240,944 of record JADLZK010011056.1, read on the forward strand.
GATGAGCACTTAACCGACCATGCACGCAAAAAAAAGATGAGCGGCAACAGATGGGAGTGGCACAAGGCATGGTAACGCCACTGGCTCCAAGTGACCGTAGGCGCAGTTTGGATTTCCTTTTGGTCTAATTTGGTAGAAACCAGCAGGTGTTGCATTGTATTGGTGCTGGTACCCTCCAAGTGCAAGTGAGCACGAACTAACCTTTTTGCTGATTGTTCTAGTGAGCAATGTTGCCTTAAGCATGTGTTACTAATATGTAGGCAGGACTGGTGCTAGTACCAGCTATTCTTTTGCTAATGTAGTGAGCAATGTTGCCTTAAGCATGGCTGATGACATGAAGGCATGAAACAATGTTGCCATATTTATTTTGTATATATCTGCAAAATGGTCCTGTAATTAACCATTGGATGTTGCATGATATGGATTTTCGGGTGTTATTATCTATAAGATGTTGGATCATTAATGGATATTGTTTGATCTATTTGATTTGATTGTTCTGGTGAACAAAATGTTCCTGCCTTTTCCTTGGCGAGATTGTATTTCCTTGGCTACCATATTTGTGCAAAATTGCAATGGCTGAGAAAGGAGCAAGGAAAATTAATTTTCTTGGCTGGATGACGGACAAAGGAAAACATGCTTTCTTGGCGGTGAGGGTCAGTCAAGAAAATGCATTTTCTTGGCGGTCCAACACTCCCAAGGAAATAGGATTACTTGACGGTACATGACCCTCAAGAAAATGTATTTAGTTGTCGGTTCTTCACCTCCAAGAAAATAAATTTCCTTGACGGTCTTCTTATTTTCTTGTCCCCTTGTCAATCTGTGACATGCCCATATTATTCTTGGCGGGGCAGCAGTCAAGGAAACATTGCTTGAGGGCCAGCCGTCAAGGAATCGCTATTTTCCTTGCTGTCCAGACTTGGCGGTTCATGCTTGGCGGTGCCCCCGCCAAAAACCATTTCCTTGGCGGTTTTTGTGTATTCCTTGACGGTTTTCGCACTCAAGAAAATTCTGTTATGTGGTAGTGCACTGATTGCTGTCATATTTTGGTTTTTGTAACAAAGAATGCTGTCATTGTTACTGAAGCCGCCATGACGTTGAGAAACATTGTCATCAATTGTACAAACTACACATGAGTTTATTACCATTCTAGTCAGTCTTTATTTTGTCAAGATTGTCACAGAGCTTGCTTGAAATACAGGAGTTCAATTACATGTCAACTTGCGGCTACAATCGTTAATCCTGAGGTTAATGAAGGAATAAGTTCAGCAAGTGAGATTGGTTCGTGGATTCTGAGGTACTACCTCAATTCTTGAATAAATCAGTTTATAGAGTTGACAAGTCAAACATTCTTTTCTATTTTTCACTGCATTTATTAAAAAACTACGCAGGACTTATGACACCGTATTAATATCAGTAGTTACACTATACAATGTGCTCTTCCCTATAAACTGGAACAAGCATAAAATGCAACATATAGGGCACTTTACGAAGGAACAAACAGTGCTCCTGCTCATGGTTAGTTGTTTATGAAAACTACATATAGGGCATAAATAACTTCAGTTATCATGAAATTTCTTGTACGTGTTCCACATGGTCTCTAACATCACGCACTCAATCAACATAAAACTTTGTTTGCCCATGTCGATGTAGCCGTGACTATAAATAAATTAATACGATACCTGCAAGGCTGCAAGGCGTCCATGGAACCGGATGTTAGCTGCTTAATCTCTTCACGTGGATATTTATGTAACAGTACCTAGTCGGTCCTAAGGGATAGGATCAGTGTTCAGTATTGTTATTGGTAGCTCCTATGCCCAGTACTACAATGACCTACTATAGGGGTGGCTCGAGATGGCCTCTAGGGGCGTTTTTTTCAGCCGCCCCTAACCATATGCACTCCTAATGTGGTTTCACATTAGGGTTAGGGCGGTTGTCTCAGCCGCCCCAAATGAGAACACATTAGAGGCGGCTCCTGTTTCAGCCGCCCCTAATAGGGACACAGCAGGGACAGCACCATACATCAATGTATTGAAAGCGCCCTAAAAACTAACTAGCTAATCACGCCGTAGACAATTCCTAAATCGAAGCTGGCTGTGTCAAAGTATGAACGTCCAAGACCGTGTGATTATTGTTTGTAGATCAACATATATACGAGTGGTAGTTGATATGTCAACTTCTTACCTGCTGTCACCAAACCAACAACGTTAATTAGGACTGCTCAAAATCACTATATCATATCGATTGGGAATAGCACGCAACATTGACGAATTCTACGTTTGCCAACTGTTTCTCCATGTTCCAATCTCATTAATAATAAATAGTCCAGTGTAACATGCCACGTAAGCGAAACCGATGATGACATGCATGACACCAAATTTATGATGTGTGTGTGTGTGTGTGTGTGTGTGTGTGTGTGTGAGAGAGAGAGAGAGAGAGAGGAAAGAGTTTTGTTCTACCACCATAAAAACAGTTCACATAGTTACCTAGGCAATGAAACTTCACTATAGGCCAGTCAAATTTTAATTTGTTGTTCCCGAAACTGCCATGTCAAATGAAACTTGGATGAACTCTCTCAATGAAAGTTTCATTCTAGAGTTTCATAGGTATTTAATTTCATGACTAAAAGATAGTTAGTGTCTCTCTCTTCATAAAATGCATGGTGTCAAGTAAAATAAAATGGAGGTAGCAATAGTTGCATTATTATCGATCGGTCTCCTAGCTAGCCAGGTCTTACGCATCCGTAAAAAAAAATTCCGTCAATCCTTTTCGATCCGTGTATGTTTTTCCTTTTAACAATTTGAGGCCGGTCCACTCTTCAGTTACGTGTTGGTGCCACCCACTGATTACTGTCATATTTTGTTTTTGTAACAAAGAATGCTGTCAGCGTTACGAAGCCGCCATGACGTTGAGAAACATTGTCATCAATTGTTCAAACTACACATAAATTCACCATCTTAGTCAGTCGTCTTTATTTTGTCAAGATTGTTACATAGAGCTTGATTGAAATACATGAGTTTAATTACATGTCAAATTGCTGCTACCATCATTGATCCTGAAGCTCATCAAGAAAGAAGTTCAGTAAGTGAGATTAGAGGTTCGTAAATTTTGAGCTACTGCCAAGTCACACTTTCTTTTCTATGTTTCACTGAATTTATAAAAAAAAATACATAGGGTTTATGACACCATATTAGTATGAGTAGGTACACTATAGAATATGCTCTTTTCTATAAATTGGAACAAACATAAAGAAGTTGGACTTAATTAAGAATTCATTTATCCAAGGATGGAGGGGGTACTTCACGAAAGAACAAACAGTTGTCCTGCTCACGGTTACTTGTTTATGAAAACTACCTAGAGGGCATAAACAATAACTTCAATTAGAAATCATGAAATTCCTGTACGTGTTTCCACATGGGCGCTAATATATAAACATTGCACACACTCAATCAATACAAAACTTTGTTTGCCCATGTGGATATGAAGCTAGTAGTTGCGTTGTATTTTAAGGGGACTTGTAACTGAGGTCTTTCACACCCATAAACAAAAATCTCCCACCTAAGGGTTCCAGTTTTGTCCTGTTACTGGAAGTCCACTCTTCTAACAATCATGTCTATATTTTATTGCAAATACTACCGAATCGGCTCCTTTGCAGAGTGTCACGGGCACTCGGCAAAGGCCGATATACACTCAGCAAAGGCTTTGCTCGGCAAAGCCGATTCGGCAAAGCCACCTTTGCCGAAAGTGTCATTTATCGGGCAGTAAGAGTAAAGAACGGATGACGGCGGCCTTTGCCGAAAGTGCCGACATCTGGCACTCGGCAAAGCCTCACTCCTTTGCTGATTGCCGCAAAGCTCGACTCCTTTGCTGAGTGATGTGACCATAGCACTAGGTAAAGCGTGTTGCCTTTTGTCGAAAGTGCTATGGTCACTGCACAAAAAAAAAAAGCTTAATTTTTTCAATGCAAATCAATAAAATTACAGTTGCAAATCTATAAATTCACGTTACAGATATATGAAACATAGGAGTACTTCATTAATATTGTACACTTTTAAGTATCTGGAAAGACTTTGTGTAAAAATGCATGTTCAAGTAAAAAAAATGGAGGTAGTAGTTGCATTTTATTTACGAGGGCTCGTAGCAAGGTCTTGAGCATACATTCAAATCATTTTCTTTGTAGGTTTTTCCTTTAAGAATTCGAGCTGCACTCTTTCATGCACGTGTGGATGCCACCCAAAGATGATTGCTGTCATATTGGATCGTTTTGTAATTAAGAATCCTGTCATTGTTACGAAGCCGCCATGACGTTGAGCAAACGTTGTCATCAATTGTACAACCTACATATAAATTTACCATCATAGTCGTCTTTATTTGGTCAAGATTATCATATAGAGTTTGCTTGAAATAGAGGAGTTTAATTGCATGTCAAATTGATGCAACCAATGGTGATCCTAAGAGGTTCATCTACAAGAGTAACTTATTAGAGCTAATTTTAGCGGCAGTTTTCGTTAGAGTTTTATTTTCATTTAACAGTTGGGCACTTGCAACCTCTAAGAGAGCACTCACAGTGCAGACTCTACTATAGAGTCCATACTCATTAATTACAGTGCCACGTAGATAATTTGCTGACGTGACAGAGGGAGAGAGAAGAAAAATGAAGACACGACGTCTAACATAGACGCAACATCTACGAAAAGAATCGAGACCAAAGAAACGATGAATGTCCGCGTTGGGGAAAAACCACCATGGTTTCCATCGAGCCTCCCAAATCCCGTGCGGCCTCCTCCCCATCGTTGCGGCTTCAAGCGCGCCCCGAGACCTTGCTTCTCCATCGGCTCGCCCGCGGGCTTGACGGGTCGCCGCAAATCGTGGCTCGCGCTACGCCACAGGACCTAGCGCCGCCGGATGACCTCGCTGAGCCCACTCGCGCCACGGATATCGCGACGGCCTCAGCGCCCGAGCCCACGCAGCCTGCTCGCGCCGCCGGACCTCGCCGTAATCGCTGCGTGGTACGCTCACGCCACCACGAATCCGCCGTGGCGCGCCGTGCGGCGGCGCAGCGCAATCTGCTCGCGCCCGGACTTCGCCGCGTGGCCGCTGCGCTGCGTTGCTTGCATTGGCGTCGCGTCCGCCGCCAGCCCGCGTAGCCTCGCTTGGAGCTCGTAGCGAGATGTCCAGCGCCGCATGCCGAGATGTCGTGGGCGGCTGTGCGACTCACTGCTCGAGAAGGAAGCCAAAATCAGAGGATGGATTTGATTTAACTATTCTATGGATTTGATTTAACTATTCTACTTTGGTCCATCTATATTGCAAAACATGGATCAAGCTCAATTGTAGGTGACGAGCGTATGCGGGGTTCCGTCCATGTTTGCGGAGCTCTCCCAGACTGCCATGAAATTCTTTCTGATGCAAATGGCAATTTCTCTGCCGTCTCATCGCCGAAGAAGGAACAAAGTTCGTTAATGGCTGGCGGGAGCTCGTGCAATTTTTGCCCGCAGAGGATCCTGATACAAGAGATATATTGATTGGTTGATTTTTATTTGGACTCTACACAAAGAAAACTGCATTGTGCAGGACCAGAGTCTTGGTACAATATCCTAAACTATGGACTCTATGGGTAGAGTCTGCACTGTGAGTGCCCTAATCCCTCCTATTCTTAAAAAAGTTTGCAGTTAGTTCACTAGTTGAACTAAAGTAGCTGATAGCAGCTACAATAGTTGTGACCTATTAGCTAGCTAACCATTAGTAGCTAATGGATCCAAATAGGCCATCCGTTTTGCCCGCGGATGAATCTCTGGATTACAATTTTGGTACCAGAAAGATATTTATGTGACAGTACTTAGTCAGTCCTAAGGAAGAATCCACGTATGGCGTTGGAGTCCGCTGTCACCACCCGCAGGGAGCAGCTCTGCCCCTCGCACTCGGAGTCCCGGATGCTCATAGCTCGGTCGATCACTATCGCTAGATCCGTGTGTGACCATGCCAGTGGACAACTCACCTCGCGTGGGCAGGTCGTGCTCCAGCCAGCGGCTGTGCAGGTGGAGTGAGGGCCATGGGCCAGCGACTGGCATCTGCATCATGCACCCCCATGGGCTTTCTAGTTCGCCGGATTGGAGAATAAAACATTAAATGGAACAAGAATCCATAGAATACGAAGAGATCAGAATCAAATGGCTGATTTGCTAGCGAGACAAAGCTTAGCCTCCTTACAGTTGATCACTCACCATTTTTAGGATTATGCATGAACCCTAGTCATGATCATGGGTGCTCGCGTTTGAGCGCTTTTCGTATGTAACCATTAACTCTGTAATGGTTGTAACAACTTCTTGATGTTAAGTTATGAATGAAATGTTCCTTGTCAAAAAAAAAAAAAACACTTGTGGGTATTCACCTGTTTTTTTTTTTCAACAGTTGTGAGTATAAATCTTCACGAATGCATTTCGTAAGACTTCGCTATTTTCACGAGAGTAAGCTTTCGTGAAAACCGCTGATTTTCATGAGGTTGCTAACTCTCATAAAAATCATTCCTCTCACAAAATATCCAGTTTTTAGTAGTGTGTTGCTAAACACGATAGATGTGTGCTTCATCCTAATGGAACTCTTCTTTCTCTCGCTCCTAATAAATACTAGTACAAAACCAGTTGTAGAAATGCCTCTTTCTCAACAGCACCGTGCGAGCCAGGAGGGACGTACGCCGGGTCAAGGCATCCACATGGAAGTAGTCACGATCGAGAGAGGTCACCGGGCGAAGGGGACTGATGGGTATGGCCAGCTTGTCTTTCTCTTGATGACAAGGTATATATGTGTTATAGCATCGATTATATTTTGTTGCATAGTGTGCAACATATGTTGATTAGTTTGTTGAGCCAGCATGGGTTATTTTACCTCATCACAGCGTAGCTGGCTGGGAATAAAATGCCTATATAAATAGATGGCTTGGCTGCTCCGATCCAGCACGGCCACCAAACTCCACTCTACTCCCCAAACGAACAGTAGAGGCCACATTGATATGGCGGAGGCGATCGTAGAAATAGTTGCATTTTATTTCCGATCGGCCTTCTAGCTAGCCAGGTCTTACGTACGCATCCGTAAAAATTAATTTTCCGCCAATGCTTTCGGTGTATGTTTTCCCTTTTAAGAATTCAAGGCCGGTCCACCCTTCAGTTACGTGTTGGTGCCACCCACTGATTGCTGTCATGTTTTGTTTTTGTAACAAATGCTGTCATCGTTACGAAGCCGCCATGACGTTGAGAAACATTGTCATCAATTGTTCAAACTACATATAAATTCACCATCTTAGTCAGTCGTCCTTATTTTGTCAAGATTGTAACATAGAGCATTATTGAAATACATGAGTTTAATTACATGTCAAAATGCTACTACCATTTTTTTTTTTTGACATCAAATAACATTCATTGATCAACAGCAGGGAAGCTGTTAGAACCATCTGAGTCAATGATCATAAATTTCTGCTGTTAGAACCATTACAGAGTCAATGGTCAATGGCGTGAACGGCGAGCGTGGGGGCCGGGCGGCGTCAAGCTCTGCGCGCCGAGAGTCCCCAGGGCATATTCAGTGCCCGCCCGCCGCCGCTGGCGTGCTCCGCCGCCCCACCTGCCACAGCTGCTGCCTTGGAGCAGCGCGCCAAAATCGACAAGACGTCACGCCCTGGCACATGAGGTCGAGGCAGAGGTGGTATTTGATGTCCCGCCGGAGGCCCTCCGGCAGGTCACGACGATGCGGCACTCGTCGACACCACGTGTGGCTGCCCACCGCTGTCGCTTGTACTGCCGCACCCGGTGCCGGTAGCTCTTGGTCAGGTCCACGACGGTGAAAGTGCGTGGAACACGGTGGTGAGGTCGCGCGTGACGGGGAAGAAGGCATGGCGCGACGACGGCGCTGCGTACGACGAGAGCTTGTGCTTGGCGGGCGTCGACAGCGTCGGTGGAGGCGCCCACGCCGGCTTCCACGGCACCGGAAGGCACTTGGCTGGAGGCCGCAGCTAGCTTCCTTCCGACGCCGGCGTCGTTGGCTCCGTCTCCGCCTCCAACTACTCCAATGGACGCCATTCCTCGGGCTTACGGGAAGGAAAACCGGAATAGGGGGCTCCAGGTATAGGGGTTAAAATTAAAAGTTGGGTTTTTTAAAATTTAAGGTTCCATTAAGGGGCTCATTGAAGTTGATTTTTTCTCCAAACCCCTAAAAATTTAGGGTAGGGGCTCAAATAGGGGGTGGGCTGGAGTTCCTCTTAAGAAAGAACAAACAGTTCTCCTGCTCACGGTTAGTTGTTTATGGAAACTACCTATAGAGCATAAATAATAACTTCAATTAGAAATCATGAAATTCCTGTACGTGTTTCCACATGGGTGCTAATATATATAGCATGTACGTATATATAAAAACATTGCACACACTGAATCAACACAAAACTTTGTTTGCCCATGTGGATATGAAGCTAGTAGTTGCGTTGTATTTTAAGGGGACTTGTAGCTGAGGTCTTTCCCACCTAACGGTTTCAGTTTTGTCCTGTTACTGGAAGTCCACACTTCTAGCAACGTCATATTTTATTGCAAATACCAAATTACAACTAGACTGGGCTGGCTAGCATGGATGCATGCACCAAGCATAACTACGATGTCTTATTCACGGTCATGGTCACTCGCAAAGGCCGATATACGGTAAAGCCATCTTTGCCGAAAGTGTCATTTATCGGCAATTCAAAGAAAAGAACGAATGACGGTGATGGCGGTCTTCACCGAGTGCTCGACATCAAGCACTCGGCAAAGCCTCACTCCTTTGCTAAGTGTTGTGACCACAGCACTCGGCAGAGTGTGTTGCCTTTGCTAATGCTATGGTCACTGCACTCGGAAAAACTTAATTTTTTCAATGCAAATCTATAAATTACAGTTGCAAATCTAGAAATTCATGTTACACATATATGAAACATAGGAGTACTCCATTAATAATGGGTGTGTTTAGATCCATTTTGGGGTGGGTGTAAATGTCACATCAAGCATTGCGGTACACATTTGAACTATCAAACGTGATCCATTACAAAATAAATTGTAGATTTGGTCTATAAATGACGAGATGAATTTTTAAACCTTATTAATCCTTTATTAGAGCAGTTTAATTAGTATCTCATCACATCCTAATTAGGCTCATTAGATTCGCCTCGTGATTTACATACTAATTATGTAATCGGTTTTTCTGTCTCGGCTACATTTAGTGCTCCATGCATGCAGCGACATATTCGATATGACACTTTCTGCAGTTTGCATTTTGGGATCTAAACACACCAATTGTACACTTTTAAGTATCTGGAAAGCCTTTGCGTAAAAATGCATGTTCAAGTAAAAAATGGTAGTAGTTGCATTTTATTTACGAGGGCTTGTAGCAAGGTCTTGCGCATACATCCAAATCATTTTCTTTGTAGGTTTTTCCTTTTAAGAATTCGAGGTGCACCCTTTCATGTACGTGTAGATGCCACCCACTGATTATTACTGTCATATTGGTTCCTTTCGTAATAAATAAAGAATCCTGTCATTGTTACGAAACGGCCATGACGTTGAGAGAACGTTGTCATCAATTATACAACCTACATATAAATTTACCATCATAGTCGTCTTTTATTTGGTCAAGATTGTCATATAGAGCTTGCTTGAAATAGAGGAGTTTAATTACATGTCACATTGTTGCAACCATTGGTGATCCTGATAGGTTCATCTACAAGAGTAACTTATTAATGCTAATTTTATGAGAGTTTCATTAGAGTTTTATTTGCATTTAACAGTTGGGCACTTGCAGCCTCTAATCCCTCCTATTCTTAAATAAAAAAAAGCTTGCAGTTAGTTCACTAGTTGAACTAAAGTATTTGGTCAAGATTGTCACATAGTTGTGGCCTATTAGCTAGCTGACCATTAGCAGCTAATGGATCCAAATAGGCCATCAGTTTGCCCACGGATGAATCTCTGGATTATAATTTCAGTACCAGAAAGTCGCCCTTCAAACCTGATGTTTTCTAGCTTCTAGTTCCTCCGGCCCCCAAAAAAAGAGTCATTCTCGCTTTCCAAAAAAGTCAGCAATATTCAACTTTGACCAAAATATATATAACAAAATATTAATATTTATGATACATAATTGGAACCACTACCGCTAGATCCGTGTGACCATGCCAGTGCACAACTCCTCCCAACTCACCTCGCGAGGGCAGTTCGTGCAGGTGGAGTGAGGGCCAAGGGCCAGCGACGGGCATCCGCATCATGCACCCCCCATGGGCTCTTCAATAGTTGTGGGTACTGACCTGTTTTCTTTTTTTTCAACAGTTGTGAGTGTAAATCATCATTAATGGATTTTGTAAGACTTTGCTATTTGCGTGAGAGTAAACCTTCACGAAAACAACTGATTTTCATGAGGTTGTGTGTACTCATGAAAATACGTTTTTCGTGGCAGGATTTACATCACTCTCATGAAATTAGTTTTGTGAAAGTTTATTTTTCACTCTCATAAAAAAATCGTTCCTCTCACAAAATATCCAGTTTTTGGTAGTGTGTTGCTAAACATGATAGATGCGTGCTTCATCCTAATGAAACTCTATTTTTCTGGTTCCTAATAAACACTAGTACAAAATCATTTGTAGAGATGCCTCCTTTTCTCAATAGCACCGTGCGAGCCAGGGGGCCGCCAGGTCAAGGCATCCACCTCGAAGTAGACACGATCCAGGGAGGTCGGGCGCGTCCTTGGAGCCGAAGGGGACTGATGGGTTGTACCGCCAGCTTGTCTTTTTCGCTGACAGGTTGGAGTGCCACATTGGCAAAGCCGGTTGCCAAAACCACTTCTGAGGGTTAATTAAACGGTTTGGAAAACTTTAATGTGTCCATCAGACGGTTTCAAAGTTTATGGGGGTAGAATAGCCCCGGGCCCGGTGTGAAAGCTGAACGCCAGGTTATGTAGTCTTTTGGCTAGGTACGTACTAGATGACAAAGTATGTGTTATAGCATCTATTATCTTTTTGTTGCATAGTGTGTAACATATGTTGATTAGTTAGTTGAGCCAGCATGGATTATTTTACCTAATCACAGCGTAGCTGGCAGGGAATAAAACGCCTATAAATAGATATATGGCTTGGCTGCTCCGATCAAGCACGGCCACCAAATTCCACTCTACTCCCCAAACGAACAGTAGAGGCCACATCGATATGGCGGAGGCGATCGTTGGGCCGCTGCTGAACAAGCTGCAGGAGGTGGTAGTGAAGGAGGCCAAGGCTCTCGCAGAGGTGGGTGGCGACATCGACAAGCTCCGCGACAAGCTGCTGTGGCTGCATGCCTTGGTCCACGAGGCCGACCTGCGCACCCCGGCACGATGGCAGCCCGGCTCGTCCGGTGCTGGCGTTCCAGATCCGCGACGCCCGGCTTCGACGTCGAGGACGCCGTCGACCACTTCTACCTGCAGGGCAGCCTCTCCCGCCGCTTCGGGCGCTATAGCTGGTGGCGAATTTCCAAAGAGTTCATCTTGAATCTCCGCACGCATGTCTTCGTCCGGGCCATCCTTTCCGGCACGATCCAGTCCATAAACGTGCGACTTGAGGAGATCATGGGAAACAACAGCACATACAACTTGAGTGGTCAGAACGGCAGTGGAGACGGCAAGACCTGGAGGGCGTCTCGCGCCATCCCACCTATGCGGACAGACTGGTACGCTCTCAATGCTGAATTATATTACTACCGTGCACAACCATCCTTCAATTATATTACTACATACTAATGTGCGCATCCATCCTTCAACTCCTCCCTCACTATATACTAAGAGCATCAGCAGTGTATCGACCCAGGGTTGGTCCTTAGTTGGGCCCCATGATTGATTAGACAGCAGCTGATGTGCAGCTCACAATGTGTAGAATCAGGTCCGGTTCTATGAGTGGGGCCCAAGCTCATAAAAAGCCAATCGATACCCTTCTTCCTTTCTCTCAATCTGCAATCCCTACATTCTCTATCAACAACAGAGAAAAAAAAAAGAGAAAGGGTCGGGTTCGAAGCTAAGGAGCCGGTGCTCCATCGAATCAAGCCTGCAATGTATAAGAGCGGGTTCCATGGATGCATTTATTGCATAGAACCGACTACGTACTCAGCACTGCGGGTGCTCTAATAAGTCTAAAATATATATATTCACCCTACCACAACTTGGCACATAGGAGCAGTGGGCTTCACACCTTGCCCTCCACCCTCTTGATAGAACCAGCTAGCTAGGATGGGGAGAGGGACAAGGGTTTACCACAGAAACTGAGTAAGGACTAGCAAGGGTGGCGAATGGACTAAGGAATAAATTGCGAAATAGATGCCCTTTAATTGATATAAAAGAACTTCCTCTTTACATAGGGGTTGCCCTAGTTATTTATAGGTCACGCCAGGGAGCAACGTGAAATACATAAGTGTTCGCCTATCTACGCTATCAGCTGCATGCTGGGACACTTAGGGCATCGACGTAATTTTCCCTCTAAACCCTAAGTGCTGCCAACACCTTAACACCGCCGCCACCACGAGGGTCTTCCGGATCTCGGCCGCTCGAACCTTCATGCCGAGCGATAACCTCGGCGTCTCTATTTACTGCCCTGCGACAAAAAGAAGCATGAGAGACGGCGATGACGGAGCGGTGGTGGTGGAAACCTCCGTGGGTGCGTGGCCATGCTTGGGTGATGCTAGGAGCGAGGATAGCCCAAGAGCCAACATGTCGGGGGGTCCTGTCGAGGGTGGGTTTCCCTAGCAGGAGCAAATTAATCAAATAACTTGTAATGTACTCAAATAGACACAATAACTTGGCAAATTAAGTGCATATATGTATGGTACAAACACTACTAGAGTACTAGTGTGATAAAATAACTGCTCTATAAGACGGGCATTACAAATTTTAGGGTGTTACAATCGTCTAAGCCATTGGTGTAGCCTCATCACCGAGAAGTTGGTGTCGCTCCTTATGAATATAGTTAGTGTCAATTTTTTCTGAGACAAAAAATAAAATCAATACAAGATCGTAAAAGTTAGTACAAAAGGTCATCATCTTATACTCGGCTACAATTGACTATTTGGCGTGGTGGTAGGTAAGCCTCGTGTGAGGAGACTAGCTAGGAGAGACAGCTGGTCATGGAAATATTTTTGAAACTAGCTTAGCAGCCGTAGACTTAGTAAAACTACGCCATAACAAAACAGTTTCCGTGGATGGTTGAATAGTGAATCTGTCCCTAAAAGTCTATTTTTCAAGGGTGTTTGCAATACTGCCCATGTAGATGCCATATTATTTCTACTATATGTGACTAAAAATTTGGGGAAATCTCCTCTCCCCACAACCAAATTTTAACTTATGCTAGGTTTACACTCTACTTTGTAGAATTGGTGTAACTAAAAATTCAGATATGTAGAGGTTTCAACACCTTTAGTTAGTCTGGGTCCAAATTTACCCGTAAATGGAAACTTCTGTACTTTAAATAGTTTGTAATTAATTATATTACATTTTTTCGTTGCCACTCCGTAGTAAATATAATTATAATTATATACTACTAGAGTACATGCATGTTTCTGCTGGCTGATGATTTGATTACCTGGAAATCAACACCTTGCAGGGACACGGATTACTCGATAGAGTTTGTATTAAAATATCGAAGAAAAGAAAGAGAAGAACTGATGGACAAAATCAAGAAGGAAAATCTGCCAAAAGTGATAACCGTTGCTGGTGTTGAGGGTGTCGGGAAGACTGCTCTCTTGATGCATGCCTATAAAGAATCCAAGAAGAAGGGTTTCGATGCACGCATCTGGTTGAGCTTCCCACCAGACATCAACGACGAGAGCATGTTCAAGCAAATCAAAAAAGAACTTGGCAACAAAGCAAAAGAAATGGGTAAGGGCAATCTTAAGGATGTCCGTTGCCTGGTTGTAATAGGAAGCCCTGTCGGTACCACGACATGGGGTAAAGTCAAGAGCGGTTACTAGAGATGGTTAGAGAAGATAGCAAGATACTGCTATCGGTAACCTTGTCGTGGCGCGAAGTGAGGATAAAACAAGACAGCACCAACAAACAGGGACCAGATGATAGCGTAGAGGAAACACATGCCACCATCCAACTGCGTCCTCTGGATGATGATTCTCCTATGGATGATGATTCTCATCATAGCATAAAATTATTCGACCTCATCTATGGCCTTAAGAGGTGTGAGAGGACAAACACAAGTTACCAAGTAGCAGAGATGAATCATATCCATTCCACCATTATGGAGATCACTAACGGTCTACCACTTGCGGTGGTTCTGGTTGCAAGACTCATGAGAACTGTGGATTTCGGCAAGTGGGAAGCTGCTGCAGCCTACTTGAAGTGCAACAGTGAAGACAGCAAGCTGAAGACCATACTGTCGGTTTGCGTCGATGACCTCTCCGATGAGCTCAAGTCATGTTTGCTCTACACTGCAGGCTTCCCAGAGAACAGGCCAATTGATGCCCACCAGCTGGTACGCCTCTGGATGGCGGAAGGCTTCCTAACCCGGCAAGACAAGATGGAAACGGAGGAGCTTGGTCAGTGCTACCTCAAGGAGTTGATCTACCGCGGCCTCTTGCACCCGACAAAAAAGGGCACCTGGTGGTAATGTCTTGTGGGTTGCTATCCCCTATCAAATCCATCCCCTTCTCAGGTCAGAAGCGCAACGGACGAGCTTCATGGATGTCCACTACGGTGGGTCCCTCCCGCCACCGGGCAACACACGTCGCCTAGCTCTCCACAGCTACAACGACAAATTCCCCGCGCTAGACAATTGCTTGGAAAAACTTCGGACCGTCGTTTCTTACTCAAATGACTACACAGATTACCCATATGGTGAGCAGTTCTACTACTTCCTCCTATGACAAATACATGTCCCGTCATCTAGCTATGTCTCATATTGTTTACTTGACTATATATATGGTCATTTCTCATAAAGTATAGTTCTTATAATAAATCTAGCTAGTTAGGTAAAATGCCCTTGTCAATCCATCATAAGTTTTATCAACATTTCGTGCAGTGCTAGAATCTTTGTTAAGAGGCTCCCTTATAGTCCTGAAATATATTGCATTATGACTGCTAATATTTGTACTAAAATCAAATATATGTCTCATTTAAATGTTATCCTAAAATTCCTTAAAATTTGTACTAAAATTAAATGTAATGCATCATTTGTTTAAAAAAAGCCATAAGTTAGGAAAACTCCTTAATTGGTTACGATTTATGGGTACATGCGTCATTTAAGTGTTCCCCCAAGTTGTCTTAAATTTTTTTAGTATACTCTATATTACAGGACGAAAAAAGAAGTAAGCATTAGTTTCATCTTTGGCTAGCGAGGAATTCAGAATAAAGGATGTCTATGTCGGAGATCTATTTGAAAAGATTGTTGGAGAGTATTTTGCACCAAAATCTCTATTCCCATAGACCACGAAGAATGAAAACAACCTGTTAGAGTTATTCTAATATTCTACAATAGCCAATTTTATATTCTTCTATTAGGGGTACTGGCGTTCAAATACTGCTCCCTCCATGCAAAGTTATAAGTCGTTCTTATATTTCTAGGTATATATACTTTTTTTCTACTAAATATATTGTATATCCAGGATGCATACCAAAAGCTATGTATATGCAAAAGCTAGCACAATTTATAATTTGGAATATAATAGAAGGAGCACCATCGTAATGTCTTCGTAACTTTGGAAATATTTAGGAAACTAACCATCATAAAAAATGACATCTTCTAGTGATGCGTTTGACGATAAATATATATGAGCGGATTTGACTATTGTCCAATTAATTAATGCACATGAGCTTGCTGCAGGTCGCAAGCAGGAGAAATCAGGCAAGGATGAGCATGAGCCTGAGAAATCAGGCAAGGATGAGCATGAGCCTGAGCAGTCAAGCAAGGATGAGCGTGAGCCTTGGCCTGAGCCTCTGCTTAAACCTAATAAGCATGTGCCTGAGCCTGAGCAATCAAGCAAGGATGAGCCTGACCTTGAGCCTAAGCCTCATCTTGAGCCTATGCTTGAGCATGAACCTGAGCAATCAAGCAAGGATGAGACTAAGCCAAGTCCTGAGCTTGAGCCTAATAAGCCTGGGCCTGAGCCCGTGCAATCAAGCAAGGATGAGCCTGAGCTTGAGCCTAAGCCTGAGCCGAAGGCTGAGCTTAAAACGTCTAAGCCAAGCAAGGATGAGCCTAAGCCAAGTCCTAATCCTGAGCTTGAGCCTAATAAGTCTGAGCCTGAGCCTGAGCAATCAAGCAATGATGACACTGAGCTTGAGCCTAAACCTGAGCATAAGCCTGTGCATGAACGTGAGCAATCAAGCAAGGATGAGCCTAAGCCAAGGCCTGAGTCTAAGCTTGAGCCTAAGCCTGAGCCTGAGCCTAAGCTTGTTATGCGGAAACTTTTGCAAAGGTCTCCTTATCTTCGAGTCATCAACTTGGAGGGCATCCAAGTTGTGAAAAATAAGAAAAAGGACCACATATGTGCGCTGCCCCATGCAATTGGGGAGATGGTGCACTTACAATATCTTGGTGTTCGGTGCCGGGGGCTGAAGGAGGTCCCCCCATCTATTGGGAACCTTCACAACCTCCAGACGATCGATGTCCGGGGCACGGATGTAAGGTCGCTTCCCGACTCCCTGTGGAAGGTCAAGACCCTGCGCCATGTGCTCGGTGACCAACTTGCCTTCCCAAGATCATCCACCGGTGACGCTGATCACCTGAAGCTGATGCACACGCTTGAGTCCGTGACCATCGACCACGGTTCTGATGCTGCTTGCAAGAGACAGAAAATGAAATTATTGCGTTTCCCTTTCTTGCACCGGCTGCATGTTGCAGAGCTCAAAGAGTCTCAGGGAAAAGACTTGAAATCTGTTCTTAAGCATCTCAGTTTTCTAAAGGCCTTGATTCTGTCATCAGGTAAACACATACCGATGGACTTGTTTGCAGAAGCATCGGAAGCCACCGCTTCATGGATGAAATGGGAGTCCCTGATGCTAGATGGCCCGCTGCATCACCAACAAGCCGCATCTTACAATGGCCCGCTGCATCACCAAGACACATCTTACAAGAAGCTAGTAGCCGATCCACGCCTTGGCAGCTACCTCGTGAATGTCACTCATCTTGTGCTCCGGTCGACAGATATCGGGCAAGAGTTTATACCTTGGATCGGCAAGCTACCAGCCCTTGCCGAACTCGAGCTTCTCGAGGGTTCCTACAAAGATAATGAGCTCACCATCGACACCGGTGCATTCCGCAGTCTGACGATGCTCAGGATTTCCGGTCTGCATACATTGCATAAAATCTCTGTATCCGATGCTACCACTAGGAGGAAGAGGAACAGGGCTATCAACATGGACGTCCCTGATCGCGTTGTAATTGATACTGACGAACAGAGTCCTGCAGCTAGCGACCAGCAGCAGGCGGAAGTTAAGAGCAGCAGCGCAATGATCACTCCTCCCATGAACAGAGTCCCGGCACCACAGGACAAGGATGACGACAAAAGTTCCGAGGTATTGTATCCCTAGCTAGCCCCGCCTCTCACGTTCATCTAATTATATTATACATAGGGCTAGAATATTCGAGGACACTGCTAATAAAAATAACTTGTAAATACGACACCATAGGAAGCGACGAAGACGACAATCGATGCCGGCAATTCTTCGGTACAAGACAAGGACGACAGCAATAATGAAGACAAGGACGACAGCAATAATGACGGTATAATCAAGGTACTGTAGCTAGTCCAGTCTCTCACTTTGGGTGTGTTTAACACCCCAACTTCCTCCCCAAATTCACTATGCAAAAAAAGATTCCCCATCATATCAAAATGTCGGCACAGATATCGAAGTACTAAATGTAGATGAAATCAAAACCTAATTACACAGTTTAGATGTACATTGCGGGCGGCGATTTTTTGAGCCTAGTTACGCCATGATAGGATAATATTTACCACTAACAAACGAAAGCGTCTTCACGATTATGCGATGAGACATACCTGTCACATCTATCCAAATTTCAACCGGGGCTCCAAACACACCCTTTCATTTAATCATATCATATATGGGACGGCAAGACACTAATAATAAAAAATAACTTGTAAAAAATAAAGAGTAGACGCGATGCTGGAGGCTCGGGTCTGGGGAAGGGAAAAACTGAGGCAAGCCTTCTCCCCGCAAAATCTGCGTAGGCTGCCATTGCGCCATGCCTACCCTTCTTTAATAAAAATAATGTGTATTAAACATTTTCTCCTCTTATATTATTTTATAAAACAATAACCATAATAAATACTCCATAGTCTCTATTCAATTATAATAATACACCAAATTATTGATCTATATTTATATATATATTCTATCTATATATATGTCTCTTCTTTTTAACGTAGCATCTTTGTCTATTCAATTATATATGCAGTACCTAATGGATATTGAATTATTTTTTATAATAGCTTATATTAACTTTACATGTATAAATAGGAAAATTTTAATAGCTTATATTAACTTTTACATGTATAAATAGGAAAATTTTATTTATTTATTATAACGGTTCATGTGGATAATTGAGATTCAAATTGTTAACTAGGTATTAACTTATATTGTCTTCTATAATGATATCTACGGGTAAATTAAATGCAAACCTAGGGGTTGC
Organism: Hyparrhenia diplandra; assembly: GCA_015847255.1. Lineage (NCBI taxonomy): Eukaryota > Viridiplantae > Streptophyta > Magnoliopsida > Poales > Poaceae > Hyparrhenia > Hyparrhenia diplandra. Next base: position 259,611 of record JADLZK010011056.1, read on the forward strand.
TTTTGCATTGTCTTTTATAATGGCAAAAGCGTGGGTAATAATTTATAAAAACATATTATGGTATTATGTTAAATTATATTTTATAATTGTAGTGTCTGCGTAATTTAGATAACAATTAAGGGGTTATTGTGAACTACCTTTCATTAATGATAAATTTAAGTAATTTATTTACTAATTTAAGGGCTTATTCTAATTGTATTTTATTATGGTAGAAGTGGGTAATTTATAGATGCATATATTGTGGGTTATTATGAATTATCCTTCATAAGTCCAGGATGGGTAATTTAGATATAAATATAGAGGGTTATTTGAATTATATATCATTCATAATGGAAGAGTCCATTGAATTAAAGGCTATATTTTTATTATTATAATAATTTCTACGATTTATCTTTTTTGGTGCATCTAACCAAAATTAGCATGGAGTCTCCATTGGAGCCTCCGTTTGGTACCAACAGTAAGATAAGATATTAGTTGCATTAATAATGCCAACTTCATAGTGATATAAAATCTTTGTTGATGGTTGGACGTGTTCCTTGCAGATGATCTTGGAGGCAGCCCACAGTAACAATTCTTCAAAAACGAGTATCACCAATTATATTAAGGACACATATGTGGCCAAATGCTTAAATAGCATGGTGCAGTTGCAGATGCTCAGTAGAGAAGAGACAAACAACGGTCGCTATAAATACTCCGTCCTCAACCGTCAGAGCAGTCCGTTAACCGATGAAGACGACACTCTGTTATCAGAGAATCACCAAATAATTTCCAAGGTATTGTAGTTCATACGTAGCTAGCCCTGCCTCTCACTCCATGCTTGATAAACTATTCAAATATAAGTATTTAGGTTATTTTATCTAAAAAAAAAGTATTTAGGTTATCGTATTGTATACATGTTTACTAGGTCCATACCGAGAACACATAGCTGTGTGCATATTTTAATCTTAGTGGTAGAGAGATGTGTATTTCAGAATTATATATAATATATATTGTGCTTTATGGATATAGATTTGAGGAACGTTTTTTTATTTGCGGAATGTTTTTTATTTAACTTCACATTAACTTTTTTATAATATTGATCAACCCATAAATATTGAACTTTTTTTTTAATAGCTTATATAAACTTTACATATAGATTTGAGGAAGGTTTTTTGTTTATGATAATGGCTGATGTGGATAATTTAGATTCAAATTATTAATTACCTATTAATTTTCATTATCTTCTATAATGACATGTATGTGTAGTTTGAATGCAAACCTAGGGCCTAATTAATTTGCATCTTTCATAATGGCTGAGATGGATAGTAATTTATAAAATATATTATGCAGTTATTTTAAATTATCTCATATAATTGTAGTGTTTGGTAATGCATATATGAATTAAGGGGTTATTTTTACTATCTTTCATTAACGGTAAAAGGTAAAGGTAGGTAATCTAGTTACAAATTTAAGTGGTTATTTTGAATTATATTTTATTATGGTACAAGTTAGTAATTTAGATGCAAATTTTTGTGGTTATTTTTGAATTATCTTTGATAAGTCTATATGGGCAATTTAGATATTATTGACGTTGTGGTTAGATATTATTGGCGTTGACGATTATAGTCTACCAAATTAAAGGTTATTATTGATGTTGATGATTAGAGTCGACCAAATTAAAGGCTATATATTTTTTATTATTGTGACAATATATATATATAGGGGATTTATTTATTTTTTTTTTAGCATCTAGTGAAAGTTAACGTTAAGTCTTTGTTGGAGCCTTCAATTAGTGATAAGATATTAGTTTCTTTAGTAATGCCAGCGTCATGGAGTGATATTTTAAATCTTTATTGACGGTGGGACGCGTTCCTTGCAGATGATCCTGGACGCAGCCAACAAAGGCAAATATTCAATAACGAGTATCACCAATTACATTAGGGACACATATGTGGTCAAATGCATAGACATCATGGTGGACAAAGGCACGCTCAGAAAAGAAAAGGCAGGTCGCTACAATAAATACCTCATCCCCAACAAAGTTTAGGAGGTGGAAACCAAGCTGTTTCTTCCTCAAGCGAGCGTCACCAGCTGAAGTCCTGGGAGACTATTTCTAAAAATAAATAAATAAGTCCAGGGAGACTAAGTGTGTACGTGTGGAATGTTTGTGTTGCGTGTATTCGAGAGATTTTCGTCCTGCTTGTGGCTCTCTGCTCAATTCGTCAACATGTATTCATGCTTTTTTAAGAACAGACCAGACATTGCCCATCTGTATATTAATAAAACAAGGGGAATTCATGAAATGTAATGCAACTAGACACTACTCCATTTTAGAGAGCACTTTTCCCAACGTTGGTCATTCAAAATTCGAGAGTATTTTGATTAGGTGTATCCAGATTGAATCGCCATGCCTTGCCAAGTAAGACTAGTACGCAGAATTTAGGATTAAAACAAAATATAATCGCCCTGGGCCTGGCCAATTCACGGGCCTCGGACGAACCTTGGGCCCATTTATGGTACCACTACACACATGCATGTTAGAGCGATGCACAGTTGGCCCACCCCATTGCTCCACACTCGCCGTCGCCGTTGCCACCGACTTTGAAAAGGGTTTCGGTAGCTCGCTCGTCTCGCGCTCCCACTAACAGGCTACGGGTTTTTTTCCTGGCAGCCACAAGCCATCAGGAAAGCCTAGAAAACCGTCAGGAAATATATTAAGCATGCGACAGGAATAAACCAGTCGACACGAAAAATAGATTTCTCGTGTCAGACGGCCAACCTGCGGCTGGTGACGACCTAAACACTCGTGAATTCCTGACGGTACAGACAGGAAAACAAATAACGAAGGTAAAAAAAAATAGAACCAGAATCATCCTCAATTCAATTCATATGATAGTTCCATATAAATATGCACAACATTATCTAAAACTCCAATAAGCCTATCCCCCACTGGGGGCTAAATTAGCAATTCTTAAGCTTCTCATTGGTCCACGTCACTTTGGTAACTCCTCCGTACCCACTAAGCCCCATTCATTTGTTGCTTAGGAAGCCAACAGCCATCATCACGCTCGAAGAGAGAAAAAAAAGTTTAATTACCGGCTGCCTCTTCAGCTATCTTTGGTCGCATGGGAAAAAACGGCGGCCTCTTCGGTGTCGCATGCATGCTCCGGGCCGCCTCTTCAGTTCCTAAGACAGCAGGTATATATATGATCGAGGACGCGGCGTTGTAGGAAGCTAGAAGAGAGACATCGACTTCGAGGTTCGCCGGCGACGAGGAGGAAGGAATCGAGAGAAGCGATGGCTCCACCGGCTTCGGCGGCGTGCTGTTGCTCGCTCGCCCGCAGCCAACTTCTTGGGCTGGCTCGTAGGTACGGTGCTCGATCGATCATTCGCTGATCCAATATGAATACCTCCGACGCCGCCGGCCCGAAGCTAGCTCCTCCTCGATGCATGCCATTTTTGAATTCAGCGCGAGGGAGGATCGGGCCGGCGGACTGGAGAAGGTCATGGCCAAGACCTTCTTCGATATCGGATCGACGGCAAGCCTGGCTGTGTCCGCTATCCTTGTGCATCGATGCATGCATGGTGACTGTGTTAGAATATGTACCCAGCCCATGGGCTTACATTGTTGTACACGGCTCCATAGATAGGCTATAGGATATACTCTAGTTGTTGTAATCTTGTATTGTTACTTGAGATGTAAGTTAGCTAGTTAGTTAGCATATCTAGATCATAACCGAATGTGTCTGACTCTATCTTGTAAACCACGCTAGGGGTGTTTCCTAGCCTATATAAACACGGAGCCGTGAGCCTGAGAAGGCATCACGTTAAACCCATCTTTACATGGTATCAGAGCTTAGGTTCTCCACAAATTCCATCCATGGCTTCTTCGTCTTCCGCCGCGCCGTTCGCCTTCTCTCTGATCGGCTGCCCTGTCTCCGAGAAGCATTCCAAAAACAATTTTCCCTTGTGGAAGATCCAAGTCCTTTCTGCTCTTCGCGGCTGCAAACTCGAGCACTACATCGAGCCCGAGACCGTCCCGCCGCCCAAGCAGATCGCCAAGTCGGCCGATAAGCCGACTGAACTCATCGACAACCCCGAAGTGTGTCGAGTGGGTTGCCAAGGATCAGCCAGATCGTCAACTACCTCCGACGCCGATCACCAAGGAGATCATGGTCCAAGTCTCCTCCTACACCACATCGGGTGAGATGTGGAAAGTCATCAGGACATGACCGCGTCGCAGTCTCGCGGCGGATCATCAACACGCCGCATGGCTTTGGCCACAAAGACGAAGGGATCTACCACCATCGCCGACTACTTCAGCAAGATGAAGTCCCTTGCGGACGACATGGCATCTGCGGGGAAGCGCCTTTGATGATGAAGAAATCATCTCCTACATCCTTGCGCGGGGCTCCCGCGGAGTATGACTCCATCATGTGCGGTGCCGGTCTCGCGACCGCTCGCTCTCCCTCGGGGAGCTCTGGTGGTGGGCTGGGAATAAGATGGATCCGCTGCATGGCAGCGGGTCCGCTCCTCCGTCAACACCACTACCCGTGGAGGACGTGGTGGCTTCAACCGCGGCGGAGGGGGACGTGGCCGTGGCAATGGTCGTGGTCACGGCAATGGTTTGCGCAACGGCAACAATGGCAAGAACTCCAATGGTGGAGATCGCGATCGGCCAACCGTGGTGGCAAGGGAGGGCCACACCGTCATTCGCCGCCACAAGCGCTTCCACTCCTCCTTCCACGGCACGCCGGAGCAGCGCACGGTCTCGGTTGCCACCAACTCCAACTCCTATGGCGTCGACACCAACTGGTACACCGACACCGGCGCCACCAACCACATCACAAGTGAGCTTGACAAGCTCACCGTGAGGGATAAGTACCATGGCAATGACCAGGTACATACCGCCAGCGGTGCAGGTATGAGAATCAACCAAGTAGGTCAGAGTCTTGTTCATACCCCAAATCGCAATCTTGTTCTTAAAAACGTTCTTTATGTTCCGAAGCAAACAAAAGCCTTGCATCCTGTTCATCGCCTTACCTCGAGATAATCGTGCCTTTATTGAATATCATCCTACTCATTTTTTGATTAAGGATCAGGCCACGAAGAAAACGCTGCTTAGAGGGGAGTGCGAGGGCGGACTGTACCCGTTGAAGTCGTCACATAGTCCAGCTCCATCATCGAATAAAGTGACGCATGCTGCTGTCAAGATCTCGGCGTCTAGGTGGCATAGTCGCCTTGGTCATCCATCTTATGAAGTCGTTCGTCAAGTCCTTAGCAAGAGTCAAATTAAGTTTGTTTCCGAGTCCAATAAAGACACCGCATGCGTGATGCATGTCAAAAGGGTAAAAGCCATCACCGCCATATCCTAGATCGACAAGCGTATCATTAAGTCCTTTTGAACTTGTCTTCTCAAATGTATGGGGCCAAAGACCTACTTCGGTTGGCTAAAATGATTATTATGTTAGTTTCATTGATGATTTTAGCAAATTTACTTGGATCTATTTGCTATGACATAAATCTGAAGTTTTTCGTAAGTTTCATGAGTTTCGGCCAATGGTAGAACGCCAATTCAGCAAAAAATCCTAGCTATCCAAACGGATTGGGGAGGTGAATATCACAAGCTGAATACTTTTTTCCAACGTGTAGGCATTGCTCATCATGTCTCGTGTCCTCATGCTCACCAGCCAGAATGGATCTGGCGAAAGGAAACATCGCCATATAGTAGAAATGGGTCTATCTCTTTTAGCGCATGCATCCATGCCCCTAAAGTTTTGGGATGAAGCTTTTCTAGCTGCCACATATCTTATTAATCGCCTCCCTAGCAAAGTGATCCAAGGTCAAAACCCGCTTTGAGCTCCTTTTTTTCAGCAAAAACCCGACTACACCATGCTTAGGACTTTCGGTTGTGCATCTTTGGCCCAACCTTCGCCCATTCAATGCTCGCAAACTCCAATTTCGCTCCAAGCAATGTGTGTTTCTTGGGTATAGTAATCTACATAAAGGGTTTAAGTGCCTAGATGTTTTCGAAGGGCGCGTTTATATTTCCCGAGATGTAGTCTTTGATGAGAATGTCTATCCTTTTGCCAATCTTCATCCAAACGCTGGTGCTCGATTGAGATCAGAGATACTTCTTCTTCCTCCCTCTCTTCGTAACACCGCATTTGAGGATGACAATTCTCATGACTCTACTGGTAATGGTTCCCTGCGTACTAACCCTGGTTGTGCGACTGCAGGTTCTGAAGAAAATCCGGCTCAAAACGGCAAAAATTCTGAAGCAAACGGTGATCATCTTATGTTACCTCGGCGCCTTCCTGTTTTGGCAAGTGCGGTGCTCATTCCCAGGCGGATTCGCCTGCACCGGATGCTTTTTCTGGCGGCGGCGCATCATCCTCGGACTCGATGCACGTTCCCGTGTCGCCAACAGCCTCTCCGAACTCGCCATCTGTCGGCTCCGGACATCTCCTGCTCGCGACAACGGGGGGCAGCACGGCGTCGCCATCTTCTCCGATCGTCGCGCCGGGATCTTCTACGCCGCTTTCTTCCTCGACACCACCGGTGGATCTTCTACTCCGGCCTCCGGAGGATCTTCTACGCCACCGATCCCGCGGATCGGTTCCGCGCTACCGAAGTAATCCAAGCTCCTCCTCAAAAAGACCGTAACTCGCCTCAAAGAAGGTATCCGCAAACCCAAGTCTTATAATCGATGGTACGATCCGTTATGGAAATCTGGGGCCGTCATTAGAAGAATCACCCACCTTAAAAGTCTGCCTTGGCCGACTCAAATTGGAAACATGCCATGGATGTTGAAATAGATGCTTTACATAAAAATCAAACATGGCATTTGGTTCCACCATCAAAAGGGAAGAATTTGATAGATTGCAAATGGGTGTACAAAATAAAAACGAAGATCGATGGTAAGATTGAGAGGTACAAGGCTCGGTTGGTAGCCAAAGGATTCAAGCAAAGGTATGGCATAGATTATGAAGAAACCTTCAGTCCTATTGTGAAAGCAGCTACGATTCGTCTTATACTTTCACTTGTTGTTTCTAAGAATTGGTGCCTGAGACAATTAGATGTTACTAATGCATTCTTGCATGGTTATCTTGATGAAGAGGTGTATATGAAGCAACCACCAGGATATGAAGATAAGAATAAGCCACATTACTGGTGTAAACTTGACAGGGCCCTCTATGGGTTGAAGCAAGCGCCTCGGGCTTGGCATGACCGGTTATGCAACAAACTTAAGCAGCTCGGCTTCATTCCTTCTAAAGCTGATGCATCACTCTTCTTTTATAGGAAGGGAAAATATGTGATTTTTATGCTTGTGTATGTTGATGATATTATAGTAGCTAGTTCTTCACAGGAGGCGGTCAATGCATTGCTTCGAGATTTAGAAAAGGACTTTGCCATCAAGGATCTTGATGATCTACATTATTTCTTGGGTATTCAAGTTGAGAGAAAGAATGGCGAGCTCCTGATGAAACAAGAACGGTATGCTACTGATATCTTGAAAAGAGTCAATATGCAGTTATGTAAACCTGTCAAGACACCATTGTGCACAACCGAGAAGTTATCCATCACTAGTGGTACATCATTGGGGACTGTAGATTCTACCAGGTATAGAAGCATTGTTGGTGCACTTCAATACCTCACATTGACACGCCCGGATCTATCGCTTTTTGTCAATAAGGTGTGTCGAGTTCCTACATTCGCCTACTACTAGTCACTTTGGGAAGCGGTGAAACGAATTCTAAGGTATGTGCAAGGTACCATCGGTTTGGGTATAAAAATTAGAAGGTCAAACTCCTTGTTGGTGAGCGCTTTCTCCGATGCAGATTGGGTTGGGTGCCCCGATGGTCGTCGGTCTCTGAGGGGGATTTGTTTGTATTTATTGGTTGCAACTTGATCTCTTGGTGTGCTAGGAAGCAAGAGCTACGAGTTTCAAGGTCTAGTACCGAGGCTGAATACAAGTCCTTGGCGAATGCTAAATACCTGAAGTTATGTGGATACGAAGTTGTTGGATGAATTAGGTATTCCACATCCTCGAAGCCGCCCTTTCTCTCGGTGTGACAACATCGGCGCCAAGTATCTATCAGCTAATCCGTGTTTCATGCACGAACCAAACATATTGAAATTGACTATCACTTTGTGCGAGAGCAAGTTGCAGCTAAACTTCTTGATATTCGGTTTTAACGATGCACAGCAGATCAGATAGCGAGACGGGTTTACTAAAGCACTCCCAGAAAGATCAATGATCAAGTTCAGAAGCCATCTCAACTTAAGTGAGTAAGTTGTGATTGACGGGGGGTGTTAGAATATGTACCCAGCCCATGGGCTTACATTGTTGTACACGGCTCCATAGATAGGCTATAGGATATACTCTAGTTGTTGTAATCTTGTATTGTTACTTGAGATGTAAGTTAGCTAGTTAGTTAGCATATCTAGATCATAACCGAAATGTATCGACTCTATCTTGTAAACCACGCTAGGGGTGTTTCCTAGCCTATATAAACACGGAGCCGTGAGCCCTGAGAAGGCATCACGTTAAACCCATCTTTATAGACCGTGGCACACATGCATCCCATCATCAGAAATTCAGAACTCGTGGCTGATATTTGCCAGCTCTTGATTATGTTGAGATCATCGCTTTATACTCGTCGCCCTGCATGTTATTGCACGTGCGGTCATACTGAGAAATTACTGATGCTCTCGATCGATGCCGCTCCTAATCACAACTTAATTTCATATGCACACAGAGTTTCTTTCTTTCTTTCTTTTTAATACGCTTTGAAGACTAATCAAGATGCTTGATGCCTAAGCCCACTTTGGATTCATTTCAGTGGGTCTAGCGTGCATTCTTTCATGAATAAATATGTATCGTGTATATATACTAATATACTAATATTTATTTATACACCATAGCTGTTCTTCACATCCTATTTCTCTTAATTCAATTCAAATTACTTTTTGCATTCCTCAAGAGCAACGCCGGGAATTCCCCTAGTTTATACATACAGTTCAGGTTAATGGCAATTAAAATGAAAAAATGAACACTATACAGAAGTCCTGTCCTAAACTTCTAATGAATGACACCTCAAAATGGCTTCTAGATAACTGCACTAAAGGTTAACTAAGTTGGCCTGAACTTGAACTGAAATAATGCACAAATGGGTGAGTTTGTAAGGCGCCCACGGCTGTGAATTTGCTGCAATAATATAAAAAATAAAATTTATTAGAAATTTGGTCATAGCACTAAGAAGTCAGGTCATAGCATTGTTATGTTGAGAAGGAACAGAACAAAAACCTTTGTTAATCGAAAAGTTGCAGAATCATGAGTATGGAAACTTAAAAAGGCAGAAACAATCTCAGTCCCTTCTGATAATTACAAGCTGTAAATTCCCTTCAAATCACGGGAATGGTATTTTAGTTGTCTCTTGTCTGCCATTGCAAAAAACACACTTATCTATAATCTCTATAAAGGGGAAGCCCACTATAGAAGTTCTCTGCACATGCAGAGCGTCCACCTAGGATTCCAACGTGGCATCCTTTCCTCGCTGCTATACCTGCACGATGCCGCACCGGCCCATCTCCTTCCCCCTTCTGTCTCATTGAATGATGGGCCGTTCTCCTGCCTCTTCCATTCGTTCTATGCCCATGCCGCGCGCGTCCGTTCCCTAACTCGCCATGTGTGCATGATGTCCGATCGTATCCACCTGCTGCGGTGGCAGGCATGAGCATACATGCATCAATGCTACTGTAATTGGCATGCACACACTTCTCCTGTCATAGCACCCTCTCCGGTCTCTCAAGTGGTGCCTTGCCTTTACTCATCATGGGAGGGACCGAGGAGTCACCGCTTCGTGAGGAGAAGAGAGGTCCATGAGTGATACTACTATATATAGCTTGCATCTGTTTACACCACAATAAGCCCAATATGGTCCGGCGTCTTGGTCGTCGTCATTGGCAACTCCTCCGAGCTCATGCACGACTTCAAGTCGGCCTACCTGACGCTCACCTCGCCGCTGTCCATGTTCGCCAGCCAGGTGATCGGCACCACGCTCGGCTGCATCATAAACCCGCTGCTCTTCCTCGGCATCCAGGAGATGGCCGACGGCAAGGACCATCTCGGGGAAGTCGGGTCGCTCTACGCCGCGCCCATGGCCATGGCATACCGCGGCAAAGTGCTCAGTCATGTGTCTTCATGAGTTTCGGATGTTTGATAACCAATATCAAGCTGGGAGGCTTCTTTTTTTTTCCCCTATCATGTCTAAGCAGGGATTCAGTCACGAGATGAACTGAGGGAGAAGCTGCATGCTGTTGTGGACGACAAGAGCCATGGTTCAATCGTTTTCTTTCATTTTTTTCAATTTATATTTAAATATGTAACTGTAAAGTTGTTCGAGGTCTTGCTGCTGCGAAGGAAACATGCAAACATGCAAAATCAGGATAAAGAAGGGAAAATTAAGTTAGATGTGAACCCTTTTGTTTTTTCTCCTGATGTGAATACTATGCCACCTAATTCTTCAAGGCATGTCCTCCGTGTAGTCATGTGCTACTTGCTATAGACGTATTGATCTATGAATATCTGGTAGAAAGAATCTGACTCATATAGTTAGACCGTGTCTATCTACGATTCTTATTCCGTATAGTTTCTATATAAATAATATCCAAATTTATCCGTATTTTCTCTTGGATACCCGCAGCAACGCGCGGGGAATCCACTAGTAATAAATAAAGCAAGCATCTCGTCCACGGCAAAAAAATCAATTGCAACCAAGTGCAACAGCACAGACAATTACAATTTCATTGAAATCGATGTGTATAGAGTTTCGACTTGGCAATGGCAGTGCTCCAACTATTCAACAATAGAGTTCAATGCATATACCGATTCAACCCTAACTACATATCTATATACAACAACAACAACATAGCCTTTAGTCCCAAGCTAGTTGGGGTACGTTAGAGATGAAACCCATATGAAACAAGTATAAAGGACCACACACACAAAGGCATAGGACAAAAGGTAAAAAGATGGTAGATAGAAAAAACGAAACAAAGGTCACGGTTCGAGGCACGCTAATAGCTAGCCTCCAAGCGCTTCTATCCATAGCTAAATCCTTGGAGATATTCCACTCCTTAAGATCTCTATTGACCGACTCATCCCAAGTCGGTCTAGGTCGACCTCTACCTCTCTTTACATTATCTACCCACTCTAAAACCCCACTACGACCGACGCCTCGGGAGGCTTCCGTTGAACATGTCCAAACCATCTCTTGTCTTGAAGCATATCATATTATATATTCCTTTGTGTAGATCTAATCATGTGGAGTCCAACAAAATTGAATGTTTTTATTTTATGATTTTTTACGTGATTTACTATGATTTTTCAAAGATTCAACTAGATTTTTTTAAAAAAGGAAAAGGCAAACCGTTGTTCTTTGTAGCAATACGCCCTCAAAACCGCTCGAAGTGAGGTAATTTGTATGGTTTGAAAAGTTGAGAGAGGTGATTTGTTCGTTTTTTTGCGTTGAGGGAGGAAAAGTGAACTTTCGTGATAGTTGGGGAGGGAATCTGACTTTTTTCCTTCTATGAATGACTCCAGCCCATGTGGCACCTGCTACCCATCCTTAATTCTAGCCCAATAACATCACTAAAACTGGAAGTCATAAGGCCCAGCCCTAGTTTGGCCCAGCCCAGCAAGCAGCCCTGCCCACTACGATCGATCGGCATCCCGCGAGTCTCGCCCTTCCTGCGCTCGGCATCCCGACGTGCGGCGGCGCCGCCGCTGCTCCTCGACCTCGCTGCTCGGCGCTCACTCTCTCCTCTGCGGCTCTGCGTCGTCCGGCCTCTGGAGGCGCCACGGTGGCTTCCTACCTGGCCGGAATAGAGCGGCGCCCTCCCCTGCTCTCGCCGCTCGGCGTCCCGGTGAGGCGACGACGGTCCCAGTCTCTAGATGCAGCCCTGCGACGGTCCCAGTCTCTAGATGCAGCCCTGCGTCCCCTAGCCCCTGCCGCTCCTGTTGGCTGCTGCACGGCTCCCTTTACCCCTGCTGCTAGGTTTGCAACTCTGAACTCTCTCAAGTTTGACGTCTGCATCCTCCAGAATTTGTGGTTCATATTTACATTTAGTCTGTGATAATAATTCAATTTGCTTTGCTCCATACAAGAATGGGCACGTTTCTTATTAAGAAAGATGCTTCCAAGATTATTGTTGAAACTAGAGAGAGTCGAGTTGAACCAAAAGAGCACGCATTGAGCTTAATATGAGTGGCATAGTTGCTGACTCAGGACTTAGAAAGCCTATTGATTAGTTCCATCATGATAATTAGTAAGCGCACTGACACTTTTTTTCTTTGTTTATCATTGTAGCTGTGGATACAAAACAGTGAACGAAATCAAGGAATGAATGGTCATTTTGGGCTTTTGGTCATCAATTATTAGAGCTTTATTTGGTATGTTTTTCTACCACAAACTTGTACTTGATGATATTATATTGGAGCATTCCAAATGAATAGTGCTACTTGTCTTTCTGGCTATAGTGTTATTAAGATTTCTACCCTTTACTGTTTAGCCCACCTCTTGTCGCGTTTCTAGATACGCCATGTGGACAAGGATTATTGTTTTGAGTATTCTTCTATCACAGTGTTAAAAAAATTGCGAACATAGAAGTCAGTTCATTGGCATATATGGATTTTCGAGAAGAAAAATAAATAAATCTGAAAGCAGGTTGTTGCAGAATCCACTGAATCAAGATTATTGTAGCAAAGCTTCACCATCTCTTGAAATCTTGCGCCATCTCCGATCTAGCAGCAGGGCTCATCTAGCTAGTAATCGAACATGTTTTTTGGTGTTCTTATTCTTACCTAGATGAATTTGTTTATTTCTTCATTTTTCAGAGTAGGTTGCACCATGGAGATTGAGGACGCAGCAACAAAGCGTGCCCGCGTAAGCGGCGGTGGCGACGGATGCTTGGCTGTCAACCCGGACCGGCTGAGCGCGCTGCCAGACTGCCTCCTTCACACCATCATGTCGTTCCTGAAGGCCCGTCAAGCAGTGCAGACCTGTGTGCTGGCCACGCGCTGGCGGCACCTCTGGCGTACCGTGCCGTGCCTCGACATCGACCACGATGAGTTCATCTGCAGGACTGCAGCGGCGGCGCCTTACAAAGACCGTGCCGAAGAGTGGGAGGATTTCGAGGATTTCACCAGTAGCTTGATGCATCGCTGCAACGTGGCTCTGCTGGATTCCTTGAGCCTACGCATTAGTTCCAGCAGGGCACCTGGTCATGCCCATGAACAAGCGGGCGGATGGCTCCGACGTGCCATGAAGTTCTGCACCCCGGATGTTCCCCGTCAGCGCACTGACGGTGGACTGAGCTCCAGTTCTTGGCGCCTCAAGAGGCTGTATCTCTGCAATGTGGCTCTGGATACTCATTTCGGGAAGCATGTCCATTCGGCGTGCCAATCACTGGAGGATCTGGAGCTGGAGGACTGCTCGTGTGCATTTGAGGCAATCGCCTCCGGCTCACTGAAGAGCTTGGTTCTAAAGAACTGCTGGTGGAACAATCTCTCTGAGATTACTTCGCCCACACTAAAGCGCTTAGTTGTTTTTGGTGGCTCCAATAATGCTCCCTGTGTTGTCATTGTCCCCGCGATCACTCATCTTTGCCTGGATGTGCCTCTTTACTTTGCTAGAAGTATTTCAGTGAATCAGATACCACCACTGCCGAAGCTTTGATTTATCAACAAGACAACAACGAGGTCACAGAGAGTCAGAATTTTGAGGACAATGTTCTGGTTTATCTGAAATTTGTATGTGTCTTGCCATCTTCAGATTTATCTGAAATTTGAGTACATGTTCTACGCTACCTTCAGATAGAATACAAGCATATACCTTTGACTGGTTTCTAGGTTACATAAGGTTTTGCTCTGTAGGCTATATAGTCCCCATGCTCTGTTTTCTTATCTTGTGACCATTCAAGAAAATATCTTCTGAGTCCTGTGAACAAATATGTTACTAGAAAGTTCTGATGTGGACAGTAATGAATTGGAGCTGGTGTTTAGTCTTTGAAATTATGTATCTTTCCTGAGTCCCAAAAAGGATCCAAGGGGAAAAAACGAAGGGAGCACATAATTTCCATGTCCATTTTGAAGTTTTATGTGTTTTCTTTAACAAAATAAATTTGAAACACTTCCAGCATGCCTAGTAAAGATGTGGTGCCTTGGAACTTTGAGCTGTCAGGCTTGTTCTCTGTGAAGCACCTACATGCTGGCCATGAGGCTCCAACAAAACTCTGAAGGTGTAGGTACCAGTACTCAACCTTACCTAATTCGTAAAATGTGGAAAGGTATCCTGAGTCCAATGTTAGTGTCCGGAGTGTGCACACTCCTTGATTTGTAAAGATGCTGATTAATCCTTAATAAAGCTCTCCCCTTGAGTGTTTGAAAAGAACAGAGATGGGTTGAGCCCATAGTTTCAAATAGACAGACGAGTAATACAGTCAGATTCAACTGGAATCCGGCGTGATTAGTTCATACATTTCTTGTCCTCTCCCTCAGACAGACTCATCTATACATGTCTATTACTGCACAAGATAAACAAGCCACTTTACATGGCTCGTTCCCATTCTGGTCCCGAAATGCGCACACTGGTCATCTTATGCCGAACTCCTCGGCGAGGTCCAACTCCAGCTGAATGAGGCATCGAATCTTCAGTAGCAGCGGTAGCAGCAGTGTCAGCAGCAGCATCAATGGTACCTTTGAGATCTGGTAGGTCACGCACAAGCTCGTCAGCAGATCGACAGACAACACCATCTTTATGTATGATTTCAAGCTCGATGTTCTTATCACGTAGGAAGTCGAGGCCATAGCAGCAACCACAAGATGAGGTCTTGTCCAGTTTGTGCGTTCGTTCCTTGTCCTCAGAATCACCAGGGAGCTGTAGGCAACAAACAAAAAAGATGTGAGATCGATGATGTTGCATTGGTTGGTTACATAAGGAGCTAGAAACCAAGCTACAGTGTACCTTGCAGTTCCGCAAAGTGACCTTCTCTAGATTAGGCGAACCTCGAAGAAAGAATCGCAATATGCGGAAGTCATCACTGAGATCACAGTTGCCCAGGAGCAAGTTCCTCAGGTTCTGGAATTCTTGAAATGCAGGTTCCTTACCGAGCAACTGGACCACATTTGAATGAAAACAACACATTGTTAGAGCGACGAACTAATAAAATGGAACACTTACAGAGAAAGCAAAGATCGAGCGAGCAGGAATGCATTATACATACCGTCTTCCCGACACTTGACAACTCCAGACTCATTGCATTAGACATACTGCAAAGAAGCTTGGATTGATCCTGACCAAGTTCACTGACACACAGACTTTTTGATAAACTGTATTTGTGGCGGCGCAGACGAATCGAAGCCCTGTGAAGCGATGGCATCTGATTCATCGAAATACCTCCACTGAACTCGCCAATATGGACGTCTAGGCGTAGATCAACAACCATGGGGGCTGAAATAGTCAGAAGCGTGCGATATTCATTGGAGCCGCCATCGATAACCAAGGTCTTCAATGTTGGGGATGCAATGTCAGAGAGGCCGCCCCATATACAGCGTTTCAGAACCAGGTTCTTAAGAGTGTTAGAAGCGATCGAACGGATCTCACAGGTGCAACGGTCCAGCTCCAAATCCTCCAGAGAGTGGCACAGTGAGCTGAGATGCTCCATAAACCGATCGTCCAGTGGTATGTCGCAGAGATGCAGCCTTCTGAGGCGCCAAGAACTTGGGCTCAGATTCAGTCCCTGACGCTGGCGACGACTGATGGCGTGACCTGGTCCTGGCGTGCAGTATTTCATCGCGCGACGGAGCCACGCTGCTGCTTGTCGGCCGCAGTATTCCCAGCCTAGAGCTGAAATGTCAGGGCGACCATAGGGATAGGGCACATCAGGTTTCCAGCCCCTATCAATGTTCAGCCTGAATGAATCTAATAGATGTTGCAACGGAGCATGAGGTTGACGGCGAAATCCTCGAATTCATCCCACCCTTTACGCTTGTCCTGGTTGCTGTCATCGTCGGAGTCGGAGTCAGAGTCACAGTCGGAGTCAGAGCTGTCATCGTCGG
Source organism: Hyparrhenia diplandra (assembly GCA_015847255.1). NCBI lineage: Eukaryota > Viridiplantae > Streptophyta > Magnoliopsida > Poales > Poaceae > Hyparrhenia > Hyparrhenia diplandra. The sequence goes on from JADLZK010011056.1 coordinate 275,713, forward strand.
AGTTGGACTTGTTGGAGGATCGGTTGTCGCCTCCGCCGCCGGAGCACCTGAACTCAGAGATGTCGACGTCGAGGCACGGCACGGAGCGCCAGAGGTGCCTCCAGCGTGTGGACAGCACGCACGTCTGCACCACCTGTCAGGCCTTGAGGGAGGACATTATCTCGTGGAGGAGGCAATCCGGTAGAGCGCTCAGCCGGTCAAGCTCGCCATCGCCACCGGTACCCGAGCTTCCGCCGCTTGAACGGCTTCGTTTCCTTGTGCCCTCTGCTGCTTTGCAATCTCCATGGAGTATGTGCCCTGAGCCCGTGAAAGCGCGCTGACCGGCAAGAGTATTTCAAAATCAAAAGATAAAAGGACGCGCAAGAAAGTGAGTACAGTTTTGGTTAGTCCGACAGCTCTGCACCTTTTAATTTCCTTGTCAATCCGAAATGAATCACAGCCTATTTTGCTAGGATCCAGCGAACGTCATATTTACTACTTTCGAAATTATTAAAACTATTCTCGGAATGCTTGCTATAATTGTCAGATCAATTAAGCTGTTTTTAATCGTCGATTATTACGTACCAAAGAACAACTCGAATCCTGTTCGATTACAACTTACAGAGCACCTCATACTCCGGTCAGAATCTACCCTAACTCAAGAAATCGTCGTCTGAACAATAAGAAATGCCAAAGAAGGCTAAAACATAATTTTTTTTTTTAAGATTACACAGTACAACACAGAGGTTTAACACACACGTACACTCACCCCTATGAACACACGTACGCAAACCCTACCCCTGTGAGCACCTTCGAATGACTCAGCCGGCAAATCTTGAAGTTCACGAAGTCACCACAGGCGCCTCGCTGTCGATGGGGACGTCGCCTACCAGGCTACCACTTAATGCACAGCGTTGGAAATCCTGGAATAAATCCAAGACAAAGTGTCGCACCCAGGATTTGAACCTAGGTGGGAGCCACCCAACAAATGGCCTTTGCCATTGCGCCGTGCCTTGACAACATCATTTTTTTTTGTCTCCAACGGATCCCAATTTCCAATTTTATTTTATGCAAAGAACGAAATCTGATCCAATTAAAGGCGGGGCATCTTATCTTACTATTATTGATTGGAGGCTCCAGTGGAGCCCTCATGTTCATCTCGCCAAATATCGGCCATTAAAGGTATGTGCTCCGCAGATCTGTAACCGTTAGATCTATTTTTCCTTTTAGAAAAGGCATAATTTGCCACTGAAAGTCGTGCTCTTTTGCTTGTCGCGAATCCCGTCGCTGCCCTGACACTTCCCCATTCACGTCTTCAGTGACAACACACTGCCCGTCAGGACTGCGCCCCCGTCACCTCAGCATCATTACTCCGCCTGCCGTCTGCCGTCGCAGGCTGGTCAGGCCACGACCCGTCCCGTCCAGACCTCATGCGATGGGCCTCGGGAGAACCTCAAGGGGCGGCCAAAGGCCCACCAGAAGCACTGGAGCAGGCCTCGGATCGGGGCAAAACGACCTCGACATCCCACTCCAAGACAAGAAGCCATGATGATCTCTCCGGCAAGAGCGCGTGGACCGGTGATATGCGCATGCAGGCGTGGCGCACCACTAGGATAGAAAGTCAACATCAGCGTATAAGCGGGGCCCTTCCCTTCGATTATGAAAGGGGAGTGCCCAAAGACCTTAGAGAAGGGACTCTTTCGGGCGATTTTTCAGAGAGCCCTCTGGGTGAACCCTCCGTGTTCTTCTTCCTCCTCACGTACACATGTGACCTGGAGCCTGAACTCCTCTCTCAACAGCTTGTATCCCCTACTATGAGCAACCCCATGTAGGATAACATGACACAACCTAAACTGCTGGGCGTAGGTCACCAGTGCCTGAACTAGGATACCCCCCTATGTAACCCCCTCCTTCTCTTCCTCTTGTGTCCTTCCTGCACAACCATCCGGAGCAGGGGCACGTAGAATATTTTACTAGTCGGTCGCTTAGGACCCCCCTGGTTCTCAGAACACTGACACAATTGGCATGAAATAGTTGCATGCTTCAATAAATCATCTGCAACAAATTTCTGTCAATTTTGATGAAACTTTATAATGTGAACGCAAGCTTTTATTTTTAGGATCCGGCTAATATTTGGTTTCGTGGATCACGAACCGTTTTTAATCCATGGGCTCAACCCATTTACAAACTGGACCGATTACACCCACTCCAAACTAGAGCAAACTGTTTATTCTAGGATCCAAACCTAACCAAACCATTAATAGGCCATCCCATTTACAACCAATCGAAACAAACCCACAATAGAAACCAATCCACTAAAACCATTCGAGCCCAAACCGTTAGCAGACTTGCATGTGCAAACCTACAACGGCAACTATGAAAAAAAGGAAGTGGTCGTGTCCATTATTTCGGATGTTATCGGTCAAGTCGAAGAGGTCGGTTTAGGGAAGTTAAGAGGTCACACAATAATTCTGACTATCACTAACGGTCCAATGAACGAATCTACATACTCGATTTGTCGCAATGTTGGCCTCAATTAGATAGAGCAAGATTACGAGTACGAGGAGGTAGAATAAGAACATGGGTTCAGCTAGACAAGGGATACTCGGAAATATTAAACTAGAATTCGACCTGATTAGTTCATATATATATATACTCCCTCTGTTCTAAATTATAAGTCGATTCATTTTTTTTCGGTTCATCCATTTAGTTGTGTATCTAGATAATTATAAGTTATTTTTAGTTATGTATTTAGACAAAAAATAAAAATGACTTATAATTTAAAACGGAGAGAGTACATTTCTTATCATCTCCTTCATACTGTCGCCTACATATACATCTTTTGCTACACAACATAAACATGCCATTTTACATGCAGGCTCAGTCCCATTCTGGTCCCGAGAGCACGTTGGCCATCCTACGCTGAGTTCCCCCGACCAGGCCCAACTCTAGTTGAACGAGGCATCGAATCTTCACTAGCATTTCTAGCAGCGTCAGGAAGTCAGGAACAACATCAGCATCTGTACCTTTGGGATTTGGTGGTAGGTGGAGCACAAGCTCGTCACCAGATTGGCAGACATCGTTGTCATCTTTTTTCTTTATGATATCAAGTTCGACGTTCTCATCACGTAGGAAGTCCAAGCTACAACGATTAGGAGCTGAGGTCTTCTCCAGATTGTGCATTCCTTCCTCATCATCAGAATCACTGTCCGTTCCTTCCTTGTCCTCAGCATCACTGTGCGTTCCTTTCTTGTCATTAGAATCACCTGGGAACTGTAGGCGACGAACACAAGATGTGAGATCAATGATGTATGTTGCACTGGTTGGTTACAAGTGTCAATTCTTGGATTTTGGCAAAGAGAAAATACCGGAGGGGTCCGGTAAGGCCAGTAGGCTGTTTTCGGGCAAAATTTCGGTCAAAAGTGTCAAATTTTGTATGAAATTTGATCAATTTTTTTATATAAATTTCGAAACTGGCTAAAACAGGTCCAAAACTGGGCAGGACTGGTATTGACCGGCTTAGCCGAATTTCGTTGTTGGGAGCTAAAAACAGGCTTTAGTGTACCTCGCAGTGTCGCAAAGTGACCTTCTCTAGGTTAGGCGAACCCCAATGAAAGAACCGTAGTACTCGGAAGTCATCACTGAGATCACAGCCGCTCAGCAGCAAGTTACTCAAGTTCTGGAATTCCTGAAATTTGAGTTCATCGCCGAGCACCTGGAGTACATTGAAAGGAATTAAGTAGGTAGCACCAACACAGAGTGACCAATAAAAGGAAACACTTGAAGAGAAAAGATGCCAAAGAGCACACATACCATCGTCCCGACACCTGACAGCTCCAAACTTGTGGTGTTAGACACACTACAAAGGAGCTTGGATTGATCCCGTAAAGTAGACGCCCAAACATACCCCTGCGTGAACCGTATTTGTCCCGGCGCAAATGAATGGAAGCCCTGCCAAGGGATGACATCGTGTTGTTTATCGAAATACCCCCATGGAAGCACTCAACATTCAAATCCAGACATAGATAGGTAACCATGGGGGCCGAGATAGCCAACAGGTATGGGTTGGCATATCCATTGGAGCCACCATTGATAACCAAGGTCTTCAATGTGGGGCATGTAATGTCGGAGAGCCAGTTGAATGAGCGCGATTTTGTTGGGTTAGCATGTAATGTATGGGTTGGCATATCCGTTGAACAAGCAATTTTTCAGAACTAAGTTCTTGAGCGAAGTCGAGGCGATCCTACGGATCGACAGGTGCAATGGTCCAGCTCCAAATCCTCCAAAGAGCGGCACACCGAGCTAAGATGCTCCCCAAAACTATTGCCTGAGGAGGTACGTAGCGAAGACGCAGCCTTTTGAGGCGCCAATAGCTTGTGCTCATGTTCAGTCCCTGACACCAACGACTGAAAGTGGCGTAATTTGTTGGTCCTGGTGCCGTGCAGTATTTCATGGCGCGACGGAGCCACGCTTCTGCTTGTAGACCGTTGTATGTCCAGCTGTTGTGTGTTGCGCCACCGGACCGGAGAATGAACGGAGGTTTCCTACCCCTATCGATGTCGAGCCTGAAAGAATCCAGTTGGGCGAGGTTGCAATGGTGCATGAGGCTGGCGGCAAAATCCTCGAATTTCTCCCACCCTCTGCCCTTGTCGTGGAAGTACTCTAAGTCATCGTAGTCGGAGTCAGAGCTGTCATCGTCGAAGTTGGACTTGTTGGAGGATCTGTTGTCGCCTCCGCCGCCGGAGCACCTGAACTCAGTGATGTCGACGTCGAGGCATGGAACGGAGCGCCCGGAGATGCCTCCGGCCGTGTGGACAGCACGCACGTATGCACCACTTGTCGGGCCTTGAGGGAGGACATGATGATGTGGAGGAGGTAGTCCGGTAGGGCACCCGGCTGTGTCCGGGCCACTGGCAGAGCTTTCACCACCACCATGGTATTGGCCGAGGATCACAATCAAACGTTGTAAGTGGATTGGATTAATGAAGAAGAACAAGAAAGAATTCAGAGCAATGTCGCAATAACGACAGGGTATTGACACTGCCCCTTTTCAGTGTTTGTGGTGATGAGTACAAAATGCTTAACCAGCAATTCAACCCAATACAACACTCTCCTTACATCAGAGATTATGACTCATGCACAAACAATCAAAAATAGCAAAAACACAATGCTAAAGAATAGCTCAAACTTTAACTGAAAACACACGGTTCAGAACTTCAGCTTCTTGGGCGTGGTCACCGTCATCCCGACGTTTTACCTCGACGCCACATGTTCAAACTGAACTCTCTCGCCATCAAAGCTTCAATGATCTCACCACGTTCTTTGCTTTATTGGTGTGACAGGATTACGCCAACATGCTCCCCCCTAATCCTGACACACTACAAGATCTCTGATTCCATTCAGATGCCTCATGATTGATAGCTTCAGTGCAGGCATCGGTTTGGTCAGAACATCAACCTTTTGCTCATCAGTCCCCACTCTCTTCACCTTGATCTGTCCCCTCTCAATGCATTCTCTTATGAAGTGATATTTAATATCTATATGCTTGCTTCTTCCATGAAAAACTGAATTCTCCATAAGTGCAATAGCAGAGTTGTTATCAACATAGAGAGTTACCACCGATGGTTGTTGCTTCATGATGTCACTGAGCAAGTTCCTCAGCTAAAGTGCTTGTTTTGTGCAAAGAACAATAGCGAGCCATGAATTCTGATTCAGAAGATGATAGGGAAAAAGTCCTCTGCTTGTAAGAATTCCATGTAATCAAATTCTCATTCAAGTAGAATGCCATCCCACCTGTACTCCTCCTCTTCTCCAAATCAGAACCATGGTCACTATCAGTGTAGCCCACAACCATATCTTCCTTCCCTCCTTGAACATAGACTAGTCCAAAATCTTTGTACCCTTCAGGTATCTCAGGATTTGCTTGATAGCCTTCACATGCAACACTGTTGGCTTCTCCATAAATCTACTAGCCAACCCCACAGGAAAGGATAGATCTGGTCTAGTGTGTAGCAAGTATCTCAGACAGCCTATCATTCTCCTATATTCTGTCGCATCCACAGACTCACCTCTTTTATCAGCATCTAGTTTGCTGCCAGGGTCCATTGGTGTTCTGGTTGGGTTACAATCAGCCATACCAAACTGCAACAAAACCTTCTTTGCATAACTAGATTGCTTCAAGGTCATATGGTCATCCTTCTGATCAACTTCTATGCCAAGGTAATAGGACAGTAGTCCCAGGTCAGACATTTCAAACTCCTTCATCATCTCATCCTTGAATGTCTTGATCTTTGATGGATTGCCTCCAGTAACTATCAGGTCATCTACATAAACCCCAAGGATGATTGCATTGAACCCTCTCCTTTTATGTACACTGCTTGCTCACTCAAACACCTACTGAATCCCAGCTTCTTCAGGCTCTTGTCAAGTTTGACATTCCAAGCCCTTGGTGCTTGTTTCAGTCCATATAGAGCTTTGCTTAGTTTGAACACACATTGCTCTTTCCCTCTCACAGCATATCCTTCAAGCTGTGAGATATAGACTTCTTCTTCCAAATCTCCATGCAAGAAAGAAGTTTTCACATCTAGATGATGAACCTTCCATCCAAGATTAGCTGCAAATGCTAACAATAGTCTCATTGTATCCAATCCGCAACGAGGAGCAAACACCTCCTCAAAATCAATGCCAAATTTTTGTACATAGCCCTTTGCAACAAGTCTTGCTTTATGCTTCACCACCTCTCCATCGGGGTTCCTTTTGAGTTTGTAAACCCACTTGAGACCAATGGTCTTTTTCCACTTGGTAACTTAACCAGCTTCCAAGTGTTGTTCTTCTCTATTGACTCCATCTCCACGTTCATAGCATCAATCCATTCTTGATGAATTGCTGCCTCCTTGTAATAGGTAGGCTCTCCCTCTTCTACTAGCAAAGCTTCAACATCAGAATCATATTGCTCCTCATCTGAGTCCTCTAGTTCCACTTCAATAGTGTTTTCATAGAGATCATTCAGGTTTCAGAATCTCAGAGGTTGATCGCTACTCCAAGTGTTTGGTGTGGAAACATTCCCACTGAGGATAGTGCCTTGTGGTGTATTTTGTTCCTTAGCAAGCGGTTAAGTGTTGCCTTGCAATTGAATGGTGTCTCAAAACATGTGACAGGTTGCATTTTTGGCAAGGTGTCAGAATTGCTTTCTGTCACACATGTTTCTGAGTGTCCCGATCCAGCTTGCTCATCACTGTTATCGACCACAACTCCATTGCCTACTGTGGGGAAAGTGTCATTTTCTTCAATTACAAATTCTACTGAATTATCTGAGCCAGAGCTTGGTCTCCACTTCCATTCCACATTCTCTTCAAACACTACATCTCTGCTAACAATAACCTTGTTAGTCTCAGGATCAAATAACTTGTGTGCTTTGCTTCCTTCTTTCACTCCAAAATATACCAGAGCTTTACTTCTATCATCAAGTTTCTTGAGATGAGGTACACTTTTCTTTGCATGTGCAATACACCCAAATACTCTAAGATGCCCAAGAGATGGTTTTCTGCCTCGTCGAGGATTCATATGGGGTTACATCACCCAAAACTTTTGTTGGCGATCTGTTCAGCAAATGCACATCATGTCTCACTACTTCACCCCAAAATATTCCTGGTATGTTCATGCTTTTCAGCAAAGATCTCGCCATTTCCATCACAGTCCTGTTTTTCCTTTCCACCACTCCATTTTGCTATGGTGTGTATGGGTTGTGAGTAGCCTCTTAATTCCTGCTTGTTCACATACTCTTGCAAACACTCTAGCAAGAAATTCCCCTCCTCTATCTGATCCGAGGGTCTTGATGCTTTTTCCAAGTGAAGTTCTCCACTTCAGCTTTGTATTTCACAAAAGCATCAACTGATTGGTCCTTGTTTTTAATAGGAACACCTCCATCCACCTTGAGTGGTCATCTCCTAGCAACATAAAGTACATGTTGCCTCCTGTAGTCTTTGGTGTGATTGGCCCACACAAATCAACATATACAAGTGACAACTTCTCTTCTGCATGCCACTGAGTTGATTTTGGAAATGGCAATCTAGTTTGTTTGGCTGCAAGATAGTCACTACAAATTTGTTCATGATGATTGACAACAAGAACTCCTTTAGCCATTCCCTTACTTGCCAATTGTTTCAGAGCTCTGAGCTCGACGCCACATGTTCAAACTGAACTCTCTCACCATCAAAGCTTCAATGATCTCGCCACGTTGCTGCTTTATTGGTGTGGCAGGTGTGATAGGATTACGCCAACACATGGCTTGTACGGATCCGTTTCCTTGTGCCCTCTGCAATCTCCATGGAGTACGTGGTCCTGCAAGCTCTATGTATATGTGTATAAATCAGTGTTGCTGTCAACTTTGCGGATATGTGATGGAGGATGGTCTCCATTTTACGGTGGAAGAATGCCCTCATGGTCACGATCTCAGAGTTAGCAATCAGAGGGAGTTCTGGGCTCTACCTGATGAACTGGTGCTGGTTCGTCCTGGGCTGATTTGGCCGCTGCTGATTTTGGGTACAATCCCTTCTGAGTTTATCCCTAATAACCTGCTAATGCTTTTGTGGAGATGTTAGAATGTCCGGAACAGTGTACGTTCTGCAAACATGTGAAGGTAGGTCTTGAAGCGATACATGGAGGAACTGTTGCCTGTCCGACAACAGGCCTCCACGGACCTGGAGAAGGGAAAGCAGGCGGCAGTGCAGAGGTAGATGTGGGCCGTGCTCGCACTGAAATTACGTATGGGCCGAAATTGTTTTATCGTCCTTATCAGAGCTAGATGTGGGCCGTGCACGCTCAGCATCCCGCGAGTCTCGCTCTCTCACACGCTCTCCTCTGCGGCTGTGCGGCCTCCGGCGGCGCCACGGCGGCTCCCTACCTGGCCGGCGGGCGGCAGCCCTCCCCGCTGCGCTCGCTGCTCGGCATCCCACCGAGGCAGCGACGGTCCCAGAGTCCCATTCCGGCCAGCTGCAGCCCTGCGCCGCCTGGCCCCTGCGGCTCTTGCTGGGTGCTGCACGCCCCTTCACCACCCCTTCTGCTAGGTTTGCAACTCTGAACTCTCTGAAGATTAATGTCTGAATGCTGAATTTGCGGTCCACATTTACATTTAGTCTGATAATAACTCAATTTGCGTTGTTACATACTAGAATTCTGGACAAGTTTCCTATTAAGAAAGATGCTTCGGAGACTACTTCTGAAACTGAGATAGTCGAGTTGAACCCAAACAGAGCAGGCATTCAGCTTAATGAGTACGTGACATAGTGCAACTCTGAACTCTCTGAAGTTTGATGTCTGAATGCTAAATTTGTGGTCCACATTTGCATTTAGTCTGATAATAACTCAGTTTGCGTTGTTGCATACTAGAATGGACAAGTTCCTTATTAAGAAAGATGCTTCCAAGGTTACTACTGAAACTAGAGATAGTCAGTTGAAGCCAAAAGAGCACGCATTGAGCTCAAGACGAGTGACATAGTTGCTGATCCAGGACTTATTAGAAACCCATTGAGCGTGAACTAAAAACAGCACACATTGAGCTTAATATGAGTTGCAAGGCCGTTGAGCATTGAGCTAATAGGCTGGATTCTAGTTCCTCGAAAATGTGTTGTTTCAGTAAAAAATAAAATCTTGTAAATGAAAATGTTTCAAAAAAAAATCCAGGGCTTTTTGTGTAGATAAGGGCAACTTAAATGCAACCTATTTTACCTTATTGTACTCCCTCCATATTGTTTTTAGAAGTCGTTCTCCGACTCCAAGCGCAGAGCAGAAAAGATGTCGTCCATCCCCGCATCCGCTGGTCCTGGACGTTTTTGCCCCTGCCTTTGCGCTTTGCCCTTCTTAATTATGCGGCACCAGCGAAAAAAAATTGTGCGGCCCTGGGAATCGAACCTGCAACTTAATGGTCCCAATCCGCCTTTGGTTTGTTTCTGATTTAAAGCATACCGCAATTTAATTTAATAAGGGTAGACATGGAAAAATTACTCCAAATTAATGACTCCTTGGTATGCACAATCATGTCTTAAATGACTTCTAATACCGAGACGGAGGGAGTACTTAGTTCTTGATAAATTTGCAACAGAAGTACTTAAGGTTAGAACAAGAATCGGTGCGAAACCACATATTAGCCAATTCAGACATGTAGCACAAAAAAAGGAGAGACGTTTCTCTCGGTTTCTGTAGCTGATGAAACACTACCATTAATTCTACTCGTTTGGTGCCAGTTCTGCTGCTAGAGTCTGAACCAAAACCGTTCCAAGGTGCCAAACCCACCCTAAAAGTAAAACTATCATGCAAGTTGAAGGTTGAAACATGCACGTTACCATTTTGCTTTTATGCTCTGCAATGTGATCAGATAAGATGCAGGAAATAAACCGTTAATAAACCAGGCACTGTAAACCTTTCTTTTTGGTCTTGATTGTGTTCTACCCCATCCAAGCCTGTGCTTTTATGGTTTATCTCAATTGTTTGACCCTTGTTGATAACACGTTGTACAACAGCACCAATGTGGAAGAACTGACTTAAATCTGATCCATAACAACATAACCTCAGATCAGATTCACTCATTAGGAGTTCCTTAAATTAAGAACATATATTTACCACGATATACTTTGTATATTATTGTCACCATGCCGAAAGGAAACCAGCGCCCGCATGTAGCCAAACAATCCCCTGGTTTTTTTTTTTAGATTACACAGTCCCTGTTCGATGCTCACATTAGAGATGTTTCTTTATTATTATTCTGAGAGGCTGGGTTTCAAACATTAAAAAACCAACACCTATTCTGAGAGATAAAGGAAAAATATTCTTTTTTTTTTTTTTTTTTTGAGACCACGCCGTTGCGCGTTTTTCATTAAGCAGAATAAACATCAAACAAAGTTTAGCAAAGGTAACCATAAGTTACCAAAGCCAGACCTACTTCTACTGGATCCAACGCCTAAGATTACATTGTTAACAATTTGCGACTAAACGTAGACAAGAGGAAAGACTACAAGCCTGCCCACGCTAGCAGCTCGGCGAGGCGCCTGTTGCCGGCCAAGCACCAAGCTGCTGCCAGCTCCAATGGCGAGGCCGCCAAACCACCAAACGTCCTTGCGTTGCGCTCCTTCCAAAAAGCCAACCCACAAGGAAGAACACCGAGTCAAAAAAAAAACATTCTTATAAGAATTGAGAGAAATGTATTAAATTTTTGTTACAGGGCTCAATGAGGACGACTATACATGGTTGATATTTTCGAGCAGGAGCAAGCATCCTTCGTATGAAAAAAAAAATGGAAAGAAAAAAGGCCGCCTGCGAGTATGAGCATGCTCATCACAGTTTTGCAGCCATGGGATCCACGAACCTGGTTTGTCCGTCCTCAACACAGTTTTGCCTACTCTTTCCGGATTACGACGGCCAAGCTCCTGATCCAAGTGTTGCTTGAGGTCGTGATTATACGGGCTGCTAATCCAGACTTCCTCTAGACAATTCGTCCTCTGTAGGCCAGAGAACTGCAGCGACGACTCGCTGCAGCAGCGAATCCTCAGAACCTTTAAAATAAAATTATCATGAAACGTTACCTTAGCTTGTACCCTGGGGCTGAAAGAAATGTCGAGAAGGCCCAAGCCAATAATCTGCTGTCTACCGAAATGGAGCTCACCATCATGAAACTCAGACAAAAAAAAGGCGCAGATGGTCTAGGCCGTAACCGAGCTCATCAATGCCCTCTTGCGGTAACATAGTCATCTGCAGACTCAACTTTCTGAGTTGTTTAAGATCTTTGATCCATGCTGGAATCTTGCGTGTGAGCCCGTACAACTTAAGGCTCCATAGCTTCACTGGAAGCAAGGAGACGTCATCTAGCCAGCCAGCTTCATCTTCATCGTCCTCATCGAGCTGCAACCCCATTGACAGCGATTCCAGATGGGCAAGGCCTGAGATGGCTGAAAAGAACCTGCGGATATTGTTCCTGTTAATGGAGCAAACTCCAAGCTTGTGCAACTGGGTAAGCTTCCCGAGCTCCTCTAGAATGGCGTCCCCTCCTCCGGTAGCTCTGACATCGACAACACCAAGCGTGTGCAAGTCGAAAAGCTTCCAAATCCCTCGGGGCACCTTCACGCCACTGCGATGATAAGAGCTACCATCGTCAACACGGCAGTGTCTGCTCCACTTGGACAAGCAGCTGGACGCCAGAGCAGCACATGATGGCCTCTTCATCTTCATCGGTGCTGCTGCTGATTGTGCTGGGTTCTCATCTGCTGCTTCTGTTTCTGTAGCTTGATGATGATGTCTAGTGGCGGGCGCTACGTTCTCATCTGCTGCTTCTGTTTCTGTAGCTTGATGATGATGTCTAGTGGCGGGCGCTGCTGCTGATTGTGCTGGGTTCTCATCTGCTGCTTCTGTTTCTGTAGCTTGATGATGATGTCTAGTGGCCGGCGCTGCTGCTGGTTGTGCTGGATTCTCTTCTGCTGCTTCTGTTTCTGTAGCTTGGTGATGATGTCTAGCGGCCGTGCCAGCACGAATGTACTGCAGCTTGTCCAGATTGATGATGCTCTTTGGCAGCTTCTTTACAGATGTTTCCCTAATATCCAGAGTTTGTAGCTGTTTCAGGCGATCTCCAATGGAATCCGGCAGATGAGTGACCTGTTTGCACTTTCTCAGGGAGAGGAATTTGAGGCGGGGCAGCAGCTTCACTATGTGCCTGACGTCATCATCTGTCACACCTGAAGAAGCGTCCTCTAGATCCAGCACCCGGAGGAGCTTCATCTTCTCAGAGACCAAGAAAGGTTTCCCCTCACCGAACACTGTCAAAGACCGCAGCCGTGAAAAGTCAATGCTCTCAAACACATTCTGGTCTCTGTCCCAACTCTTGTCTATGGCAAGGTGCCGTCCAGTGCGTCGCAGGTTCCTGCGGCAATGCCCATCCAGTGCAAACACAAGGTTCTCTTCCATGGACCGTGAGATTATGTACTCACGGAGGAATCCGTTGGCCTGGCAAAAGGGAATCATCTTGGAGTCGTTCTCACCTATCTTTGTTATTGTTATTTCAGGCACCTGGATCATGCTCAGATTGTTGAGCGTAGAGAAGTACATCTCCCCGTTCTCCTCTGTGGTATATTCTTTAGTTTCTCTGCAGTATCCCTCCGCGATCCATCGCCTCACCAAACGCCTCCGCCGGATGGTGTGGCTCAGAGGGAAGATTGACAGGTAGAAGATACAAGGCTTGAGGAAATCTGGGCAGGAACGGAAGTAGGCATGCAACCAGGAAAACAGATCCTCTAGTCCTGCGTCTGCATCAGCCTCCAACAAAGACACAAGGTTCTCTTTTCTGAGTATATCCAGCAATGAACTTTCGTTGTCGCGCATTATGATTACATCCAGCAATGAACTTCCATTGTGGCGCCTAGCTAAACTACATATAACTCTGGGAAGCCCACCAAACTTGTGCAACACATGCAGTTTTTTTTCCTCAGTCAATGTATGGCGCCCGTCGAAACAAACCTGAGTCAAATATATATATATGTCAACGTAGGAATCTGTAATAAAATAGTTTGTGAAAACTATAAACCCCCCCCCCCCAACGACAAAGACACGCGCGCACACCCAAAAATGGTTGATCGGTGGATGTAATATATATATGTACAAAGTTGCACATGGTTGGAATGGATGTAAAAGGAATTCTGATCCTACCGGGGATCTCCCGAAGGGAGTACGGGTGGCTGTTGGTGGCGGCAGCGCTGGGGCGCCATGGCTGGTGTTGGCAATCAGATGAGATCGCGCGGAGGAGAACATGGGTGGCGGCAAGGGCTAAAACTCCTGCTCCCTACAGGAAGCCGGCATCAATTACGTTGCAACTTGCTTAATTCCCACCGATCCAATGTTTACAAGTATTTATAGTTCCTCTCATAAATCCACTAATTCAATAATAATACTAATCATGATAAATTGGGCATTTGCCCCTAAGTGGGTGCCTTCAGTTAGCCACTAATGGGCCTTCGGCGCTGGTATTGGACGCCGGTCCTAACATCTCTCCCTGCCTGCGCAAACAGCTCGTCCTCGAGCTGGAAGTCAGGGTAGTGCCACTGAAAATCTTCAAGGAGCTCCCAAGTTGCTTAGTCATGGGGCAGGCCATGCCACTGGATGAGCACATGCAAGGCACCACGACGTTGTTGCGCTTTCAATGCAGCATCTGGTGCTGGAAGAAGACGGCCGTCGAGAACCGGTGGGAGAGCACCTGGCTCCACCGGTGGGTCGCCACGGTGATGCTTGAGCAACCCCACATGGAAGACGACGTGGAGCCTGGCGTCTGAAGGCAGCCGGAGGCCGTAAGCGACGTGACCAATATTCTCCAAATCTTGAAAAGGCCCCGTGTAACGTGACCCAGCTTGCCCTTGGCACGAGGGTCCAGCGACCGCACCGTCCCATGCAGCAGGCGCAGCCATACCCACTCACCCAACTCAAGCTCCATATCGTGGGTGTGTGGCGTCATAGTACTTCTTGGAAAGCTGTTGGGCTTGAACGAGGCGCTTGCTCACCTCCACGAGGACTTCATCCTTGGTGCGCAGCAAGTTATCCGATGTGTCTGTTCTGGCTGTCCTCGACTTGTAAGGCAGGATTGGCGGGGTCGGCTGGTCATAGACAATCTCGAAGGGGGTCTCACGGAGGGCCGTATGGAAGTACATATTGTAGCAATACTCCGCCCACGACAGCTAGTCAACCCAAGCACAAAGGTTATCACCTGCCACACAACGCAAGTACGTGACGATGACCTTGTGGACGAACTCTGATTGGCTGTTCGTCTCGGGATGGATGGTGGTGCTTATGCACAAGGTGACGCCGGCCAGCCGAAAGAACGATGCCATCGAAGAAGGCACGAGCGACGGAAGACACGCGTGTATGGGTGGCCCAGCGGAATGAATTGAGCATATTTGGAGAACTGGTCGACGACTGTGAGGATGACGGATTTCCCATTGACCATGAGTAGGCCATTGATGAAGTCCATGTAGATGTCCACCCACACCTGGGACGGCACCTCAACAGGCTGCAGCAGAGCCCCTGGCTACCGTATATCGTGTCTTATTCCGCTAGCACGTGACACAAGTCCGGACCCAATCCTGGACCAAGGAATGGTCGCCTGTTATGTAGAACTTGGCATGGAGGCGGTGCAACATCTTTTGTACTCCTTCATGGCCAACCAAGTAGACTAGGAGCATCCCCTGATAGCAAAGGTCGTCGTGGTCTGGTACGAAGATGTGGCTATCATGGAGGAACAACCCCTCAGCTAGGCGCCAGGGCGACTGTAGCTCGACCCTACGGGCACTGGAGCTGCTATTGACCATCCACTGATGCCACTGTCGCCCGTCGGATGTCATCGAGGAGGGTGAACGATGGTCCCAAGAGGGCATGTACAGCAGCCACCGTAGTCAATCCTTCTCCCTCTGCCCCGTGTTCGATGTCACGACAGTACAGTGCGTCAGCGACCGTGTTGAGGCAACCCGGGCGATACTCAGGCGAGCGCGTGCGAGAGGAGTGAAGGCGGGAGTGAATGCGGGCACAAACGAGCTCATGGGTTCCCTTCACCTCGCCTGGGATGGGGGGCGCGTGCGCGGCAGCTGGGATGTGCGGGCTTGACTGTGGGCGCGTGTGTAGCAATGCACTGGGTGTGGACTGGCAATCAAACCTGAAGAGCTTGCTGATCCACTGGTGTTGAGGCACGGTGGAGAGGCGTTGATCCAAAACAAATTTGAGGCTGTAATGGTCTATATGCACCAGAAAATGGCATACCCAAAGGTAGGGATGCCAGTGGCGAACCGCCTGCACCAGCCTGATCAATTCGCGCTCAAAGGCCGCCAGCTTGAGGTGGCGAGCCACGAATGGCCGACTGAAGTGGGCGATGGGTCCATACCCTTGGTGGAGGACGGCAATAAACCCATCGCCGAAGGCGTCATAGTACACCATGAATTCCTTGTCGAAATCAGGCATCTGCAACACCAAGCCTGATGTCAGGGCGACCTTGAGCGCCTGGAACACCGTCTCGGATTCTGCAGCCCTTGAGAAGGTGTCATGCCATAGGCTATCAGAACATTGTCTCGGCCTCCACATCCCACGAGAAGGCGTCGTGCCATCGCAAGCGCGTCGGCGGGGGCATAGATGAAGCCGGTCCCGCATGAATTTCCGGGCCCAAGAAGCCACGAAGGTCGCGGGCGGAGCGCGGCGCCGCCACGAGGAGACCGCGCCACCTTGTCGGCATGCGTGGCGATGGCGTCCGCGAAGATCACATGGCCAAGATAGGCCACTGAAGTCGCACTGACTGGGCACTTTGACTGCTTGAGGTGGAGCTGGCTCGCGCGGAGGGTGTGGAGGACGATGCCAACGCGCCGCAAGTGCTCCGCCCAAGTGCGACTATCGCCCGTTGGATGATGATGTCTTCGAAGAACACCAAGACAATCCTCGCTTAAGTAGGGTCATAAGACGTCGTTCATTAGGGCCTGAAAGGTTGCTGAAGCATTGTAGAGGCTGAACGGCATCACCAAGAACTCATAGTGTCCATGGTGCGTGGGAAGGCCGTCTTCGCGATGTCCTTGGGGTTCATCCACACCTGGTGGTAGCCTGAGCGCAAGTCGAGCTTAGTGAAGAAACAATCCCCTTGTAACTCATCCAAGAGCTCATACACGGCGGAATTGGGAATTTGTCCTTAGCGTTCGGGGCCCGGTAATTAATACATAACCGCCATGTTTGATCTACCTTCCACAGCAACACCACTGGGCAGAGAACAACAATGTGCTAGGGCAGATGATGCCTTGGGTGAGCATGGTGGTGCACTAGCAGTCTAGCTCATCCTTCTAGAACTGTGGATAGCAGTAAGGCTGAACCGCAACTAGGGCAGTACCTGGATGGAGATCAACGAACACCAGCTCATACTACAGGAGTAGCCTGTCGAGAGGCGGCTATGCTGGTTTGACAGAGGTGGTGCGGGTAGCCTGGTCTCGAGTGTCGTTGCTAGGGAACCAAGGCGCCATCATTGGATGCATCGGGATCCCCTATCGAAGGTTATGCAGAGGTGGTTGAAATCCCACAAGATGCATGGGTCCGAGCGTCCTCAAGAACTCAAACCCCAAGATTAGATCAAATTTGCCCGGATCGAGGCTGAAACAGCTTGATGTTGAATTCCTCCCCTCGCCGGTGGACATGGGCACGCAGGCCAGCCCTTGGCATCGTGACTTGTCGCCATTAGACACCAGCACCCGGAGCATGGAGTGCGGTGAAATGGTGACACGTAGACGGCGCATGAGGGCAGCGTTGATTAAATTCATCGTGGAGACTAAGTCAAGGAGAGTCATGTTAGAACTGAGGATCGACGAACAATCACAATAACATACACAATAGACAAAGAAAACACGGCGACGAATGTCGCGATAACACACGCCTGTATCTTGGCTATTATTAATGAAATACACAACTCGGCTCACATTTGGAACATGAGAGAAGACTCGTCGGGTGACCCACGCCGGCCGGGCGACGAACGTCGCGGCGGCGACACAACACCAGCACTCTCTCCTCGGTTCTAACAAAGTCACAAGGGGTGGACCTAGACGGTCACCAAGAGTAGCATGGCATTCTTCTGCTGCACTTCCGTGATGGCATGAAGACTTGTGGGTTCACCAAGGGCTCCTGCGCAGCCGCATCTTCAAGTTCCGGGAGGGCGTGGAGGTCCTAGCTGTGCTCTGGGAAGGCAGCCCTGGCAGCGACCTCCGTGGAGGTACCTCCTCGTCGAGGTAGCCGCCGGACTGTGTAAGAAGAGGGGCTTGCACAGGTGCCCACAGACAAAGGGCTCGTTGTACTTGTTGCACAGACCCTTTCTTGTGGTGCTCCAATTGTTGAGCCGGGGAGAGACGATGGAACTGGCAGATCGGCAGGCCGGGGAGCCGGGAGGCGTTGTCGCTGCCCCGCCACGGGGGCAGCCGGTTGCCGCCTTGCGGCAAAGGCTGGAGGAAGCCGGGCGAAGCACTACTAAGGGCGGAGGTGCGCAGCAACATGGACGGAAGGAGCAGGAGCATAGTGTTGGCGTGGAGTTCGGAAGCCCTTGCCAAGTACACTACTGTCTGGAGTTCCCGTGGCACACACATCTCCACATCCACGCGGATATGGTCAGGCTGGCCGTCCACAAATAGCTTCGCCTTCTGGACCGTGTTGATATCACGGGCGTAACACAGCACCGCATTGAAGCGTTCGGCGAACTCCTAGAGCATGAGGTGAAATGGAGGCGACCGAGCTCCGTCAGGCAAGAGCCGCGGACAGCCAGCCCTGAACTGGATGTGGCACAACTCTTTGAAGCAATCCCAGGAGGGTATCCCCTCATCTTGTTCGAGGTCATAGTACCATGTTTGTGCCTCGCCTGTGAGATGGTAGGATGAAGCCACATGTGATTCGAGGTGAGCGTCCACTGGCCACGGAAGAACTACTCATAGTGGTTGAGCCAATTCAGCGGGTCCACAGAGCCATATACGTGGTGAACTCCAGCTTTTAGTATTTCGGCACAGGATGATCGTGACCGGTCTCTTGGACTCCTGGTCCAATGGTACTAGGGTGTGCTGCAGGAAGAAGCCGAGGCACCTGTGCCGTCCAGAAACTGGGAGCTGCTTGTGAACAGGGATCCATCAACCCTGCCATAGAGGACACCCGAGACTGGAACGCCGCCATGGGCAAACGCCGTGTTGGTGGTCGAAGCAGGGAAGACCATCGTAGTCATCCGGGTAAGCACCATGGTGTACTTCGGCCTGGAGGCCCTGCCGAGTGCCTAGGCAGGTATCTGCGATGGCGACGACAGAAAATTCAAGAGATGGAGTGGAACACCCGTGGGGGGTGGTGCTCTAGGGGGCAGCAATACCGCAATCACGGCCGAGGGGCGCGGCAGCGGTGGCGGATCGGGCCACTAGAAGAGGAACTCCGTAGATCTCGACAAAGTCGGTTGTTCCGTGACGGGGCCATCGATGTAGAGGAGTTGAATGAATCTAAGACCGGAAGTGGCGACGACGAAGGTGGTGGTCGGCAGCGGCGCAGAAGGATGGAATGGTGGGGTGATATGGTGGGCGGGACGGTGGTGGACGGACGAGTGTCTAACATTGATACCAGATTGATAGGATTTTCGATCTTCTGGGGGGGGATCTCCCGAAGGGAGTATGGGTGTTGATCGGTGGCTATTGGCGACAGCGGCGCTAGGGCACCGTTCTTTGGGGTTGGGATCAAATGAAATCGCGTGGAGGAGAAACAGGATGGCGGCTAGGGCTAAAACTCGACTCGAGAAGGAAGCCAACAATAATTAGGTTGCAACTTGCTTAATTCCCACCGATCCATTGTTTACAGTATTAATAGTTCCTCTCATAAATCCACTAATTCAATAAATAATGCTAATAATGATAAATTGGGCCTTTGCCCCTAATGCCGGCGCCCTTAGTTAGCCACTAATACGTTGGTCGAAAACAGAATATCACTATTTAATTCTACCTATAGGATGATGCATTAAATATCCTCAAACAATGACAATGACAGTGTAAATAATTGGCCACAAAAACACATCATTGAATCAAGCCCGTAAGCTTATACTCCCTCCATACTCGTAAAGGAATTCGTTTAGGACAGTGACACGATCTCCAAAAGACAACTTTGACCTCTTGTTTTATAAAAATAGTTATGGAAAAGTAATATATGTATACTTCAATGAAAGTATTTTGAAGACAAATCTATTCATATGATTTTCACATTTGCAAACAACTACTTAAAAGTTATTGTTGATTTTATTCCCAATATTTGACCCAAAACTTGTCCAAAACGACTTCCTTTACGAGTACGAAGGGTGTATCATGTAAGATATACAGTATATGAGTGAGGGTGGTGGTGGTGGTTGTGGTGGTGGGGTTGTTCAAATCAACTAAACACAGTGCATGAATGAGTAAACCAGACCTGCTGCCGTGCATGAAGATGTCAAATTTCTTCTAGTCATTTATACAGTGATGGAATTGAGGGAGTATGTATATTGATCATTGAAGGAACTATTATGTAACTGCAATGGAATACTACTTGTTAATTAGCTTGTGTAAACTGACCTGCTCCAAGAGTTGAAAGGCGTGATCAGCTCCTAGGCCTTTGACATTGTACACTAATTTGATGTCTGTCGCGCAGTATTTGGCAACACTTTCTTCAGTGGTAATGACAAATATCACGTGTTCTGTATTAGCTTCAAGTCCCCAGGCACCTTTTATCAAGTCCCATTCTTTTCTAGTCTGCAGACCGTCAATAACAATAAAGCAACCATGCAGGTATAGATATTGGCGGCATTCTTCGATTGGATCTTTCAGCGGTGACATCTGGTATTGTTGCAGAATTCTAGTGTTCTTCTTCAGATCCAAAAGAAGGCTCCATGACAAGTCCGTTAAATCAAACGGGCGGGACACATTCACCCAACCGGGCGTAAGAGAATCCCGCCAGGCACCAACACTGTAGCCTTCTTTGTAAATATGTTTGACAAGGAATGATTTGCCAACACCAGACATCCCCCACACTGAGTGCACACCACCATCATGTCTCATGGTCCAAGCCAATATATAGCAGAAATTATCCTGATGGCTGAAAAGTGAATAGTGTTCATCACATGCGGTATCTAGGCCCATGGTTTGCTGGTCAACATGTCCAATCATATCATCCTATGAGAAGAAATAAGAGAGCAGTGTGCAGTGAGTAGGGTTGGTTTACTGGATACCAAATCATACTATTAGTTACATACTGATGAATGCATCGAAACGTGTACAAATGAAAAACAAATAATGAAAGATAATTGGCATACAAAATAAGCTGTGAGCAATTGTATTTTATTATGAAGCACAAGACAGAATACCGGAGTGCAATAATCCAATGCATATGTGCATTATTAATATTGTCGGACCACGTTGGTGTCAAACATAGAAGGAAGAAGGGAAAAAATGTAAAGAGTGTACGTTCATGAATGAAATACTGGAGGAGTTAATCCCTACCACAGAACTAAAATTTCTTGCCAACCAAAAACCGCCAAGGAATATAGAAAAAAGAGTTAAATGCACTGTAGGTCCATGAACTTGCACAGTTGTGTCAAATAGGTCCATGAACTACAAAACCAGATATCTAGCCCCTCAAACTTGCAAACCCGTTCACTTCAGGGTCCAAATATCAAAACCAGCCCGGTTTTGCTGATGTGGCCTTCCTATCCCACATCAAATTTCATAGTTAGAGCCCTAGGAAAGCTTCAATTTGAAAATAGAGTCCCTGGTCGCGAGAGCACACGCACGGGACGACCTTGGAACTCACCGACAGCTGGGGTGTGTGGCGGAGGCCTAGAACAGTGCGTCGAGGAGCGGCTCATCGACTCGTGCACAAAGCACTACACCCCAGGTATGCATGTACGGTCACCTCCTGAATCGACGGCGATCTCAAAATGCAAATGGCGTAGCAGTTCAGCAGAAGCAATTGTAGTTGTTGTTGTTCGTTTGCGTGTGTAGCCGTGGTGGTCCTCGCGGCGGCAGTGGTCGTCGTGCCGGCGCTGCTGAGAATCGACGACCTGGAGCACTGGTTCCGGCTGTCGTTGGTGCCGATGGTGAGCGCATGCCCGAGCGCGCTGGTGCTATCACACCCGTCACCACCTGGAGTAAAGTATTTCAATAAACTAAACTGATACTAGTAATTCTAATTAATCTTCTTGCAGGGTATCTAGCATTGAGAGCAAACAGAGCCATCCAATGGCTGCTGCACTTGTCGGGTATGCTTATGTCAGCAGCCATCCAACTGCGAGCCATGACGACGATACCGATGCCATCCAGGAGGACCCTATCATCGGCGGCCCAGCCCAAGGACCAAGACAAGGCCGGCGTGAATGGAGGCCCAACAAGAAGGTCCAAGGCCCGGAGTGGGAGTGACGCCTCACCGTTGCTGCGTGTGCGAGTATAAGTTCAGGAACCTGAGAGAGAGAGAGAGAGAGAGAGATAGATAGAGAGAGAGAGAGGATCAAAAAAGAGAGAGAGAGAGAGAGAGAGAGAGAGAGTTTTCATGAAGCATTTGAACCAAGTTGTAACTAATTCTATACAGCCGAAGCCGGACGACTTTCGCATAGAAGCCTACATGGCTGCATCTATCATGGTGAGGGCATCTATGGCGCGATCAATGGGAGACAAATCTACATTGGCAACGAAAGGATCATTGCAAGGTTCTCGTTCCATCAACAAGCAGGTATAAGCAAATCACATTCTTGAGCTTTGTTCCTACGTTCGATCTTGAACAAAAACCAATGGCCTCTGAGTTCTGGCATGGGGACGGAACAAACTTCATCATATATATAAAGCTGCCCACACCAAGAAACAGAAGGTTTGAAAGGTGTGTTCACTGGTCTCGTGATCTCGCGACGGCGACTTCGTCGGCAATTTCTCACTCTATAACATCTGCTGAACCGGTGCGGCCGAAGCGATCCTGCAACTGAGATCAATGGGGATAAAGTCGGTGACGCTCACTAGGGACAACGCCGGAGCGGCCAAGCACGCGCAGGAGCTCGGACGCGGGCGGACGTGGGCATCTCCATGATGGGCCTGTCGGGTCGGCCACAGCAATCAAGACGAGCCACACGACGCCATGTCCAGGGGTCTAACTGCGAAATTTGATATAGGATAGGAAGGTCATGTCAGCATAACCGGGTTGGTTTTGGTATTTGGACCAGGAGTGGACAGTTTTGCAAGTTTGAGGGGTTAGATACCTAGTTTTGTAGTTCATGGACGTATTTGGCACAGCTGTGCAATGAGTCGGCGAAAATTCATTTTCTTGGGGGTTACTAACCGCCAAGAAAATACATCAAATAAAGTTCAAAAATCTCAAAAACCTGTCACTACTGAGTTTTGAACAGTCAACCTCAACCTTCACATACCATCCTAACCACTACACCTCAAAACCATTAGTCTCTGAATAGCTAATGCGTTTCTTTTTGTATTGAGTCTCTGAATAGCTAATGCATTTCTTTTTGTATTGAGTCTAGTGAATTTTGTAATGCATATTTGACACCTAAATGAATTCAAATAACAAAGTTTGACCAGGTAAGTTTTAGATCTTTTAGAGTACTACAACTTTGGTTTAGGTTATTTCTCCATTCAAGATCTTTTGAAAAATTCATAGAAATATTGATTTTCTTTAAAAAAAAATAAATGTTTTCCTTGGCGGTTTACAATACCATTGAAGAAAATGGTGTTTCCTTGGGGGTTCACAACATCACTCAAGAAAAGTTGCATATGTCCTTGGAGGCCAAGTGGAACTGCCAAGGATATAAATTTTCTTGGCGGTATACTACAACCTCCAAGAAAATGTGAAATTCTATTTGATTTTGGCACTCAAAGAAATCTAGGACCGCCAAGGAATTTCCATTTTGGTGTAGTGAATATTATCGTGATTTGAGCGTACCTTTTTGGCGAGGGCATAGACAGAATGATGACACGAGAGCTTTTCAAGCTCCAATCCTCGGTGTGGTTGTCCGACACACAGGCTTGCAACTTCAAACTCGTGCGTGTTGACGATGATGCAGCTGCCCTTGTGGTTGTCTGGCACGAAGACCCTGCTTACGGTCTCCCAGTCCTCCATGCTGTTCACGCCTTGGAGGACTACTAGGTACTTGTGGTGCCTCACTACCTTCATGAATTCATCGATAAGTACGCCTTGTGCCGCCACCGTCATCATCTCCACCGCAGATCCTGCTAGACTAGTGCTGCCGCCGCTGCTGCTGCTTCCTTCATCTTGTGAGCTACTGCAGAATTGGGCCACCAAGACCCTGATAAAATCCAGTGGGTTGAAAGGATGCACCAGCTTCACCCAAGCACGGCATCTGAAGTTGTCGCAGGTTTTAGGATCGTCGTAGGCCCTCTTGACGACGGACATCGCCCCTAAAGTTCCCAGCACGGAGATGACTTGAAGGACGCCCCCGGCGCCTTTCTTGTTCCGGTTGAGCAAACTGATGAATTCCTCCCAGATGATCTCCTTGTCGGCCGCCCTTGCTACGCCAAAGCGACGATGGAGGAGGGCATTTGATGCAGGCGCACTCTGCTGATGCAGATTCTGCTCAGCAGACAAGTGGTTAGAGCCTGTCGAGTCGCCATCAGCGGTGATGCGGCTGTAGCGCAGGTTCCGCTGGCCCAAGGCCTCCACACTAGCCTTGAGTAGCTCCATGCCAGCAACGGCATCGTCCAGGGCCATGGCCGGCGCCACCGCTGGTATCCATGATGGGAGCATGCGGCGCCACCAGCTCGATTTGTTGTCCAGGTGGATGATAGAGTCGACGCAGTCCTCCACATCCAGGGCCATGTCGCGGACCTGCCTCACGGCAGTCGTCGTCATGTCGTCGACTGCAACATGCTCCCTTGTGACGTTGAGGAAAGCATGCATCATGTCGAACTCGTCCGAGATCAGCATCAGATCGCGCTGCACGCTCTTCCGCAGCTTCTTCTCCTCCTCAGTAGCCGACTTGGCTAGATTTGCCGTCTCCTGCACCGCCACCTTGGCCAACCCCAACACGAGGTCCGCCATTGTTTTCCTGTTGTTCCCCTCCGCCGTGCGTGCGTGTGTGTAAGCTGTACAGCTAGTAAGCTAGTAACTAGAGAGGGTGAAGGAGACGGATGGGCAGATGGGACAGATGGGATAATAAAGGGCAGATGGGCAGCAAGAAAGCAATTGCACAATACTCCACGCTAATACTATAATTAAACTCGGCTGATAGCAGTACGTACACTTAATTTGCCTTAAGTTTGCCAGCCAAGCACAATTAGTCAAAAGTCCAACAACCGATGCGTTGGAAAAAAAAAAAAGAGATTAGTCAAAAGTCCAACAACCGATGCATTGAAAACAAAAAGGAATCTGCAGTGCACTGATGGCGTTGTCACATGGCCAGCATTTATGTATATCACAAAAAATACAATTGATGGTGTCGTTGTCACATGGCCAGCCTTTATAGAAAAACAAATGAGATAGATTAGTTAGCAGTTGAACAAAACAATTTCTTTACCTAAGGAAAGTATGTTTAGTACTCTCTTAGTTTCAAATTGCCTATCGTGAACCATGGGCAAAACTAGTTGTTAAACTTTAGACCCAAACAGGAGGGCTCATGGTTGGGGCTAAAGTTTAATCATAACCTCCAGCTGTAGTTCACTAATCAGCAAAACCAACTAACAGGGCTAATAGAAAGGGGGGAACAATTAGCTTAGGATCCAAACAGGCATCAACCAAGCCCTTGCTTGGATGTAAGCCCTGCTTGGATGTTTGGATCCATAGCAAAAAAGACAGACTAAAAAGTGCAAAATAAGGTGTCCTTCACACCTCCCAATGATTTTGGCTCAGTTTAGGTCCTCTTGAGTAGCAAAAGATTTTAGCCAAGATTTTAGCCATTTTTTAGCCATGACTATCAAATAGTTTTAGTCCATGCAAACATAGCCTAACTAAAAACCTGTCCAGTTTTTGATGTATTGATAAAAAATATCACATTTAGGACATTAATTCAAATATTCCCTCCATCCATATGAGAGAATGTAATTCTTGCTTTTCGAGATGTCAAGCAATTTGAACTTTGACTAAATTTATATAAAAAAGTACTAATAATGACACAAAATAGGCATCATTGGATTAGTTATAGAATAAATTTTGAAACATAAATGTTGATACTATTTACTACAAACTTGCTCAAACTTAAGCTTTGACCGGCACCAATCTCATAGTTACATTCTTTTTTTGTGGACAGAGGGAGTATGTGAAATATCAAAATATATTTCTTAATTAGTGTATCCAATGAAGCTTGTTTGATGTTGTAGATGTTATATATTATTTATTTTTGTGAACTTAGGTCGAAGCTATACAAGGATTTACAATCTCCAGCAAAGGGGATAAAACTGTGGCCAGATGTGATTGTGGTGACCAAAGTATGAACCCTAACATACTCAAAGCTGAGTGGTTGGTGCCAGATCTGTAAGGTGTCGAGGACCTGATGAATTAACTAGGCTTGACTAACTCAAGTCATTTAAATATTCCTCCGGGAAGCAACTTGATGAAATGATTGAAACCAACTTGTTGAAATGATTGAAAACAACTTTACCCGATGCGTCCAAGAACAGCGCTTTCCCTCTGTTATTTGGCAAACTGAAGAGGGCTTGGAGACCTGGAATTAAGTCAACTCCTGCTTCGCCCCCATCTGCTTCCACGATTCATTCGTCCCCATCCTCCGTTGTTCGTTCCAGCTAGGAGCATGCTCTTGCTCTCATTGTTTTTCATATGACTTTGTCAAGACCTTTGCTTGTCTTCGCACCGCAGGTTACATCCTTAATCAGTTGCATCTGTAAAAGCATTTGTATGCCCACACACATTTGTTGTATTAGACACAACATAGAGAAGCTCAGATTGATCCCCGCCAAGTTTACTTCCAGACATACTTTGCAAAAATTAAAAAAAATGTATTTGTGATTGTGCAAATGAATTGAAGCCCTGTCAAGAAATGGCATCTCATTTATCAAAAATACCCCCAGGAAAGCTAACACCAACCACATCTAGCCGAGATATCCAGCAGGTTACCATATCCATTGGAGCCGCCATCGATAACCAAGGGTCTTCAATGTGGGAGATGCAATATCAGAGAGGAATCCACCCCATGTGCACCTTCTCAGAACCAGGTTCTTGAGCGAGTCCGATGCTTGCGACCGAACAGAATCTCATACGTGCAATGGTCCAGCTCCAAATCCTCCAAAGAGCAGCACACTGAGCTAAGGTGTTTCATGAAACGATTATCCAGAGGACATGTGGCAGAGATGCATCCTTCTAAGGCGCCATGAGCTCAGTCCCTGACGCTGGTATGACCTGGTCCTGGGCTGCAGTATTTCATCGCAGGACGGAGCGACGCCACTGCTTGTCGGCCGCTGTATTCCCAGCCTAGTATTGCACTGCCAGAGTAACCATAAGACAGAGATCTCCTGCCCCCATCAATGCCCAGCCTGAACGAATCCGGTAGTGCAATGTTACAACGGAGCATGAGGTTGACGGCGAAATCCTCGAATTCGTCCCACGCTTCGCCCTTGTCCTGGTCATTGCCTGAGTCGGAGTCGGTGCTGTCATCATCATCAGAGTAAAAGTTGTTGTCGCTACCACAGCTGAAGGCATGCGCCGCCGCCTTGGTCCTGAACTCAACAATATCAATGTCGAGGCACGGCACGGAGCGCCATAGGTGCCTCCAGCGTGTGGACAGCACGCACGTCTGCACCTCCTGTCAGGCTTTGAGGGAGGACATGATGACGTGGAGGAGGCAGTCCGGTAGAGCGCTCAGCCGGTCTGGGCCACCGGCCGAGCTTCCGCCACCGCCTTGGAGCATGTGTCCTGCAACTGCAAGCACCATGTATATACCATATTAATAAGATTTATAAGATGACCAAACGACCAAATTTAGAATGGAAAAATATACTATCTAGTTCTCTACTTCCATGCATTACCAAAGGACACCTCTGAACTCTAAATTCGATAACGACTTAGAACATTTCAGACTCCAGTTCGATTACACCTTAGAATCCGGCTCTAACTCGCGCATAAATTGTCTGAATGAACAATAAGAAATGCAAGCAAAGAATACTTGAAGATAACTTGTTTTAATTTTATTTTTTATAAAAACAAAGTTTTGGTTGCGAGACACTCCAGTACAGTGGATCCCCATTTCTTTCTAGTTTACACAAGAACGCACGAAATCCGGTCCGATTAAGAGACGGAATGTGCAGCTAAATCGGGAGGCAAAGCAAGATCTAGAGATACGGCCATGGCCCAATGCACTTCCGATCAACAATCCTATACGGACGGACGGGTGAGAAGAAACGGGTGCAGAGATGGGTGGTCCGGGGAAAGGTCTTACCTAGCGCCCGCGGCATAGTCTCCGCCTCCAGGCTGCTGCGGAAGGATACGCTCCAGCTCCAATTCAACCGGAAGCGCCGGAGGGGGAGGGGAGACGAACTGCCGAAACCCTCCTCTCCGTCGGCGGCGGCGGCGACGGCGACGGGCTGTTGAGGTCGGCGAACTGGGCTGGGCTCCAGTAAAATATATATATTTTTAAGAAAAAAGTCGCTGTAAATCTGCACGGTTTGAAAAGTTGAGGGGACCCGGGTTTTTTTGTCCGGTTTTGGAGTTGAAGGACCAAAATCGGACTTTTCGTAAAAAGTTAGAGGACCGTAAGTAGACTTTTTTCCTTTTTTTTGATAACATCCAGTAAAATATTTTGACTGATGCGCAGGAGTGGGATGGATGGGCCGGCCCACTTACGTCAAGGTGAAACGCATCACCAGTATCTGCTGTTGTGTGTTGAAGCATGCATTTTCATGATTGAAAAAGTCTACATCACCCCCTCAACTATGGGTGGTAGACTACATAACCCCTCAACCTATAAAGCGGTCTATATCACCTCCCCGAACTTTTTCGAAAACCGGTCAAATTACCCCCTAAAGCAGTTTTAAAAAATTATAGTAAATCACAGAAAAATCGTAAAATCAAAAATCAAATTGTGTTAGACTCGAATGAGTAGATCTACACAATGAACATATAATATGGTAGGTCGGGGGGTTATGTAGTATACCACCCATAGTTGAGAGGGTGATGTAGACTTTTTTCCTTTCATGATTTGTTTTCTTTTTTGAAACCAAGCACTCTCAGCCAATAAGTATGGCTGTATTGGAGAAATCAGATGTATGGCCCTGAAAAAATTACACTTAGTTGTTTTACCCTATTTTTTTAAAATTTGACTTTACGGCCTCAAAATAAAATTTTCTTTAGCTATTTGGTCTTCCGTTCATTCTCGGTCATTTAATGGCAATAAAAGACCATTTTACCCCCTGTTGGAAAATAAACAAAATAAATAAATAACCAGAGTTTTGTTTATTCATTGGATATTTTGAGTAGATAATATATATTTCCACATTGTGGTTATGCGCTACTTGAACATAAGACGATGTGCACTTTTTGGCTTTTTGTGTTACTGCAAAAAAGAGATGCATCAAGAAGAGGCCATCGGCAAGATGACTAGTCAAAATCTAAAGACTTTTGGGTTGCATTTACTGAATGGCCTACAATAAGTCAACGGTAATGGTCTGCAAGCCAGTGGAGAATCAATCCCAATGAATCCTCTGAAACCAGTGGCCAAAAAAAAAAAAAAAGAGTGAGATAAAAGATTCCTCCCAAACCCAAATGGAGACTCACTTATCAAATATGGGGAGCGGATGCAAGTTGCAACTAGTTTATCTTCTCCCAATCAAACTACTTACGTGTATGCACATGCACAGTAGGACGAACATAGACCAAGAAGAACTAGAGTAGCATTCGTCGGTTCTTGGATCAACTTTTGTTCACAAATATCAATACATGATTTTGCACATTGAAATTCTGAGTTGCCAGAGCTCAATTTGAGGGCAGCGAACTTTCATAAAGCCAAACTTCAACTAGGACTTACTTCCGTTGGTAATGGGGGAACTTTCAATATTACACTTACAAAGTTGATAACAAATCGATTTGGGTGAGGCTGAGCGACATCTTCTCTTGCTCCAGATGAGAGAAATAATAGAGGCTGTCATGGCAGCATCAAATTTAACACTTTTCTTAGAAAAAAATAAATATTTTAGCACTTCTTTTTTGAAACCAACATGTCCAGTAGCCCAAAATATTCACTCAGCGCAGCCCACCTTATTCAATTGAAGGCCCACTCAAATTGCACTCGATTATTCAATGTGGCCCACCGTACCATTACCAACGCCTACCTTTGAGGTGAACGCCAAAATAGCGGCGGCAATCCCCGAACGGCTGAACCATTCGACGAGGCTCCATATCAGGTCAGGCAGCAACGCCCCTACCCTTATCCGGTCACCCCTCTACTCAGTCCATGGCCTTCCGATGGCAGCTTGCTGTCTGTCTTGGTATACGCGGCCAGAGGCCACCAGCTCATCAGTGCTGAGGGGATCCGGCAAGGTTGCTGGAAAGGAAGGGAGAGGCATTTGTTCTGCAAGCTTCAAAGACTCCATTTTTCTTTTTCGTTTTTTTACCCCAGATCCAGGTAATAATTCCTTTCCCAATTCCCGTACAAACGCTATTTTGGTATGCAAATTTTCTTCCAGCCTGTGTGATTGTTTGCTTCGTTGTAGCCAGTTAGATGTGCTATAAAAACATTGTTAATAGACTAGACGAAAATTGAGACAGATCTGCATTTCAAAGATATGTTAAACTGAATTCCTCATCTGGCGCACAGCATGTTTGCCATGTTTACAGTACTTCGAAAGTTAAATTATCCCAATATGTCGTGGGATCAGATTATTTTAGCCTACAAAGAAAATGAAATATACAACAGAGCCTTCTTTTGGACAGAGTCTCATGGTGATCAGCCATTTCACCTTGGGGCTGATCAGCCATTTCACCTTGGGCCTGATACTTCAGAGGCAAGAGGTGGAGCTGAGAAGCTCACATTTCCAGCAGCACCGTAGATTGTTTGACTTGTGGCAACAAAGTTATGATGTATGTTGGTTTCCACATTCATGGTACCCTCCAAGACCTTGACGACATCAGACATTCGAGGCCTTCTTTTGCTATCAATTTGTAAACACCACATTGCGAGCTTCATCATTTGTATTACTTCTTGCTTGTGTACTTGCAGATCATTATTGTGCTCATCCATCAAATCTGCTAACTGACCATTCTTCACCTTTTCTTCCAATAGGGTAATGAGATGTACACTCTCTTCGGATCGGGAAGTGTCAAGGTTCTTCCTTCCGCTGATGATTTCCATTATCACGACGCCAAAACTATATATATCAGCCTTCTCTGTGATTTGTGACGTCAACCATTCTGGAGCTAAATACCCAGGTGTACCTCTCATTCTCGTCATCACTTGGCTCTTATCCCTATCAATGAGCTTGCATAGTCCAAAGTCAGAGAGTTTAGCATTGAAGTTGTCATCTAGCAGGATATTTTGTGGTTTGACATCCAAGTGAGCAATTCTCATCATGCACTCCTCATGAAGATAACAGAGGGCCTTAGCTATGTGAGTAATAATCTTGCATCGTGTTCTCAATCCAGAGGAAGAGTGCTATTCCTATGCCGGCAATAGATCCACTTATCCAAGGATCCTTTGGGCATGAACTCATAAACCAAGAGCCTATGTGATTTCTCTGCACAGAAACCAATCAGCCTAACCAGATTAATATGGTGAATTCTACCGATTGTCTGCACTTCTGCTGAAAATTCTCTCTTTCCTTGACCAGTTCGATCCAAACGTTTCACTGCAATTATGTCCTCACCAAACCGTCCCATGAAAACAGTCCCAAACCCTCCTTCCCCCAGTTTTTCTTTGAAATCCTCAGTTGCTACTTTTAACTGTTGAAATGTGAACCTCACTGGTGTTCCTTGTAGGTCCCTGTAGTCTTCCGCTTGCTCCATATCCCGGTGTCGTGCTCTTCGTTTGCACATGAAGAAAACAGCAACACATAATATTAGAAAGATAATGCCGCTTATAGTAGCTAGAATAACAACTACTCGGCTTCCTGATGATGATCTCGCCCTTGTTGCCCCAGAAGGTGAAACCACAGGGCTTGTTGATGAAGGTGTTATCTGGACTGTGGGTGGAGGTTGAGGACTTACAGTTGCAGGCATAGGTTTTAGATCACTTGGGGGACAGAAGACAACCTCGTAGTCGGTGTTCCCTGGGCAGGTGTGAGTTTTGTTACTGTCAGTAGGCGTCTTGTACGCGTCTGGGCACTGTGACTTGCTGTCACAGCGTAGCACCATGCTGCATTCTGGCCCTTCCTTGGCCGGCAGGAGGGCCATAGGCAAGTTGAAGCCATCAACCATGGATAAATCAAAGAAATCTGTTTGGCCACCGAGTGCGAACTCTGCAAATGTAACGGGCGGTTGGGGGCTCAACGAGCATGAAAGCGCGCCAGCACAGTCGGCTGTCTCACATACCCCGTAGCCGCTACTGTTGAACTTGCAGCCTGTGCGCCCCCAGATGCGCCCGCTTGTGGTGCCAGCCGGCACATTGATGATCCACTTGCCCCCAGATTTGAGCTCTGAGCCACCGCCGACTGGCGTGGCGGCTGGCCACATGGTGTAGCTGCAATTGTTGATGATGCTGAATACGGCGGCATCATCGGTGGCAACGAGTAGGAGGAGGAGGATAGGGAGGAGACGGTGAGCCAGGGAGAAGGCCTCCACCGCTGCCATTTTTCTTATTAGCTTTCTTATGAATTGCGAGTTGTGACTCAGTGGAAGAATTGGTTGGTGCAAGGAACCTCGTTAAAGAGGAAACAGCAATAGTAGTTGCTAGGGAAGTTTCGGTGGAAAATTCCAAACATTACTGTTGAATGTGCAGTCAATAACGTAGCGTACGAGCTAGACTGCTTCTAGGGCTTGATTGTCATTGTGTACGAAGATTTGAATGAACGGGAGATGGGATATTAGCTGGCTGCTTTGACTTCCAGTGCCACAATTATTTTCCTTCTGTTATTGCTAGGGTTGGAGTAAAAAAGGAAAGTATCCCAAATAGCAAATAGTACAAGTGAAGAAGATATTTACTGCTGCTTAGTGCTACTTGATTTGATTAATCTTATGTTAGTTATGCATTTGGTAATTGTTACTTTGATATTTCCTAATCCGCTTTCTGTTTTGTTTTGGCACTCATAAAACATGGAGCTCTGGAGTCTGGAGTCTAGTCAAATATTCAGAGGGCATGGATCCGGCTCAAGGTTTGCACACGCCGAACCTTGACCGACTGAAGGTCAGTCTCTGCCGTGAACCAAGGGGAAGTCTTGTTGATCACAGCTTTGCACCTAACCAGGATGACGCCGAACCTTGACTGACTGAAGGTCAGTCTCTGCCGTGAACCAAGGGGAAGTCTTGTTGATCACAACTTTGCACCTAACCAGGATCTTTGCTTTGACCGGCTAATTCTTTGAGAATACTTACACCCAGAGATCCAGCTCAGAGTTTGGACTGCCTGATTGCCTACTGGGCAGTCTTCGGTCACCACAACTTGTGACGGCAAGGTGTTGCGCTCTACTTGTAATAGTTGAGGGGTGTTTATAGCATCTAGCTAAAGTGCAAGGAAGGGAAAAATAGATGTGAGCAGTGTAACAAAATCTTCCTTGATGCCTATTGAAGTTTGAGGTACCTTTTGGGAATATAAAATTGCTGGTATATTTGTCACACAATGTCAAAAAAATGCCGGCTAAACTAAGGACTGTTTCTTTATGTGGCATTGGTTAAATTACACTTTTCTGTACTGACAGTTGATTCGGAGTCTCCAAATAACTGGAGATTTCAGAACGGAAACTGTTATCTACGGGCGTCCGTCCCGTCCGGACGCCGCGTAGCCGGGCCTGAGGTCCAAATAGAACCATGCCCTCAACCAGATCGCACCGGCGCACAAACTTGACTTGCCCGACCACGGGCACGCTCTCATCCACTCGCCCACGCGCCGCCGACGTCGTCATTATCCACTACGCCTGCTGCGCAACCAGCCAGCGCAAGTCCAGCCACAAAACCTCTGTCCCCGCCGCCCTCCCGTGACCATTCCGCTAGGAGCCACCTCGCCGAGCACCTTCCCGTCGGGCGCGGCTCCCCCAACGGCTTCGGTCGCGCCCTCTCCTCCCCGCCGTCAAGCAGCGCACATCCAATGTCCTCAATTTCCCCTACTGGGTGTGCGGCGCCTGGATGAGAGTAGTGAAACATTTGTCTGGGTGATCCAAACTCTAAAGGATGCAATGGGGACGGAAGGCACCAACAAACTCTAAATATACTATTTGAAACATATTTTTTCAAGTACTTAAACAAATAATGGGAGAAGCTGAAACATAAAATATTTAAACGCTGAAACATATCATTTCAAGTATTTGAAACGAGCACTAATGCCGAGTGCAACATGGTTGATTAAAAGCTTATAGAATTTATAAGAAAGTGCTTGAGAAAAATGAAGCAACTAAGATGAAAATTACTTGAAACATATA
This sequence comes from Hyparrhenia diplandra, assembly GCA_015847255.1. Classification (NCBI taxonomy): domain Eukaryota; kingdom Viridiplantae; phylum Streptophyta; class Magnoliopsida; order Poales; family Poaceae; genus Hyparrhenia; species Hyparrhenia diplandra. The sequence continues at coordinate 309,735 of JADLZK010011056.1, forward strand.
ATTTCGAAAAACTGAAACAAACAATGGGAGAAATTTGAGACATATAATTTTCCAACACTGAAACATATCATCCCAAGTATTTAAAACATAGCCTTTGAAACAAATCATCCTAAGTACTTGAAACAGAGCACTATTTGATTACAGTCTCAGAAATGAAAAACATCCTAGCCATGAGTAGCAGCAAGTACTTGGTACCAAAAGCAGGCGGTACATGGTTCATTCAAACTACTTAGGGTCCACAAAATACGACTCGGTGCACATTTACAAGAACATCCACGGTTTATGTCCCTATTTTTTTCATGTAATTTATTATGTAAACTTTGACTCTTCTTTGTACTTATACAATATATGCAAATGTTCTTTAGAAAAATAAATATAGGTTACAAACTTTGGCAGTAATTTTGCAGCATTATATGTTAATAGAATGGTACATTTTTTTTTGAACATAATAGAATGGTACCTAAATGTTCATTTTTTAAATTACTTCTCAAAAGATCACTTTAATATGTTTTTCATTGTGTGAAAAATATTAACAGTTTAATTCTGAATTAGCTTCCCCATTTTTGTTTCAACAGTCCAAATATTGTAAAACCTAGACCCTAATAGTGCAATCTTTTAGTAATTTCTTGTTTCAACGGTAGCCTTTCAATTTTAGCTCCGAGAAAGCACATCGTTGCAATGCAAGCAGAGGTAGCCTTTTCGGTGGTACCTAAGGATGGCAACGGGTCGGGTTCGGATCGGGTGGAGTCTCCGTGCATCCAAACCCGAAACCCAAACCCAAACCCAAAACCGATTCGGGTGGAAATCCAACACCAAACCCAAACCCGCGGGTACCCGAAACCCGAACGGATACCCAAAACCCATAGATTACCCGCGGATTATCCGCGGATATATATACACATATTCAGACCGAAGTAAATTTGCAGCGTGGGTGTTTGAAGGCATGCAAATTGAATGTCATCTCCTGCGAGCCACAAGGATCGGGTGTTATTACATTCTGAAATTGGGCGCGATAGCGCCCGGACGTCCGGCTGTAGCGCTTGTCCGGGATGCCGGGCGGCCGCCCACGGCCCATCTATTCCCACTCGACAGCGGTGGCCTGTTCCCCTGTCCAAAATCGAAACCCAAAACACTTCCCGACATCGCCGTTTTTCCCCACCACCACGACGGCGGCATGGGCGCGGTTCCGCCGCCGATTGCCTGCCGCGCCGGAGGCACTCCTGCCCTACCGCCATCGCAACACTCTGGCGCAGCTCCACGCCCAACTCTCTCCATCCCAAGCGCCTTCCCTCCTCTGATTACAAAAGCTGGAAAACCTACCCAAATCCGCTGTAGCTGTAGGTCTGATGAACTGTAATTCAACCGGATGCTCTTTATGGCAATCATTCATCTCAGATAGTCAAAGGGCTGCTCATAAGATCCTACTGTCTCCGGTCACTTGTTTCATAGCGTGACCATGCTGCATCTTGCATGCGGTTGTGTTTGAGGGACTTGCAAAAGGATCTGTGTGGAGCCAAGCCGCCATGGCGGTGTCAGAGGAATCCTTCGGCAGGAGACACTGCGAGTTGGCCGGGGCTGTGCGCCATCCTTGCCATGTGCACACCTCGGCTTTTGGGATCGGGTTCGGGCGGGTAATCCGCGGGTTTCGGGTCCCGCGGGTTTGGGTTTGGGTAATGCGTTTTTTCACCCATATTTTTCGGGTTCGGGTTCGGGTTTGGGTTCGGTTTCGGTTTAGTATTCCACCCGTGGATATCCAACTTCGGTCTGTGGTGTTCTTTAATATTTTTTCCCTACTTGTTTTCCTTAATTTCCTTTTTCATTAAAAGTCTCCTTCAAATAAGGCCTTGCTAATCGAGTTTCATGGCACAGTTATCATGATGAAACTCAACTGATTCGGAATCTAATTTTTTTAAAAAAAAAAACTGATTCAGAGTCTTACTGTGCACGAAAGAAGTGGGCACGGCCTTCGGGGGCAACTCTGAAGATCAATGTAGATGGCGCTTTCGTTGTGCGAACAGGGCAAGCAGCAGGCTTGGGCGTCATTATCAGAGGTGGGAATGGTGTTCCACTTACTGTCGATCAACTCTGAATGATATTATAGCTTGGAGTACCCTGCGCCAGTGCAGGAATGCTGAAGAGGCCGAAGCACTGCCATGTCTGGAGGGTGTCCTGTTGGCAGCGAGATGGCCGGATTGCGAGGGCGGTGAAGCTTCTCCAATTTGGGGAGGATAGATCACTGGGCGCTTCAATCATCGCTGAGAGCCTGAGAATCGCCTGGAGTAGGCGCATGCTAGTATTGGATTTCAATAGAGTTGTGTCTCTGATAGCGTTCTGTAGTGTGTACACTCCTTGATTTGTAAAGATGCTGGTTAATCCTTAATAAAGCTCTCCCCATGCGCGAAAAACAAAAACAAAAATAAACATGCAAATGCAAGTGGACACAGGGCTTTAAAAGAGATATTTTCTAGAAGCAATCTTAAGCAAGAAAGCAGAGTAAATTTCAATGGCAAGATTAACAAAGCAAAGGCTTTCATCATTTAGAAATGAGTCAAAAGTATATGCTCGCTACATATAAAATTGAAATAAACAACGAAGCATATAAGTAGGACACCAAAAAGTCTGGAGTACAATAACGCTAACTCAATTCAATCCTTGACGTAACTCAAAAAACAAAAACAAACATGCCAATGCAATTACGCTAGCATCAATGGTCATCCAGTGCCGGACTCCCTGACCAGGTCCAACTCCAGCTGAATCAGGCATTGAATCTTCAGTAGCAGCGGTAGTAGTAGCGTCAACAGTAGTATCAATGGTAGCTTTGAGATCTGGTAGGTCGCTCACAAGCTCGTCAGCAGATCGACAGACAAGACCATCTTCATGTATGATTTCAAGCCCGATGTTCTCATCAGCAGATTGACAGACAAGACCATCTTTATGTATGATTTCAAGCCTGATGTTCTCATCAACAGATCGACAGACAAGACCATCTCTATGTATGATTTCAAGCCTGATGTTCTCATCACGTAGGAAGTCGAGGACGCGGCAGCAACCACAAGATGAGGTCTTGTCCAGTTTGTGCGAATCACCACGGAACTGCAGGCAACGAACAAAAAGATGTGAGATCGATGATGAACTATGTTTCATTGGTTGGTTACATAAGGAGCTAAAAACCAAGCTACAGTGTACCTTGCAGTGCCACAAAGTGACCTTCTCTAGATTAGGCGAACCCCGAAAAAGAATTGCAATGTGCGGAAGTTATCACTGAGATCACAGTTGCCTAGCAGCAAGTTCCTCAGGTTACGGAATTCTTCCTTACCGAGCAACTGGACCACAATTAAATGACACCAACACATTGTCAGAGAAACTAATTAATAAAATGGAACACTTGCAGAGAAAGCAAAGAGCTAGCATGCATACCATCTTCCCGACACTTAACAACTCAAGACTCATCGCATTAGACACACTACAAAGAAGCTTGGACTGATCCCCACCAAGTTTATTTGAATACAGACTTTTCGATAAACTGTATTTGTGTCTGCGTAGACGAATTGAAGCCCTGCCAAGGGATGGCATCTCATTCATCGAAATACCTCCACGGAACCTGGCAACATGGACGTCTAGGTGTAGATCAACAACCATTGGGGCCGAGACCAGCAGGCTGTGATATTCATTGGAGCCTAGGTTGTGATGTTCATTGGAGCCTCCATCGATAACCAAGGTCTTCAATGTTGGGGATGTATTATCAGAGACAAATCCGCCCCATATACAAGTTCAAAACCAGGTTCTTGACCGAGTTGGAGGCGATCGAATGGATCTCACAGGTGCAATGGTCCAGCTCCAAATCCTCCAGAGAGCACAGTGAGCTGAGATGCTCCGCAAAACGATTGTCCAGACACTACCGGAATCAAGTGATATCCCGTGAGGAGATGTTTTCCCGTGAGCTAACAGGGAATATAATCACAGGATATCACTAGATATCCCGTGAGCAGGGAGAAAACATCATGGGAAAGAAATTGCTCATGGGATATCTAATTTCCGTGATGGACAGCTCACGGGAAATCGCTCATCCCTTTCCCGTGAGGAGTGTGCTCACGGGAAAGGCAACGGCCGTGAGCCCAGCCCCGCTCCGTCCCCTCCGTCCACTCTTTCCCGTGATTGCTCCGTCAACTCACGGGATACCTCTTTCCCGTGAGCTGCATTTCCCGTGGGCCAAACAGTGGGCCTCTGGCAAAGGGTGCCCTTTCCCGTGAGAGGTTTACCCTGCTCACGGGAAATAGGCTCACGGGAAATTTTTTTTTTTTTTTGGATTTTCATCTCCAAACTTTTTATGCACTTGTTTCATATCATATGGCACTCAATATTAAAGTTTGGTGAATTATTGACTTTATTTGATATATTTAGGTAATTATTCTCTTTTATGGGAATTTATGAAATGAGGCCAAATTTGAACTACAAGTGGTTCAAATTTTTGAAAACAATTAGTAGAAAATTTATATTCCTCATACTCAACACAATGTAAGGCCTTGCATTTTAAAAAATAATGAAATCTGGAACATCTTAATACGAAATCATCAACTCTAATCCATGTTCGAAAGTGGTATAAAAATTCTAGAAAATAAACCGATGTGCGTAAAAATCATGAAATTTGATAATCTGTCATGATATCTTATGCCGAGGCTATGATAAAAAATTTGGAACGTTTCGCACAAGTTGGCGCGCACAATGTTCACAGGCTCCAACATCTACATTAGAAGGTTCATGTTTGTTGAGAATGATCCGGTGTGATTTCATATGGATGTGGTGTCAAGTTGTGGTCCGGCTACTGAAACTTTTTCTATATGCAAATGAGACCTCGAGATATTGTGTCATGTCTATTTACGAGAATTTTTTGGATTATTTTGGTAATTATTATAATTTTTTTTGTTGTAGTTAAGTAAATACAATTTTGAAAAAAGGAGATAGAACCACATGAAATAATGGCCATTTTTTTCGCGCAAGGATCAATTATGTATGGGTGAGTGTATGTTATAAGGTATTTTTGAAGTAATGTTGATCAAAGTTTGAAAACATATATCCGTTAGAAAAAGAAAGGGGGAGAATAAATTTAATTTCTCAAAAATTCCTTTCCCGTGAGCGACCTACGGGAAAGGGATAAGATATCCCGTGAGCTTTACCCCTGTGCTCACAGGGGAAATAGGTAGTGGGTCCCGCCTTACGAGTTGAGTGGATTTTTTTTTTTTTTACTCTTTCCCATGATGGATCTCGGGGTTCACGGGAAAGGGACGATATCCCGTGAGCTTGTCCCGCGCTCACGGGAAATAGAAGGTGGGCCCAGCGTCCGCGGGGAGGTTCTGCAGAGAGTTTCGGTTTTTTAACTCTTTCCCGTGATGGATCCGGGGGTTCACGGGAAAGGAGAGATATCCCATGATCCCCCAAATCCATCATGGGAAAGACTTTTTTTTATTTCCAATTAAGTCAACCAACCAGCTCCCCACCCACCCCACTCCCACTCGAAACACACACACACACACCAGCTCACCCACTCCACCCGTCCGTCGCCGCCCGCGCCCGGCGAGCCCCCCGGCCGCCCCCCCCGCCCGCCCGCCCAAACTAGATGCCATTTCACGCCTTATGGACTTGAAGGCCCGATGCAATATTAGTCGAGACGGCTTCACCGACATGTTGCCGATCTTTGGGGCTTGCTTCCGCCAGTCACGTGCCGCCAAAGAACATGTATGAGTCGAGAAACTCCTCAAGGTACTCAAGATGCCATACGAGCAGATACATGCTTGTGAGAACAAAGCGTCTTATTTAGGAAAGAGTACAAAGACGATACGCACTTGTCCAAAGTGTAAATCCTCAAGGTTCATAGAGGTAGACCGGGGTGAAGGCGGTGAGAAGAGGCAACTTAAGGTCCCCGTGAAAATCCTATGGTACCTTCCCTTCGCACCGAGGTTACAACGGATGTACATGACCCGAGAGTCTCGAAAAAAACAGATGACATGGCACAAAGATGGGCATCGCTACAAGCCTCGATAAGATGGTACACCCATCCGATGCCGAAGCATGGACCCATTTCAACAATATTCATCCCGACAAAGCTATGGAGGCTCGTAATGTGCGTGTTGCGCCGGGCAACAGATGGGTTCAATCCTTATGGAATGATGGCTGCCCCATACACTTGTTGGCCTTGTATTCGTTATCTCGAATGCCGCCCGGGCGTCTACTTTCAACCGAAGAACATTCTTTTGTCTTTGATAATTCCTGGCCACCCGGGAAATAAAATGGGTGTGTTCATAGAGCCCTGTGATTGATGAATTGATCAAAGGTTGGAATGAAGGGTTTTGGACGCACGACCGAGCTTTGAAGAGAAATTTCGGGATGTACGTGTGGTACCACTACCCCCCTCGCATGATTTCTTGGCGTATGGGATATTACGTGGGCTGGTGTGTGCACGGCAAGTTCCCTTGCCCAGTATGCAAGGCGGCCGTGAGGTTCACCCTGGTTGAAGAAGGGTGGCAAGTATTCTGCGTTCGACAAGCATCGACAGTTCTCGCCTCCCGACCATGCTTTTCGAGGCTAGACAAGAAGAACTTTACGAAAGGTCTCCAAGTTACGGACCCGAGCCGAGGATGATGACATCTGCCGAGGTACACGCTCAAGTGGATTCCCTTGTGGTCGATGAAAATGGTGTCTTTGTGGGTTATGGCGAGCATCATGCATGGACTCACAAGTCGATTAGAGAGGCTCCCCTATTATGATGACCTTCTTCTTCCACATAACCTTGATTTAATGCATACTTGAAAAGAACATCGCCGAGTATTTTTTTGGAACATTCATGGAAACTAGCAAGTCAAAGGACAATGTTAAGGCTAGAATTGATCCGCGAGTTGTGTGACGTAATCGAAGCAAGAAATGAAGCCTCCTAGCAATGGCAAGAGATGGAAATAACCTAAGGCCGATTACGTGTTGAGCGGGCAAAGGCGTCGTGCACCCGACCACCGCCGCCACCACCGCCACGGGGTAGGGGGGGCAAAGGGGCGTCGTGCACCCCGACCACCGCCGCCACCACCGGTGGTGCACGAGGAGGAGGAGGAGGAGGAGGAGGAGGAGGCGGAGGCGAGGCGGAGGACGTGGACCCTCGGCGTCGCCGCAGCAGCACGCGGACCGCTCGGCGTCGCACCATGCGGACCGCTCGGCGTCGCACCACGAGGAGGGACTAGCCAGAGTCTTTGGAGGGGGTTCCTCTTCCTCCGCCGAGGCGTTTCTACTTGCGAGGCCCCTCCGGACTCCCGGATCGACAACCCCGTGAGAAGCAAAAAACCGACCATAAGACCAAAGCCAGACCAAGGTAATTTACTTTAGACTTTAGCACTACTTTCTTATTTTTCGGGTTTCAAAATCATAATAGGAACTAATAGTTATTCTTGATCATTTGGGCGGGGGTTTTGTTGTCACCGCGAACTCGTTCAAGGACGCCTTCCCCGCCAAACATTCTTGGTATTCGGTGAGGAAGCACTACCCCGGCCTTGTTAAAATCGACGGAGAAGAGTTCCCGTCACGTCGTTCCACCAAGATTTTGGACTTTCGGGACAACTATGATGAGGATGGCATAAAATATAATAACAAGGCCATTCGTGGTGGTCAAAGAGTTTTGGGTAAGTCTATGTCGCGACCGTACAAATACATCGCTCCAAATTCTAATGTTAGAAATAATGACTTATTACATTGCTTCTATGTGCGTAAATACTTCAAGTGCGAGGAGGGATACGAGGCCGAGGCGGAGGAAGTGGCTCTAAACGCCTGTTTCAAGCATGTGGCGACATGTGGTACGAGGCACGCGGCCGGCCGTCGGGACGTGGTACGCGCTAAAGGAGACCGAAGGCTCGATAAGCATGAATGGAAAACGCTGAATCGACCAAAGAACAATACATGGAGGTAAATATTGAATGCTCATACTAAGTTTAATTATGCTTAATGTGATTTTTATAACTGTGTTATGCTTGGTGTCCCTGTAGGTGATTCGAGTGGTGCTTGTTGCATAGGCGTTCTTTGGGAGCTTCAGGTGGACAAGTGGGTCGATGCAAACTATCGAGGTCCACAACGACCATCGGGACCGGGGCGTGCCATGATGCCGGTGTACCACACCATCAAGGCAGCCTTAATCTCGCTTCCTACCAAGCTAGATATGTAAGTGTTATCGAATTCTTATTTTTCGATGTGCAACTCAATACTTTCTTACCATTCTAGCTACTTTTATTTTTCGCACAGGAGCGCACACATGGCACGCCAATCGCAAGACGCTCGAGGCCTTTGCTAACTCCCACACGGGCAGGTATAAAGATCTCGCGGTCGTCTTCAACCCCGAGGCTGGGCCCGAAGCCTACACCAACCCGACCGCCTACGAGAAGATCGGTAGGTACACCGAAGTGGCGAGGAGCAGTATGGAGAAACCTTCGATCCCCCGGGCCACGACATTGAGGGGGGGACATCGCCATGATCGCCGGAGGAGGCAAGAAGCACGGGCGGTACTATATAGGTGATAGCGTTATCAACCCGCACAGGACAAAGAAGCTATCTGAGCTCCGAGCACGCTCGGGAGGCCCGGTGATACGCGAGCGGCCAACCACTTACCAGGCTACAGTCTCCAGACTTGAGGTTTATATATTTTTATTTAAGGTTCATTTATCGTTGAATACTATTTCTCCGTGTTCTAACTTTGTGTTGCAATAGGCCCAGATAGAGGAAGAGAGGAAGCGACGGGAGGAGGCTGAGGAGAGGGAGCGGGCAAGGGCTCTGGCGGAGCAAGAGAGGGCTCGAGCGGAGCAAGAGAGGGCGGAGCAGCACCAGAAGAGCATGGAAGCTCTCATAGCGTACCTCCAGCGTGTTGGTGGCCAGGTTGGTGTGCAGCTGCCACCGGAGATCGCCTTCCCGCCACCGCCCGTCTTCGTCCCACCGCCTGTCGTCGTCCCACCGCCCGTCTACGGTCACCCGTCGATCTTCCCTCCACCGCATGGAGCCTATCTCGTGAGTTTGTCTCCCGTAACTTCGAAATATGCATATATGAATGTGAATGGATATGATCTGGAGTTTTGAATGCACCATGAGATGTGCACGTGGACATGTGGTTGTCGGCCATCAAGCCGTTGTTTTCTTGCAGGTTGGAATGCCCTCCGTGCAGGGGAAGTGCTGCCGAAATTTCTAACTATTTCTCTTCTTTTTCAAGTTAATAGATTCTACCTTGAATTTTGTCTCACAAATTTCTAACTATTTATCTTTGCCTACGTGCAGGGAAAATTCTCATGCCTCGAACCCAACTCCGAACCAATCTCAACCGGACGCTTGGGAACGCGCTTGGGGCAGGTTGGATGTCGTGGGCCGTAAATTTGTCATGTTTTAGGTTGAAAACTTGTGCACTTGAACTTGTGAACTTCGATTTTATGTGAGTTTCTGAACTTGTGGTTGCACTCATGGACATGTGGTTGAACTTGTGACTTTGTTGGATATTATGTAATATATATGTGGTATTATGGATTTATCGAGCTATATACGTGGTATTATGGATATTATGAAATCTGTGTATGTATATATATATTTTTATGTGTCAACAATGTTTGGAACAAAAAAAAAAAAAAAAGGTCAATTTCCGTGAGTCACACACGGGAAATTGACCAAATATTTCCCGTGTGAGTGGCGGGGCTCACGGGAAATTGACCAAATATTTCCCGTGAACCCGGTTTGACACACGGGGAAAGGGAGAGGATATCCCGTGAGCTGCACCGCTACGCTCACGGGATATCATCGAAACCCCCCGTTTCATGTCACGGGGCCACATAGGCCATAACGGGTTTTACCCTCCCCGTTGACGGCGCCAACCCCCCCCATCAGCCGATATCCCGTGAGCTTTCTAGATCACGGAAAGGATATCCCCGTGAACATGGTGCGTGTTCACGGGAAAGAGATATTTTCCGTTGTTTTTCCCCGTCAACGATATCCCGGTGTTACCCCCGGATACCCTTTCCCGTGATGAAAAGGGGCTTTCCCGTGAGCAAGTGCCTCACGGAATATCAGCTGGATCGTCGCAGAGATGCAGCCTTCTGAGGCGCCAAGAATTGGGGCTCAGATTCAGTCCCTGACCCTGATGACTGATGGCGTGACCTGGTCCTCGTGTGCAGTATTTCATCGCGCGACGGAGCCATGCTGTTGCTTGTCGACTGCTGTATGCCCATGCCCAACTGCCTAGAGCTGCACTGTACAGAGGTTTCCTGCCCCTATCAATGTCAAGCCTGAATGAATCCAGCAGTGCGATGTTACAACGGAGCATGAGGTTGACAACGAAATCCTCGAATTCGTCCCACCCTTCGCCCTTGTCCTGTTTGTTGCCTGAGTAAGAGTCGGTGCTGTCATCATCATCAGAGTCGTATCTGCTCTTGCTGCCGCGACTGCTGGAGGCATGCACCACCGCCTTGGTCCTGAACTCAATGATGTCAATGTCGAGGCAGGGCACAGTGCGCCAAAGGTTCCTCCAGCGTGTGGACAGCACACATGTCTGCACCACCTGTCGGGCCTTGAGGGAGGACATGATGACATGGAGGAGGCAGTCCGGTAGGTCGCTCAGCCGGTCTACGCCACCTGCCGAGCTTCCGCCACCGCATTGGAGCATGTGTCCTGCCAGCTCCATGTATTAATTATATGCTATATTTATAAGATTTATAAGATGACCAAACGACCAAATTTAGTATAGAAAAACATAATATCTAGCTCTCTACTTCCATGCGTTACCAATGGACACCTCTGAACTCTAAATTCGATAACGACTTTAGAATCCGGCTTTAACTCACGCATAAATTGTCTGAATGAATAATAATAATAATAAATGCAAACAAAGAATACTTGAAGATAACTTGTTTTAATTTTTTTTTTTTAAAACAAAGTTTTGGTTGGGAGACGGTACAGTGGAATCCCTATTTCTTTCTAGTTTACACAAGAACGCACGAAATCCCATCCGATTAATAGACAGGATGTGCAGCTAAAATCGGGAGACAAAGCAAGTTCTGGAGATACGGCCATGGCCCAATGCAATTCCGTCGTATTACACATCAACAATCATATGCGAAGATTCCTATTCCTTGACAGCAATCGATTACGGACGGGTGGTGGGTCGTACGAGAAGCGACGGTGGATAGATGGGTGGTCTGGGGAAGGTGCTTACCGAGCGCCCGCGCCATAGTCTCCGCCTCCAGGCTGCCGCGGGAGGAGACGCCCCAATGCAATGCAACCCGGACGCGCCGGAGGAGAGACTGCCGAAACCCTGTCCTCCGTCGGCGGCGTCGGCGAGGAGCGGAATCAGGAGGAATTTTTGGGGTCGGCCAACTGGGCTGGGCTCCAGTAAAATATTTTGACGTATATGAGTGAGAAGACATGACGTGAAGGGTGGGACGGATGGGCCCACTGGAGGCCCATTTGCACAGCCGACGTCTCTCCGAGGCCGCTGAATTTAACCAGGCCCATGGGCCCATAAAATACATTTTACTGTCCCTATATTTTGTGTGCCGCCAATAATTCTCCGTACTGGTGTATTCGTCACTCTGACAAAGCGACTTGCTGACAGGCCCGTCCCTAGGGGTGGGCATTCGGTGCGATGCCCATGGGCCCATGAGGCTGGGGGCCCATGAGTGTATCCATGTGTCTACGGTGTATTGTTCAGCAGGAGCGGAGTCAGCCGCCGCTTGTAGCCCTGGTATTCTCGTCCTCGACTTCTCGTTTTTTGTTCGTTCTCGTTCGAACTCGTCGAGACGCCGACTCCCAGAGACGCGCAGATCGATCGATCGTGACTCGCTCCCAGGTATGAATTCGATTGCACCAGTTCATGAAGTAGGCCCCTGCATCTGGTGTATGTGTGCGTGATCCAATATCCTAGCGTAGCTTTAGGTCTAACCGTCTAGTGTACACTGTATAGCCATACAGATCAGGAATTCAAGATCATTAGATCAATACCTAAGTCAATATTCCTTGTTATTGTTGATTATGCAATTGTTGCATTGACTATTCAATTTAATCAGTGCTAGGCTATGTGCAACATTGAGAAGGATATTTTAGACACAATTGATCTTGAAGGTGTTTTTGAAGATTTTGTATGAAGAAATGCCCAAAGACGACTTTTTAAAAAGCATTAAAGCACTATACTTTTCCAAAAAGAATTCAATATATGCTACAAGTTTTTTTCTTATCAATACTATTATATATTGTAATTGTGATATAAAAAAATATTATAGTGTCGGGTCTTTAGTGTCTTGCTCGCCCAAGGGCCCATGAAATTTGTGGGACGGGGCTGCTTGCTGAATGGGGGGATTTGGAGGTGCACATGTGTTTGGAGGGTTGTCGAGCTCACCTCATAACATGCATGTGCTAGCACAAGATAACAGTGGTAGGTCGGCAAAGTTTGCTTGCTAGGCAGCTAAACATCCACCTTGGCATCACCGAGTTAGGGGTCCAAAATTGATTGGAGAGACTTAGTGATCAAGACAACCGAAGTGGTAGTACTTTAATTTGGACTGACACACAGTGTGGCAAGCAATGATCCACCTTACATCCCTAAGGTCCTGTCATATTTATTATAAATTTCTTTTCGGCAAAAATATTGAAAAATACAACCAAGTTCTAAAATTGGTTTCTTCTGAGAAGAAAAAATTGTTTATTTTTTAAATCAGCTAGTATTTTTTATGTTGATGTTTAGCTAAGGATTATTTAATTTTAGCTAGCCAGCTAGCAATCGGAAAGAAAAAATCCTCGCAAAAAAAAAAACGAAGGAAAAAAATAAAAGCGACGAATCCTCTCGGTGGCGGCAACTGGGCCTTCTGCTAGCCGCCGGCCCATTACTCTCTCCCCTTCTTCCCCTGCGTCTCGCCGCCGCCGCCGCCGCCATAGAAGGAGACTCCTTCCTTCCCCGTGTCAGCGCCGCCCTTCTCGAGCCGGCGTCTCCCTCCACCGGCTGGTTCCGCTCCGCTCCTCCCCTCGCTCAGACTGCGGCGCTCCGTTGGTAAGCCCCGCGTTTCCCGTGCCCTTGACTTGTTTGCTTTCGACCCCCAGTGAATGAACCCTTCTCGATTTCATCCAGCCTTCCGATGAAGGTTCATTCTCTCATCCTATTCAGTAATGCTTCGCCATCTCTTGAAATCCTCCGCCGTCACTCGATCTAGCATCTCGATTCATCATCTAGTAATCTAACCGGATTCTGTTGTGCGGTGCGGTGTCGTCTTTTCCTCATCTAACGGAGGAGCTGCCTTCTTCTCCGTGTAGGGCACCGGGCACGCCATGGAGGCAGTTGAGGAGCAGGCGGAGCGCGGCGCCCGCGCAAGTGGTGATGGCGACGGCGGCGGTCTGGAGGACCGGCTGAGCTCCCTGCCGGACTGCCTCCTCCACACCATCATGTCGTCCCTCAAGGCCCGGCAGGTGGTGCGGACGTGCGTGCTGTCCAAGCGCTGGAGCCACCTCTGGCGCTCCGTGCCGTGCCTCGACGTCGACCTGGATGAGTTCAAGACGGTGCCTGTTCCTGTTCCTGACCACAACAACTCTGGCTCCGGTGGTAACCACAACTCTGGCTCCGGTGGTTCTGGTGGTGAGGACAACTCTGTCTCCGGTGGTGAGGATGAGGACAGCTCTGATTCTGAAGGCGACAGCACTGAAACCTCGGAGTCTGATCTCGAGAGCTCTGATTCGGAAGTCGACATCCCTGGTTCAGACGGCAACAGCTCCGACTCCGACCTTGAGAGCTCCGACTCTGGCTCCGACATCACAACTTCCTCTGAAGAAGACAGCTCAGACTATGATTCTTACTACAACTATGACGCGGGCACGGACAGCAGCAAGGTCAGGCTCAAGGAATGGGAGAATTTCGAGGATTTCGCCGTGAACCTGATGCGCCAGTGTAACATCGTGCAGCTGGACTCGTTCCGCCTGCGTATTGCTCGAAACAGAGCACCGGAGTTCGGCAGTAGACTGGCGGCGGGATGGCTCCGTCGCGCGATGAAGTACTGCGCCACCCCGGAGTCGGACCGGCCCAGACAGCTTGGAGGAGGAGGAGTGGGCTCTGGTTCCTGGCATCTCAAGAGCCTGCATCTCTGCCATGTGTTTCTGGATAACGGTTTCATGAGGCGTGTTAATTCGGTGTGCCGCTCTTTGGAGGATCTGGAGCTCGACGACTGCACTTGTCACATTGAGTCGGTCACCTCCCAGTCGCTGAAGACCATGGTTCTGAAGCGGTGTAGATGGCGCAGTCTCTCTGAGATTAACTCACCCACGCTCAAGACATTGGTTATTGATGGAGGCTCGAATACTGATGCCTTGGGGCTGGTTATCAAGGCCCCTGCTCTTTCTTATCTCAACCTGGCTGTGAAGACTCAACAGTTTCTTGGTGGTGTTTCGATAAAGGAGGTGCCATCCCTTGCCAAGGCTTCGATTCATCTTAAGCGTCACAGATATGAACTTGACTACGATCAGTCCAAGCTTCTTTGTAGCATATCGAACGTGACAAGTTTAGAGCTTTCAGGTGTCGGGGCGAGGGTATGCATCGCTGTCTCTGGCAATTTTCTATTTCATTCACTCCAATAATGTCATTGTGCTATCTAAGTATCTATCATGTACTTCAGGTGCTCGGAAAGGAATCTGGATTCCAAAAATTCAAGAACCTGAGGAACTTAATGCTGAACAAATGTATTCTCAGTGACAATTTCCGCTTATTGGTATTCTTTCTTCAGAGATCACCTATTCTGGAGAAGGTCACTTTGCGGCACTGCAAGGTATGCTGTAGTTTGGTTTTTAACTTCTTACTTGACCAACATAGTTCATCAGTCTTACATCTTTTATGGCTGCCCACAGTTTCCAAAGTTTTCTAACAAAAAGAAAGGAGCGCCCAAGGTCAAAAAGACCTCATCTTCTTCGCTCTGTGGACTGGATTTGCTGTGTGAGAGCCTCAAGGTTGAAATCATATATAAACACGGCCATGGTCCCCACCTTGTCCAGGTTCTGATGCGCATTTCAGTGAATCTTTTGGAGAATAACATTAAACTCACCAGAGTTAATTAGTGTTATTGGTAATCCCAGGCCTTCTATGTTTCACAACTTATGGTTCACATGTAGAATTTAGTTGCACATTATCAGAGCCCTAAATCGCAAGCCTATACTTGTGACCAATTTATAAGTAATGAAGACCTTTGCTGTATTGACTATTATGCTATTGATTTTTCCTTGCTTAAGGATATGATTGCCTCTGGGGAAATATCTGTTTTTAAGACCTGTGTCAACTGTGCACTCACATGTTTGCTGCTGTGTTTACTTACTGAAACTGTCTCCAATTACAAAGCACTGCAGCCTTGGAAAAAGAATGCTTTGAAATCACATGTTTCCTTCTGTTTTTTTTTTCCTCTCTCCCTGGGAATCTTTGGGACTACTCTAAAGATTGCTTGATGCTGTGCTGACTCTGAACGAACTGAAAACTTTGTGCCAACATTGGACGAACTGAAAACTTTTTTTTTTTTGACAAGAACGAACTGAAACCTTTGTGCCGACTACAGATGAACTGAAACCATCTAGCTGATGGCTCACCCTCTTTTGCTTCTGTAATGTACAATATGTTTGTAATAAAACCACGTGCAGTTCAGACTGTTCTCTGTTCAAGTTCATTTGGTTTTCTCGTGCAATAAAATGTCGACATATACTCCAGTCCCAGGAACGCAAATGTCTGTTGACATGTGTTCCAGTCCCAGCAATGCAAATGTGGATTACAGAAGGTTTTCAGTCGGACAAACGAATTTGATGGAACCTGAAACCGATAAGCACGGATGCTACCGTTAGAGCCCCCCGACACCTTCCTGGGCGACGGCGCCGGCGCCCTCCAGCCGCCGCACTGATCTCCCCAGCCAGCCCCTCCCCTCCATTCCAACACCGGATCCTAGCTCCCCGCCCCTGATCTACTCGTCCATGGCTGCCATGCACGCCGCTCGGCCTCCAGCTTCGCTGGGTCGCTCCCCGCTCCGCCGCCCACGGACTCCCCAAGCGATTCCGGCACACGAGGAGGACACCCGGGCCCCTGTCGGCCCCCATCGCCGTCGCCGGTGCCGCCCGCCACTCGCCGCACCGGCTCCTCCCGTCGTGGCGCTCTCACCCGCCGACTCCACCTCGCTGCTGGTTGTCCAAGACCCGCCGGCCAACCCGGTTGCTCCCGGGAGCCGAGGCAGCCCGGCCGCCGACGCCGCTTGGAGGGGGATGCCTGCTGGGCGCCGCAAACGTCGCCCGGCGTCACCGGGAGGTCGCTGCCGCCGATGCGCCTTCGTCGCGGATCTGTCGGGCGTGGCCCGCCGCCGTGCTTGTAGCCGGGCTGCGCCACCCATGTCGCGCCGGGCCTCTCCAGTGAGGCATGACCCCGCCGTCCGCGCCGCTCTCCATGGTGGCCTGAGCAGCCCTTCCCCGCCGAGGACCGCCGTGGAAGTCGAAGAGGGCGGTTTCGGGTGAATATGACTCGCGATTCTTCCCGTGCACGACCACCGCCGGAGGTGCCTCTCCGCCGAGGCTCCGGCCCCGCTTCCCATCCTCCGTCGGCGGGACCAAGGGGAGCGCCGGGTCGACCTCCCCATGTCCGATCGCTCCGACGATGAGTTCGAGATGCCAACCACCGCCGCCAACTTCCGCATCCTCCACCACCACCGGCCACGGGACACCGGTCAGCCTCTTCGGGCCTTCGCCTCCACCGCCTTCACCGTCCCCACCGTCTCCGCGCTATGGGGACGGGCACCGCCGCTTGCCGGTGCTCCTCGGGAAGGAGCGAACCCGCCCCCGCAACGACGCCCCGTTGGTGCCACCCCCGCCCCGCTTGGCGTCCCCGGTGCGACACCGACCACGCCAAGTTGAGACGCAAGCGCCCCGTCGCCGCAGCAAAGATATCCTCGGGCGAGCCGGCGCGACGCATTCATCGCCGCCCTCGCGCGCTCCGTCCCTCGCCGCCGTAGCCAACCCAGCGGACGCGGGCGGGGCGCGACCGCGGGCTATCTTCGTGCTACGGCCAACCGCGCCACCGTCCACCGGGCGCTTTGTCCGGCGGGCGCAAACGGCCGCCACACGCGCCAAGCACAAGGCCCACACTCGCGGCCGACCCCATCGCCGCGCTTCTCCCTAGACCGCCATGGTCGGGGTGAGGTCCTCCCGCCGACAGCTCGGGCCATCGGCCCGCCATCGACCACACCGCCCGCGGCCCGCCCCGCCGGCGCTTGTCGGCGCCGCTTCAATCGCCCTCCAAGAAGCATGTCCACGCTGCTCGCACCTTCCCGCCGCGTTGTTACCGCCGCCACCGCGAGGGCCACCAGGCGCCGCCGCCCTCTGGGGTGCCGGAGGCCGGGCCCAGCAAGGACGCCGGGCAAACGCATGGCCGCCCAGCCTCGCCGGGCCGTGAGTCGGGGGGCCCCCCGCCGCTACGCCTTCGGTTCTCCCCGCCACATCACCTACACCGCCACCGCCACGAAGAAACCTACGCCGGTGGCGTCCGCCACCGGGCCGGGATGCGCTGGCTGGGCCCCCACTGGGGGCTTCGTTTGGCCTCCCCCGATCACGCCGGTGTCACGGCGAGTCCGGCAGCGCCTCCCCCGTTCGGTCGACCGATGCTTGACGAGCCGCGCCTCCCTCTCCGCGCCCGCCTTCCCTCTCTCGCGGGCAAGCATCGTTGGTGGATCCCGCGGTCGCCGCCACGCACGGTTCAGCTCGGCTTGGCGGGTCGTCATGTCGATGGTGCTTCGTGACGGCGCTGCGACGCTGGCACTATGCCGACGCCTCTGTTGCCGACCAGCCGGTGTCCGAGGTGTCCGCCATCGACCTCTTCGCTTCAGACCCGAGCGCCATACGGCGACGGGTCGCCGCTCAGATGTGCTACAGCTTGCGTCGCACGAGCTACCACCACCATCCCCGGTTGTGGGTGTGGGTGATGGAGACGGCTGCGTGACAGCTACCACGGTGTTTGCGCCCTTTGTCGAGGAGTTCGTGGCCACTTTTCAAGAAGCAGCTCGAGCCCCCATTCTCTCTCCACGCCCGGTCTTGAGGAAAACGCCCCCACGCCAAGACGCCTCCGTGCTAATGCCGAAGCGCAGGCGCGGCTTGCTGCAAAAAGTGCGTCCAGGCTCCGAAGCCCGAGGACCGTGCAAGGAAGGTTTTGCTCAAGAAGATGGGGATCGAGGTCGAGGCCGAGCGTGAAGATGCGGTCTCCTTTGCCGAAGCCGCAGGCTGCCCTCACGGGCCCTAATGCCGAGGTCAACATGGAGGCCATGGAGGTCTTCCTTCTTCGGGGAAGAAGCGGCGCATCGGGTGCAAGGTCGAGCCCGAGAGTGTGCTTGCGGTCTAGTCGCGACATCCGGTTATCTTGTAATAGGCTTTCGGATTGCTTCCGGTAGTTAGGTTTCTTGCTTTGTCTTTGTGTTTTGTGTTGTGTTTTGTTTAGTTTTTTTTTTCGCTTTTTGCGGCGTCCGCTTTCGGCATCCCGGCTTAGTTTGTATTTGGATTTTTGTTTTCCTCCTCTTAATGAAAAACGGGTGAATGGCCCGATCGCTAAAAAAAAAATGGAACCTGAAACCAACAAAAGAAACCAGTCGAGCTGAAAACTTTGTGCTGACTGTACGAACTGAAAGCCTGGCTCACCCTCTTTTGCTTCTGTGTGCACAAGTTCTGCAATCAAATACCGTGCAATTTAAGTGTTTTCTGTTCTAATTTCAGTTTGTTTCCTTGTGCTATCGAACCCTGACATGTGCAAGGACACAAGTTCTTGACGTAAACCTAACCTGGTCGCTACGAATCCTAATCTATATAGATTTCTCTGATCTTGAGTAACCTAAATACAAATCCTAATCCAGTCACAAAAAAAAATCCTAATCTAAATAGATAAGGATAAAGATAGAAATTTGGCAAATCTTATCCTAAATTTCAGTTTTTTTTTTCATTTTTATGTAACCGTTTTTTTTATCGTGATAAGCTGAGATTTTTCCGGTTTGGTTTCTAACAACTACGCAGTACACCTATATGACCTAATCACCGAGTACACCTTATCAACAGTTTGGTAGCGAGTACACACTAATTTCCAGCTTCCGCACAGTAGAGATTCAAGGGAATTAGGCCTTCTTTTACGACATTTTCTTTACACGTGTGATGGCATTAGTCAAAGCATCATGGATAATGATCATTGCGTCCTATCATTGCTCAAATGCAGGACACAGATCAAACAAGAAACTACTCGATAACCTAGATCTATAGAGAGATAAATAAGATAGCTAATGATCTTGCTAAAATTTATCAAAAAAAATCTTGCTAAAAAGGCAAGATGGCAAGCATCTAGAATATATAAAAGGCTAATTAATTCATAACATAAATCAAGCCTTCTATCTATGTTGCTAGACAATTTGCTCCTTCTCCAACTAACTGAAATTATATTTTCTTTCTTAAAAACGTATATGATGACCAAACATATAAAATATATAAAAGGCTAATTAATTCATAACAACAAAACGAACAATGATAATCTGATGCTTATATGGAGTCATAAAGACAACCTTTTTCTCAATTAAGCAAGAAACACCACCACATAATTGGATTCCCCTTATGGTATTTTTATCGCCAATTTTATTACTACGGACAATGATAATCTATCACTATTAGTTCAATGAAAATAAGAGGGTGTTTGAATTATTCACCCCTATTTTAGTCACTTTTAGTCACCTAAGCTCAAATAGGGGTGACTAAAAAAAGTTAGGAGGTGGCTAAAATATAAAAAGTCAGGGATACCCCAACTTATGGTGACTAAAGTGCTTTTTTTTTTTTCTTGGACCACATGCATATCTCTATCTCAAACCTCCATCTCTATTCATTAGTCTTGTTTTAGTCCCTCTATACAAAGGAGGGGTTACTAAAAATTTTAGTCAGGTGACTAACAATCCAAACAAACTCTAATTTTCACCATTGGTTCATAGCTTGAATTATGGTGAAATCCAAATTAGTTTTCACTATAAATTGGCACCGGCAGTGGAAAATTGACCTAGGTATATAACTTAAAACCCTATGTTTCCCATTCTCACTCTCACCCTAGGTGTTGCCACCCTATCTCTCTCTCTCTCTCTCTCTCTCTCTCTCTCTCCCCTTACCCAACACCTAAACCCTTCCTTCCTCTCTCTCTCTCCCAAGTGTGGTGGTGGGCATCTGTCGCTAGCAACACGGGTGAGGACGATGGCAAGGTGACGACATCAACGGTAGCATGGGGCATAGATGGCCTATGTTTTTTTTAACGTTTACTACCGGTCTGTAATTGGCGGCGATGAACTATGTACCATCCACTTTCATCGTTGTCGAGCAGAATTGACAATGATATTGGTTTGAGGCCTGACAGTGATGAGATGCTTGTAGTAGTGAGAGTTACAAGTCTTTTATATTAAGGAAGAAAATATTCTATAAAGAAACATTATCTGTTTTACGTAGGCATATTAGGATTTAAATAAGGTTTCTTTAAAACCTTTGACTCTCAGTTTGTACATAGAAAACAATGTTGTTAAAAGATCATTGAAAGATGGGTTTATTCATTACCCACGTTTTCAGTAGAATAGAAGGTCTTTTAGTTTTTGTCCCAAGTTAAAATCTAAGCTTAACCAAATTTGTAACAAAAAGATGTAGCAGCACCTTACAAACACCAAATTTGATCAAACTTGAAGAAGTTTAACTAAATACAAGTCTTAAAAGACATTATTTTGATAATTCGAAAATTATGCAATATATAAACATGCATATAGTTTGGCAAATCGTACTCCAAATTTTCAAAAGTTTGATATTTAATACGTTTACTAATTTTTAATGAAAGGATTTCTTTAGAAACCTCGCCCAGAAAAACAAGCACCGGAGGTGCCTCGCCGCCGCACCCCGTCCGCAGTCACGCCCGTTCCGTCGCGCCCTCGCACAGCGCCGCGCCGGCTTCGCCCGAGGTGCCTCGCCCACGTCATCACCTGCCCTAGCCCACGGCCGCCCTGTTTCTCTCCCTCCGTTCAGCCGCCGCCGAAGACCTCAGAAGGCGTCGCACCGGAGTCCCTGCCGCGCCACCGCCCCCGCCCCCAGCGCGAGGGCCGCGGTGGTCACCTTCCTCGACTCCGCCGGATCCCCGCTCAGCCTCGCCTCCCTCCAGTCAGAGGCCACCCTCGAGGTACAACTCCCATGTAACTCTAGCTTGGTATTATTGTGTGATTTATGTTGCCATAAGTTGAAATTACAGTTCGTCAGATTAAATTATGTCAGATAATGATCAGTTTATGGTGATATACTGATTTATAATGTATTGGGGAATTCCTTAGATCAACTAACTGTAATTTCTGATGTACTGACAATTCCCTAAATCAGCTCAACTATAATCTTGCTGTTCTAGGAGTGAGTAGTTCTATCAAACTGATTCTGGGGAGAATTCTTGTGAGGACATGGAGGTGCAGTTGAAAGATGTTTTGCTGAAGTTGTTGCTACCTATTCAGAATCATGTATGACATCTGGCCATTTTTCCAAAATAAAAATCCACATCACAATTTTGCTTTTTGGGCTGTGTGCTAGTTTCCCATGCCAAATTCTGTTAAAATGATCTGCACCCCAATTATTTAGGATCTCTTCTACTAGGATGAGGTTCTTTTTTTTTGGGAAGAGAGTTTCTCACTGTTTTCCATTTTTGTACAATCTTGTGGTCTCACGTTTCAGTTGTCATAGCTGTTTTCTGGTGTACCATTTGCAGCTTTCATAAAGATTTTATGAGGATATTGAGTCATTCAATCCAAATGAAAATGAAACCATATGAGGTGGTGATAGGCCAATTCATCCCAATCCCAGAGCTGAAGCGTTAGTTAGGATCAGACATCCTACTTTATTGAGTTGCATTGCATGCACCGGCTGTTTGATACTATCTAGTTTCTGAAACTAAACAGTAATCCAAAATCAGGGACGTCTTAATTTGTTAATTTGTGATGATTTGAGCATTTTGTTCATTGGAACCTCAGTCATTCTGAATGTGTGCCTTCATTTTTGTTAGCTTTGGGTTCAGTGAGGGATTTGCTCTCTTCAATGTCTTATATAACTCTTCTTGAACCCAAACCCTTGTTGATTTCAATCTTCCGATGAGAACATGCTTATATAACTCAGCAAAACGCTTCACCATTGTTTTAAAAATCTTGCGCCGTCTTCGATCTAGTATCGTGAAACATTAGTAATGGAACATGACTATGTGGTGTTTTGTGTAGATGGATTTTTTTTTTTTTAAAAAAATATATTATTTATTTATTTATTTGTTTGTTTCTGCTGGTGATGAGTTGTTTGGTCCTCTAACGTGGGAACTGCTCCAGTAGGGCACACCATGGAGCTTGATGATGCCTTTAAGAAGCACGCCTGCGGAAGTGGTGTCGTCGAGGGATGCTTGGCCGGCGGCCCAGACCGATTGAGCTCTCTGCCGGACTGCCTCCTCCATACCATCCTGTCCTTCTTGAAAGCCCGGCAGGTAGTCAGACATGCGTGCTGTCCACACGGTGGAGTCACCTCTGGCGCTCAGTGCCGTGTCTCGACATCGACTTTGATGAGTTCCGCAACAAGGCGCCCCCTTCTGACAGCAACAACTCTAGCTCCGACAGTGACACCTCTGATTATGACAGTGACATATGGGGCTTACAACATCCTTCTACCAAGAGCTTGGTCAAGTACTACAAGGACTGGGAGCCTTTTGAGGATTTTGCGGTGACCCTGATGAGCCGCTGTAACATTGCACAATTGGAATCACTCCGGCTGCATATGGTTAGAAGCAGAGCACCGGAGTTTAGCGAGAGGTTGGCAGCAGGGTGGCTCCGTCGTGCCATGAAATACTGCACCATCCCTGACCGTGACAGTAAGCTGGGACTGAGCTCTGGTTCTTGGCGCCTCAAAAGGCTGCATCTCTGCCATGTACTTGTTGATGACCATTTTGTGAAGTGTGTTAGTTCAGTGTGCCGCTCTTTGGAGGATTTAGAGCTGGATGGTTGCAGTTGTGAAATTCAGTCAATCACCTTCGACTCGCTGAAGACCCTGGTTCTCAGAAATTGTGGCAGTTGTGAAATTCAGTCAATCACCTCTGACTCGCTGAAGACCCTGGTTCTCAGAAATTGTCGATGTCGCAGTCTTTCTGAGATTATATCGCCCACACTGAAGACATTGGTTATTGATGGTAGCTTAAATACTCCTGCCTCTGTGCTTGTTATCTTGGCCCCTATTCTTGCATATCTGCATCTGGCTATGAATGTTTATATATTTTGTGGTGGTGTTTCATTAAACGAGGTGCCATCCCTTGGCAAGGCTATTATTCATCTATGGGGTGACAGACATAATTATGCCAGAAGTAAACTTGATGGCCATCAATGCAAGCTCCTTTGTAGCATATCTGGTTCAATAAATTTAGAATTGTCAGGTGTTGGGACAACGGTATGCCTTCACCGTCTCTTGCAATGTTCTATTCTATTCACTCCAATACAATGTTATTTTACTATCTAATCTAATGTACAGCTGCTCGGTAAGGAACCCAGATTCCAAGAATTCAAGAATCTCAGGAACTTATTGCTGGACAACTGTGATCTCAGTGATGACTTTGGAACATTGGTATTCTTTCTTGGGGTTCTCCTATTCTTGAGAAACTCACTTTGCGGTGCTGCAAGGTATACTATTGTTTGGTTTTTAACTTAATAACATATCCATGCTGTAACCTTACCTTTTTTTTTTTCTTCTTTTCTTTTTCTTTATTATAGTTTGTTGAACCTTTGTTGTCTTTAATAATAATTTCCTGCAGGGGCCACAGCCCCTCCAGTTTCCAAAAAAAAAAAAAAAAAAAAAAACTTAATAACGAACATAGTGCATTGTCTTACATCTTATATTCTGGTTACAGTTCCCAAAATGGTCAAGCAAAAAGAATCGAATGCCCATAGTATACAACAATATCTCATCTTCTGCGCTTTGTGGACTGGATTTGTTGTGTGAGAACCTCAAGGTTGAAATCTTATATGACCATGGCAATGGACCCCAACTTATCAGGCTTCTGCGGCGTGTTTCACGGAATCTGTCGAAGAACAACATTAAAGTCACCAAAGTTAATTAGTATTTTTACTATCCCCATGGCTTCTATGTGGCATCTCACCGAATGGTTCATGCGGAATTTATGTGCACAATATCGGCTTAATTCAGATGCTCTAAATTGCAAGCCTATATGCTTGACTAAATTTAAGTCAAGCAGGCTTTTGCTCGATTGACTACATATCGTATTGATTTTTACTCTATTTTCTTGCTTAAGTATATGATGAATTGCCTGTGTAAAATATCTGCTGTTTGTACTGTGTATCACTGTCCACTGCTCACTGTCCAGTTACAATGGAGAAAGGCAGCTTAAGTTCTTGCATATTGGAAGACTATCTCCTATTGGAATACTGCAAGCTTGAAAAATGGGTTGGAAATAGCTTATTTTCGTCTATTTTTGTCCTCCCTGGACCTTCTGGGGACCTGGCAGAGGTACATACGTTCGAACACTATACACCATTTCAAATTCATCAGCTTTCGCTGTTAAGTTATCTTATGTATGTATGGAGCCCCCTACATGTATGTGCAAAATTTCCTATATGGATTCTTGCCAACATGGCTTGCCTTCACAGTGATGCAGGTCTTTGCTCAATCGACTGTATATGTTATCTGGCTTCTGGTGCTTTTAGCTCTATAATCTTTTTTCCTTGACTATAAATGTTCGCTTCTGTGTGTGTTTTCCTACTGAAATGTCTCCACTTCTAAAACATGACAATCTTGAAAGATGGCATGGCTTCTTCTGTTATTTGGCCCCTGGAGCTTTTTGGGATTAGGCAGATGGCTACATACTTTTAAAGCTATACACCAACTCAAATTCATTAGCGTTTTTGTCATCACTGTGCAGATAATGCCAAAAATATCTCGAACCCTCCACTTTGATTTGCATATCATCTCAACTTAATTTAGAAATCGTTTTTCAATATATTTCTTCTCTATCCCTACTGAGGTTGTATAGACTACAGATGAACTGAAAACAACATTGTGACTGCAGACGAACTGAATCCTCTAGCTGGCTGACCCTCTTTTGCTTCTGCGATGCACAAGATGTGCGATCGAGTCCAGCACAATTTGTGTGCGTTTCTGTTCCAATTTCAGTTTGTTTTCTGTGCAAACAAACCTTAACATGTGTAAGGATAAGGACTTTAGTCAGTGACACAAAATTTCAGTCCCCAGGAAACGCAAATGCAGGTGATGTAAGGTTTGTAATTGACTGACGAATTCTGTTTTTACCATCCACTTTCATCCTTGTCGAGCAGAATTGATGGTGATATTGGGTTGAGGGCCGACGGTGATGAGATATTTGTAGTAGTGGGAATTGCATGTCTCTTATATTTTTGTGCAAACCAACTTCGTGTGCAACGTATACAAACTTCAATTAAGGTAGTGTTCAAAAAAAACTTCAATTAAGGTCACCGGATCTGGATCCAACGTCTGAAGTTTTTTCACTTAAACCCTCCCACCTAGATGCACACGGGTTAAGTTTAAACCCCACGGGTGGAGGGTTTAAAAAAAAAAAAAAAAAAAAACCCCAGACGTTGGATCCAGATCCTGTGACCTTAATTGGAGTTTGCATAGGTTGCACACGAAGCTGGTTTGCATAGGATATGTTGCCTTTATATTAAGGAAGAAAAAATTATGTACAAAGAACCATTATCTGTTTTAAGTAGGCATATTAGGATTTAAATAAGGTTACTTTAGAGAGCCTTTTTCATGGATGCCATTAAAAAAGATGGCCTACTCACCAAGGTCACTGAAAAGTTCGATCTATCACATGTAACATTGACTTCTGAAACTCTTTTCGGTGTGCCATTTTGTACGTGGGGTGCAGATTTCCGCCGTTTGGACACGGCGTGTGGGCCCGATGGTGGCAAATGATCGGATTGCCCTCCTATTATTTCTCCTTCCTCCTCTCTCACACCGGCAAGCGGGTCCTGCCCGTTAGCCCCATCCCCCAAATCCGTTTTTCTCTCCCCGATACACTCTACGGCGACGGCACAGCGCCCGAACGCCGGAGCTCGGGGCACGGCCCCGGGCTGAGGCTCCATTGTTGTGTTGCCTTTCCTCCTTCCCTCCCCTCCCCACCACCACCACAAGAACCAGTCGACACCACCATTGTCGCGGCCAGCCGAGCCTCATAGGCGGGGTGGGGTGCCTGGCCGCTTGCCAAGACATCTCGTGTTCGTTTGATGGAGCTGCACAAGTACCGGGCGTGGATGGACGGTGCAGTGCGGCAGCTATGAAGCGCCCCGGCGGCGGTGCACTACCGCCCGGGTCGTTCCTTCTGACGACGCGGCGACCAAGCGCTCGCCACAAGACGCCGCATGGGCCACGAGCGCGTGTGGATGTGCGAGGTCTACGAGATGGCACCCACCGCCATCACGCAAGGCCGACGCCACCGTTTCTACGCCACCTGTGATGCCGACATCCATGACACCAAACCGCCGGCACGTCACCATGTGCGGGTCCCCGTCATGCCCATTGGCTCCGAGGCCACCTGCCAAGGTCCGTCCGTCGAGGCCAAGCTGTTCGAGACTAGCAAGGCGGCCGAGGAGCTGAACCACGCGGTGGTGGCCAAGCATTAGCAACACACGCACCACCACCCGCATGCGGACGGGCGCGAGCGCTGGAGAGACCTGCCTGGCCGCAGCGGGTGAAGGGTCGAGATGGGGACTAGAGGGGGGTGAATAGTCCCTTTCAAAAACTAATCGCACCGGCTAACCGAAACTAATGCGGAATTAAACTTATCGGTCTAGCCAAGACTTCACCCCTCTAACTAAGACTTTAAATAACCTCACAAAAGATCCTACACAATAAGAGTAAGGTGACAAGCCTAGCTTGAGCTCCTAATCAATTCTAATGCAAGGTCACACAAACCTAAGCACTAGTACTTCAAGCACGGGTGAGCTCCTACACAATTCTAGTAAGTAAAAGCACAAAGCCCCTAAGCTCACTAGATGCACAATGGACAAGGCAACACACGCCTAACCCAAAGGCTCAAATTACCTAGCTACACAAGCTAAGCAAAGTAACTAAACAAGCTACACAAGCTAGATAGTTACAACTACACTACTCAATCACAAGCACAATATATATATGAATGTAAGAACAAAGCTTGTGATGAAGAGATTGCAAACCACCGCGAAGTGTGGACACAAGATGACACCGGTGATTTTTTTACCGAGGTCTCGGGAAGCTTGCCAACTTCCCCCTACTCCTCGTTGTGTCGACCGACACCTTGGTGGCTCCACGGTTTGGCGAATCACCCAGTGATGATCCTCAAGCTTAATGGCCAGTGCCAAATCCCACAGTGGGAGCTCGATCGAGTCCCTCACACAGTGTGAGTCCTCTAGCCAATCCCTCAGAGGGTACCGTGTGAACCCACACACAAGTGTGGTAGCTCAACGACACGCTCCACTAGAGTTGCTCTTCACGATCCCCGCGAGGTGAGCACGAACCTCTCACAATCTCTTCTTCGGAGCACCGCACAAGCTTCCTTGCGTGCTTCACGAAGTCTCTTGCCACCAAGCCGTCTAGGAGGTGGCAACCTCCAAGAGAAACAAGCACACCGGCTTGCAACACACGATCACCTAGTGCCACGAATGCGATCTCTCAATGCAACGCCTTTGGAACTCGATCTCTCACTCAATCGGATGAAGCGATATCAAGCATATGTGAGTGGGAGGGCTCTCAAGCACTCTCAAGCATGGACACAAAGTCCCCAAGGTGCTAAGCACCAGCCAAAGCCGGCCACCCCATCTATTTATAGCCACAAGCAAAAATAGAGCCGTTGGGGTGTTTCTGCGCACTGACCGGACGCACCGACCGGACTCACCAGCGAAGTCCGGTCCAGCGTCCGGTCGTTCCTCTCCGAAGCGTCCGTCGAGCGGACAAGGCCCTGGCCCCACGGTGACAACCCGGAGCATGCTTCCGGTTCATGCGTCCGGTCAGCACCGGATGCTTCCGGTGTGTCGCGTCCGGTCCACCGTCGACCACACACCGAAAACATGCTCGCCGGACGCACCCACCGGAGCGTCCGGTCAAGCAAATGAGTCCGGCCACGCTTCCGGCCGGTGCTTCCGGTCACCTTTTTCCAAGCAAAAACTTCACCGATTCACCGACGCCTTCGCTTCGACATGCTACCCATCAAGTATACCAAACTTGAGCACGAGGGATAGCATGCTTTCACCACCACGATGCATCCGGCGCAATAGAAAATATGCATCTCATTTTCTCGAGCGCGAATCCCGCCTCGCAAGCTCGGCGGGAGGATGAGCGGTTCCCAAACCCAACTCAACCCCCCGCATACAACCGCCGCCTTTGCAAATGTGCCAACACCACCAAGTGTACATCACCATGTGCAAGTGTGTTAGCATTTTCACAATCATTTCAAAGGACGGGTTAGCTCTCCACGCCACTCGATCCTAACACATCGCAAAGTTAGATCGCTCAAGAGGCACTAGATGACCGATATGCAAACAAGTTTGCCCCTCTTGATTGTACGGCCATCTATCCTAAATCCGGTCATAAACTTCTCTAAGCACCAATGACCGGCGAAATGAAATGCCCTATAGGTTATACCTTTGCCTTGCGCATCTCCATTCCGCTCCATCTCCAAGTGCCGATGCAACACATGCACCAACACGATCAAGAATGATATGATCCACTTCATATCATCACATGACCTTCTTGGTCCATCGATCTTGACCTCACTTGCTCTTCACCGTTGCGTCGGTCCATCGGCGCCAAGTCCCTCGACTTGCCCTTCACACTTGCAACCGGTCTATCAAGCCAAGCCTTGTCTTGATCTTCACCACCTTGGTCACATGACTCCATGTCATGTCTCATGTGCAATAAGCTCCTTCATCGCACCATCATATGTGAACTAATCTCCTGTGTATAATCTCAATCACACATATTAGTTCACCTAATGTTGACACTCAATTACCAAAAGCCACAAGGGACCTTTCAAAGCGGGTCCAAGACGCGGCGAGCACATGCGCCCGAGCAAAGGCGCCAGACAGGCCCGGCAGCGCGGGGCTGCGCGGCGCTAGCCGCCGCGCCCGCTAGGCCATGCGGCGGGGCCGCCGAGCTATGGACGTCGCCCGTGCGCCAACGAGCCGCATGGGGGCGCACGCAAGCCGTTAGGCCCCCACTTTAAATGGGTCCTAACCTCACGCATTAGTGCCAGGATCATGCGCTAATACGTTTATAAATAAGAGTGGATCTGATTTATGAAAAAAGGTGTCGAAGCTTTTATTAATAGGACTAATAAAGGTCTTACATGAGTGTCCCGTAGGGCATAGTCTTATGGGTCACAATGATAGATAAACGTAGGCCATGTTGTGGCAATTTATTGGTTATCAGAGTACGCGTCAGATATGGTGGCTATCCACACTACACACACCCACAAGCATACTTGAGCGCGGTCGAAACCCTAGTACTAATATCCTGGTCCTAGAAACTCCAATGTGTTAACTCCTAGTCGTCCTGCGGTTCTTCTTCGTCGTCATTATAGCCATACTCCTCCTCTGCGCCTAAGTCTGAAAATTAACAACGGGTGAGTACAAAAGTACTCACAAGTCCAAACCGGGGTGGATTGGGTTATTAAGGGTTTTTGGCCCTTGCAGAGACTCTAAAACTGCTCATACTAGTTCTCGGTTTGGTCTGGATATTATCTTCAAAACAAGCAACAAACGGTTAGCAACATTAGATGAAATCTAATCATAGACGATCTATACTAGCATTTGCCCATTCCAAGGACGTGACTATTCGAATAGATTCTATATAAACTGGGCTGGAGGTTATACAAATTTTCCCACATGATAGGCGTTGTCTACTCCATGACCAATGGTTCAACAGGCCTAACGAGATCCCGGTACCCGCTTGGTTGCAAACCTAGACTTCTATATACTCTTTACCTAAGGTTTCTCGGGGGTTGGACGAGGAGATCACCTAGCACCGCAATGGGAAGATCACACAAAGATCGGCCCGGGATGATCACTTAGCATCCCAACTATTTATCATTAATCATATATATTTATTCTCGCTTGCTTAACGTGGAAGATCACCTAGCATCCATACCAACCCAACCACGGAAGATCACCTAGCATCGCGTTAGCTCCCAATTGACCTTACGCCCACTGGCGAAGCTATGTGCAAGGTGCCGGATGCGCATGTGCACCTAAAAAAAAAAAAATCTAATTATGTTGTAGGTGGCAACTTTCCACCCTTTGTTCACCCCCTTGGGCCAAAAGAAGGCACCCCCACCAGTCCAATAGCCCACATCGTAGGTTGGATCCAGGGAAATAGAACGGTGCCAATCATCGTAATTTGCCAGCCACGATCTCGTCGTTTCACCTGGCTGCGATCCGCGTTGTTTCACCTGACCGCGATCCCCGATCCCGTCGTTTCACCTGCCTTGCCCCTGCTGCGTGGAGATCACCCTAATCCTGTCGTTAGGTGACTCAAGACCTTCGCGCACGGACGTCGCGACAACAACAAGTGGCGAGCACCCGATCCCATAGCCAGGCCCTTCATCTCTCGTTTCTATCCAAAATCAAGGTAAGGAATAAAGCCTCAATTTATTTGTCTTGTATTTCAATCAAGTTTGTTTGCATTTTGACTATGCTTGCAAATGGTAGGTAATCATGGAGAGGTTTTATAAACGGAAAGCTCAAGGCATAGAGACAGCCAACAACAATAGAAATTATATCCCGATGATTTTAGTTACGATGAGTTGAGAGAACTTAGCCATGATCTTTGCCTTTACATTGCCAATGTGAGAGAAGATGCTAGATTCTCCAACATCAACGGTATTGGTGAGCTCTCTCAAAAAATGGTTGCGATAGGGAAATATTATCGTTATTCGTTGGTCTATCGACTTTTGAAGCTTGTACTAGTACTTCGTGCCGCACGCAACGGTTAAGAGATGCTTTTTACGGAATGAAGATTGTCAAAACAAGTTTGTCTAATCGTATGGGTGATCAACACTTGAGTCATAGAATTATTTGCTATCTAGAGAAAGAAGAAATGAAGAAAGTTAGCAATGAGGCGGTGGTTCGTCATTTCATGAACATGGAAGGAAAAAGGCGTAAATATGATCTATGATAGGTACTTTTAATCGGTATTATTTGCTAAATAATTGACCTATTTATTCTCTTTCCTTTTATTTAGTCTATACAGGCATGTTTTCTCCTGGACCAAAGATTTTGCTATATGGGGCATGTTTTCTTCATGATTTTGGCACTCTATCAACGAATACACTTCTTTTTTGTTAACCGGTGAGTGTTGTGTTTTGACCAAAATCTCATCTCTTTTGCAAGAAGTCAAATTTGATATTATATATGGTAGTTGCACGTTAGTTATGCTGTTTTTGATTGAACATCATACGGTTCAGTGTAGTTGTGAATGAAGTGGTGCACCCCCATCATTTTGCTCTAGCTTCACCACTTCTTACGCCTACTACCGGCCTCCCACGTATTAAATGTATATTAATCTAACAGGGTGTGAGATCCAGCCTCTCCATCTAGGCGTGTGGCTGTACGGATAATCGCACTAGGTAGATGGTCTATGAATCGGTCCTTACGAGGCAAGTATCTCCGCAGGAATCCCTACTCGATTCCCGACGTATTAGTCTAGACTAATACCACCCACCTCTTTGGTTTTTAAGGTTCATTTTATACTACTACTACTATTGAGGTTATATTTGTTATTAGCTTAAACATACTATGAGGTTTCATGCACCTAGCCCATGAAAACTACAACACTTAGCTCAAAAACAAGCTATCATTTTATGTTCACTTAGAAAGAAACATACTTATCTTATCATCTTATTAATTATCTTTAGTTGCATAGATATTAAGTCAGGTTAAGGGGTAAGGACTTTCCTGGGTTGTCGATGTCGTTAGGCTCGGGATGAAGTCGTGGTCGTCTTCTTCGCGGTAGAGGTCTTCGTCGGCTATTCCCACGTTCGGTGATATTATCGAGGTACATATTAGGGTGATTGTAAAGTGATGGAATAAACCATGTTATGACGGGTGAAAACATCATAAATGAACAAAGATCGATTTTAGAAGAATAACGGAAGTGGTTTGACCCAAATCGGAGTTACAGTTTGAAATTTATGATTTTAATATTAATCCTAGTTAATAAACCTTGTGGGATTTTTATGCCAATATTTTATGATGGTAAAAATATATTAAAAACATGACAATTATCTCCACATGATCCGGTTTATTTACATATTTTAAGGATTTTTATGAAACTCGGAAAATACATTTATAGAGTATTGGGTACAATTCCCGGGCACATCTAGCATTCTCCCCCCGTGTACATTTGCACCAAGTTTCCATCTCGTGTCACCGACCGACTGGGGCCCCTGGGTTGGTCCACGTGGCGTGTGGACGGGCGGATGGCGGGTGACGGCGTGGCCACGTGGCGGCTCGCCATTGGCTCCACCGCAACGACGCTACGGCAAAGGGAACAGCGGCGTCGGGCGCCCCCGTTCACCTCGCCGGGACGGCGGCGGTTCACCGGGTTTCGCCTGAGTCGACCGGTCTTGACCCAAAGCTCGCCACAGGCTCGTTGGGTCCTCCCTCGTCACCCGGACTCGTTGGCGAGGGTTAGGCGGAGGGAGTGACGACTTCACAATGGCGGCATGCGGCTGCTCCCCTCGCCGGTGACGCCGTCGGCCGGTGGCACTACACAAGAAGATAGACAAAGCTAAGTACTCAAACGTAAAAGAGGGAGGCTTGAGGAACTTACCGGCTTCACCCAACTCCGACGGCGGCTTCAATCGATGGTGGCACTGAACCCTAGGCGACAACGGCAGCAGCTCCCGGTTGGGGAAACTTCGCGTTCCGCGAGGAAGAGGGGAGGAGAGGGGGGAGAGAAGGAGAGCACCATGTGTTCCACTTCAAGGCGGAGCTCGGAGCTCGTGGGGCGGGGTGAGGTCGAGCACCGGGTGGGGCTATTTATAGCCGCGCCGCGGGGAGCTCGGCCGACGAGATATTTCCACCGTGAGCCAATCTTTTCCGGCAAGAACTGGCGGTGCCCGTGGGTTTCCAGCTCATCATGTCGTCGTCATCCGTGTCTGTCGTCTAGCGAGGCCTACCTTCCTGCCGCGGCGCGCCATGGCCACCGGTGGCCCTAGTTTGGTCATCGCCCGCGACTGTGTCCAGTCGACGCCGATTAATCGCGGGGTGCTTAATGGCGGCCCTGGCCGGCTCGGTCACGAGGCGGGGGTGGTGGCATGGTGTTGTGGCTCGGCCTGGCTCGCCATTGATGCCACTGGCGGGCGAGGCAGCAGCCCGGTGGTAGCTGTGGCCATGCCTGTCGGTCGAGAGGAGGAAGAAGGGGAGAGGGCTGTGTTGGGCTGTCTTTGGGCTGGCCCGGTTGCTGCGCTGGAAAGAAGAGGATGGAGGGTTGTTGGGCCGCCGGCCCAAGTTTCCTTTTCTTTCTCTTTTCCTTTTCTTTTTCTATTTCCTCTTTTTCCTTCTTCTCTTTTTATTTTACTAGCAGACGTGCCCGTGCGTTGCAGCGGGGTCTAATATTATTTTGTCAAATGTTGATACACACAACAAGAGAACATGACTTAATATGTCTCAAAATTGGTTCGGCCACCGCCATCGCCACGTAATCCAGCTCAACGATGCACCAGGCAACACAATACGGGCGCTGGCTCCGGCTAGCTCACGTACTGGGCTCACCACACATACGTGTACCTGATAAAAAAAAAAGAAAGACAAAAACTAAACAAAAAACAAGATGGCAGGTGGTTAGCTGCCCATGGTGGCTGGCCAGCCTGCCGCCCTGCCCTCTATGAGGCTCCATCTCTTGCTTGCTTCTTGTCTTTCTTTTTTTTTGACCAAAAAAGACTGTGGGGATCTCCCCACAGTAAAAAGGCATTTTATTTAATTAAAATAGGGATAGAGAGTACATACAGTGCATTTAACTGAAGGCATCTAGCCAAACACAAAAAGAAGATCTAAGATCTACTTTAAATCTAACCGATTGAAGTAAACATTGAGATTTGAAATTCATCACCCAAAGCTGTAAACTCGGCTCACGACGTTGGAAAACTTTATCATTTCTAAGCTTCCAGAGTTCCCAGGAGGCAATCATCACCACTTCAATGAAACAAGGAATGTTGTGTGAGGAGCGGCCTTGCATGATTCTATCAAGAATTCCAACTTGCATGTTCCAACTGATTCCCAGCTTTTGCCAACATTCCTTTGCAAATGGGCAAACAAAGAACAGGTGTTCAAGATTTTCCACAGAATCAGTGGTGCAGAGTATGCAATTAGTACCTCCCTGCATGTGAAAATGTCACCTCAGCAGCATTTCCTTGGTGTTGAGTCTATCAACCATCACAAGCCATGCAAAGAACTTTATTCTTGGGATGCATCTGGATTTCCAGATTGTCTTGAAGATGACATGTGCTTCAATTCCTTGGAAGGCATGATTGTAGAACTTTTTGGAGGTATACTTGCTACCCCAGATGGGGGTCCATTTATCATCACTAACCTCATCATATTCCATCTCTTGCAACTGACTTTGGAGGGATTCAAGTTCTGTATTGGCCTCATCTGAGAGTGGTAGCATAAAGACTGTGTCTAGGTCAACTGCCTGAAGAATTTGGTATACTGAAGAATCTTCACTCCTAGCAAAGGAAGCCAACCTAGGATAGGAGTGTGACAAAATTTCACTGGCCCATAAATCTTCCCAAAAGCATACCGTTTTGCCATTGCCAACTTCACATTTTGCAATTCTAGCCTCATAACATCCTTCCATCAAAAAGATCCAACTTCCCTGAAAGCATGAGGTACTGAGTCAACATAGTATTTTTGCCAAATCATTCTCACCCATGGGATGTCTTCTCTATTATAAAATTTGTTCAGATGCTTCATCAACAATGCATCATTCTGTAATCTCAGGTTTATCACATTTAGACCATCTTTCTCTTTAGGCATCTGCACTACCTCCCAAGCCACAAGATTACCCCCTTTTTTTCTTTTCAGAATTACCCCTCCATAGGCTGCTTCTTGTCTTTCATAGATTGCCTCTGTTGATGCAGCATACGCACGTACGCGTGCTGTCCTTCAGGCGCCCGGGTGTTGATTAGCCTCCCTCTTTTTCTCGTAGATGCACAACACCTTGTGGCAGGCTAGCTATTGTAGTGCAGCGATGCTACTACGGTGCTGCCGTTGGGAACCGCGGCGCTCGCTCTGGCCGGGATAATTCCAGTGCAGCATGCAGCATGAGCGTGGTGCCTTGCCTTCGCGATGAGTTGATGACCCTCTTTTCTGGGTCTGCTGTGTACTCGTACGCGCTTCCACTGCCGGACTGTGTACGTGCGCGCGTTGATATTCTCCTTGGCAGCGTGTAGGTGCGGGCACCTCGTCCGTCCCTAGCTCCGTGGATCCGCTTTGATCCTCTGCATGGCGCCCTGGTTGAGGCAGCTGCCTTTGTTGATCAATCGGACTGAAGCCTGGCCGGAGTCCGCGGCATCTAAGGTGATGCCGAGCGGTGCGTCTTTGTTTTGTTAGGTCTTCTCGGACTGTTCCATATATCTACCGTATAACTCTCGTTTTCCTAATACAATCCTGACTCGTACGACGGAATAGATGGGCTGGACGACGGAATAGTTGGACGAGCCGGAAGGGCAGGAAGGCTGGACGAAATTTTTGGATGGACGACGGAAATTTTTTCTCTTTATTAGTAGGTATAGATAACTCCATTTAAGTTTTTAACCGAAAATCCTTTCAAGAAATATTTCAAAGAGATCTTAAAGCAATAAACTCCAAGTTTTTGAAAAGTTCAATTTTTAGTGAATTTTAAAATCATCAAAATCGGGTGTCACACAAGTCGACCGGCGGCGCGAGCTGCATCCTCTAGCGGGCTCCACCATGCGCTGAGTGAGGTCCGCCGTGGCGCGTCGGGCGCGAGCACGAGCGAGGTCAGCCCGACGCCGGATGCGCAGCGCCAGCGAGCTGCGTGAGTGCCGGGGAGCTCTTTCCTAGCCGCCGTGAGTGCGCGAGCACGGGCAAGCTACGCGGACACAGGTGGTGAGCGCGAGCACGAGCATGGGAGCTCTGCCATTACGTCCTGCTGAGGGGAAGAGAAGAGGTGAAGGAAGAGGAAGCTGATGGGCGGGGCCACGCTTGCCGGTGAGAGAGGAGTGGAAGAGAAAGAAGAGGAGGGCAAGGAGGTCATTTTCGGTGCCGGGCCCACATGTCGTCCCCAAACAATGGAAATCTAACACTCCACGCACGGAATGGCACACACGAAAGAGTTTGAGAAGTCGATATTATATGTGATGGATCGTACTTTCTTTTGGCATCGATGAGTAGGCTATCTTTTTTTTAAATAGCATCCATAAAAGGCTTTTCTTTTTAAAGGTATACTTGGTTCTTTGCCTCTCAGTTTGTCTTGCACCCCACCCCCCGGTTTTCAGTAAAATTTGTCCCAAGTTAAAAACTTAAGTTTATCCAAATTTGTAAAAAAAATGTAACAGCACCTTACAAACACCAAGTTTGATCGAACGTGAAGAGTTTTAATTAAATACAAATCTTAAAAGACATTATTTTGATAATTAGAAATTATACAATATATAAACATGCGTATAGTTCGGCTAATCGTTGGTCCAAATTTTATGAGGTTTGATTTTAACACGTTTACTTAATTTTTAATGTGGGATTTCTTTAGAGACCTCGCCCCAAAACAAGATATAAAATCGCGTTAAAAAAAACAGACGAATATTATGGAATAAAAACAACTCGGTCACGGCAGCCCACAACAGGGCCGGCCCAGAAACAAGGATTCCTCTTCCTCCAATCCCCCGCATCCCTCTCGCCGGCGCCGCCCCTCTCGCCGCTGCGTCTCCTCCGGTTGGAGCCGCTCCTCCCCCACTGAAGCTTCACGCTACGGCGCCCGGTAAGCTCCAGTCCCCGAATGCACATCTTTCCCTTCGCTTTCCGTACCCGTTACTGATCAACTTTATAGGCCCTCGTGAACCCTTCTTGATTTGAATCTTACGATGAGAACATGCGTATATAACTCAGCAAAACCCTTCGCCACTTTTTTAAAATCATGCGCCGTCTTCGATCTAGTATCGTGAAAAATTAGTAATGGGACATGACTATGTGGTGTTTTCTGTAGATGGATTTTTTTTTAAAAAAAATTATATTATTTATGTATTTGTTTCTGCTGATGATGAGTTGTTTGGTCCTCTAACGTGGGAACTGCTCCGAGCAGGTCACGCCATGGAGCCTGATCACGTCGTCAGGAAGCGCGCCCACCTAAGTGGTGACGCCGGCGGATGCTCAGCTGGCGGCCCTGACCGGCTGAGCTCTCTGCCGGACTGCCTCCTGCATACCATCATGTCCTTCTTGAAAGCCCGGCAGGTAGTCCAGACATGTGTGCTGTCCACACGGTGGAGGCACCTCTGGCACTTGGTGCCGTGCCTCAACATCGACTTTGATGAGTTTAACAACAAGGCGCCCCCTTCTGACAGCGACAGCGACAGTGACAGCGACCGTGGCAGCGACAACTCCGAGAGTGAACCCTTTGATTCTGACAGTTTCAACGAGCGCTTGGCCGAGTATTACAAGGACTTGGAGCCTTTTGAGGATTTTGCCGTGACCCTGATGAGCCGATGTAACATTGCACAATTGGAATCACTCCGCTGCATATTGTTCGAAGCAGATCACCGGCGTTTAGCGACAGGTTGGCAGCAGGGTGGCTCCGTCGTGCCATGAAATACTGCACCACCCCTGATCGTGACAGCTCTGGTTCTTGGCGCCTCAAAAGGCTGCATCTCTGCCATGTACTTCTTGATGACAATTTTGTGAAGCGTGTTAGTTCAGTGTGCCGCTCTTTAGAGGATTTAGAGCTGGATGGTTGCAATTGTGAAATTCAGTCAATCACCTCCGACTCGCTCAAGACCCTGGTTCTCAGAAACTGTGGATGCCGCAGCCTTTCTGAGATTATATCACCCACACTAAAGACATTGGTTATTGATGGTGGCACAAATACTAAAGCCTATGCGCTTGTTATCTTGGCCCCTGCTCTTGCATATCTGCATGTGGCTGTGAATGTTTTCAGATTTTGGTATGATGTTTCATTAAATGAGGTGCCATCCCTTGGCAAGGCTATTATTCATCTAGGGGGTCACGGACATCAAATTTTTGCCAAAAGTAAACTTTTAACGATTCTTTGTAGCATATCTGGTTCAATAAATTTAGAATTGTCGGGTGTTGAGACAAAGGTATGCCTTCACTGCCTCTTGCAATGTTCCATTTTATTCACTCCAATACAATGTTATGGTACTATCTAATCTAATGTACTACAGCTGCTCCGTGAGGAACCCAGATTCCAAGAATTCAAGAATCTCAGGAATTTATTGCTGGACAACTGTGATCTCAGTGATGACTTTGGAACATTAGTATTCTTTCTTCGGTGTTCTCCTATTCTTGAGAAGCTCACTTTGCGGTTGTGCATGGTATACTGCTATTTGGGTTTTAACTTACTTAATGAATATAGTTCGTCTTACATCTTTCATGTTTTAACTTACTTAATGAACATAGTTCGTTGTCTTACATCTTTTATGCTGGTCACAGTTCCCAGAATATTCTAACAAAAAAGAAGGGAACGCCAATACTCAACAAGACATCAGCTTCTGAGCTCCATGGACTGGATTTGCTGTGTGAGAAACCTCAAGGTTGAAATCATATATGACCATGGCTCTGGGACGGCACCTTAGCAGGGTTCTGCGGCGAAGTTTCAGTGAATTTGTCGAAGAACAACATTAAGCTCACCAAAAAGTTAATTAGTATTTTTACTATCCCAGGCTTTCTATGTGGCATCTCACCGAATGGTTCATGTGGAATTTATGTGAACAATATCAGCTTAATTCAGATGCTCTAAATTGCATGTTTGACTAAATTTAAGTCAAGCAGGCTTTTTTGCTCTATTGACTACATATCGTATTGATTTTTACTCTCTTTTCTTGCTTAAGTATATGATGAATTGCCTGTGTAAAATATCTGCTGCTTGTACTGTGTATCAGCGTCCACTGCTCACTGTCCAGTTACAATGGAGAAAGGTAGATTAAGTTCTTGCATATTGGGAGACTATCTCCTATTGGAATACTGCAAGCCTGAAAAATGGGTTTGGAAATAGCTTATTTTCTTCTATTTTTCTCCTCCACCTTCATGGTACTCGGCAGAGGAACATGCGTTCGAAAACTATACACCATTTCGAATTCATCAACTTTTGCTGTTAAGTTATCTTGTGTATGTGCAAAATATCCTGAGCCCCTCTGCTTTAACATGCACGTCCTATATGGATTCTTGCCTTATGGCTTGCCTTCACAGTGATGCAGATCTTTGCTCTATCGACTGTGTATGTTATCTGGCTTCTGTTCCCTTTAGCTCTGCTCTTTTCCCTTGACTATAAATGTTTGCTTCTGTGTGTGTGTGTTTTCCTACTGAAATGTCTCCAATTATAAAACATGACAATCTTGAAAGATGGCATGGTTTCTTCTGTTATTTTCTCCCTGGAGCTTTTTGGGATTAGGCAGAGGGCTACATACAACTCAAATTCATCAGCGTTTTTGTCATCACTATGCAGATATCTCCTGTATGGGTCCCCATATGTATAAAATGCCAAAAAAAAAATATCTTGAACCCCTCCACTTTGATATGCATACCATCTCAACTTGAGTTTGAAATCGTATTTCAATATCTTTCTTCTCTATCCCTACTGATGTTCTATAGACTACAGTTGAACTGAAAACATTATGACTACAGACGAACTGAATCCTCTAGCTGGCTCATCCTCTTTTGCTTTTGCAACGCAGAATTTGTGCGATCAACTCGAACGCAAATTGTGTGTGTTTCTGTTCCAATTTCAGTTGATTTCTTGTGCAAACAAACCTTAACATGTGTAAGGATAAGGATTTAAGTCAGTGAAACAAAATTTCAGTCCCCAGGAAACTCAAATGCTGGTGATGTAAGGATTTGAGTCTGAAACAAAATTGACTAAATTTGAAAAGAGACCAAAGAAACCGGTTGATTAACAACCACACAGTGCGCCAAACACTGGTGACAGTGGTGATAGTTTCAGGCGAATTAGGTCTTCTTTGACAACATTTTTTACACAGGTGTGATGGCATTTGGCAAAGCAAACAGATCAATCACTGGGCCAATGTGCAGCATTGTTTAGTGCTACTTTTTGAACCCAC
This sequence comes from Hyparrhenia diplandra, assembly GCA_015847255.1. Classification (NCBI taxonomy): domain Eukaryota; kingdom Viridiplantae; phylum Streptophyta; class Magnoliopsida; order Poales; family Poaceae; genus Hyparrhenia; species Hyparrhenia diplandra. The sequence goes on from JADLZK010011056.1 coordinate 350,107, forward strand.
ATGTGGAAGTCATAGAGTCATGCCACATCACACCCATCAAGGCCACCCCAACAAATCTGAACTCCATGGTTGCCAGTTGACAACAGTAGAACCCTACAGTATTTTTTCAATAACTAAAATTTAATCTTTTGTCATAGTTTAATAATTTTGCATTGGGAACTCAAACATTTCTTCTAGCCAACCAAACCTTTTTTTCAAATAGTTTCTTTGTCTTTTTATCACTTCCTCACAAAACATCCTTAATTTTCTTAATTTACTGTCAAGTCCAATGGATATGAAGATCCTCTAGTCGCGAAAACATATATTTGATAACTTTCAACTTTTATTAAAGAGCTTTCTTATCAAATTATTGAAGCGAAAAAATTTTTAATTTTAATTAAGGCCTTAAGGAGTCTCTATTAATAAAATATAACCAAAAAATATCAAAAGAGGAGTACCTGAAACCTTTTTTTTTTCAGGGGAAGAGTACCTGTAACAAAAACCTCGTTCTCAGCAATTGGGCCGGCCCAGTACTGGTCGTCACTGTGCTCGTTTGTCTTCCCCAAATCGTCGTCCCCAGTCTCGCCGCCGAGGGTTTTAGCCGCCGGCGCAGCCCTTCCGACGGCCGCGGCAGGCTCAGGCGGCACTCGGTAAAACCCCATTCGTCTACTGCCCATCTTTTGCCCCATTTCCGTACCCTTGACTGGTTTACTTTCGGTCCTCGTGAACCCTTCTTGATTTCAATCTTACGATGAGAACATGCTTCTAACTGAGCAAAATGCTTCACCATTTCTCTAAATCTTGCCTAGGCGTTATCGCGAAAAAAAAAAGTCTTGCGCGATCTTCGATCTAGCATCGCGACTCATCTAGTAATCGAATAGGATTTTTGTGCAGATGGATTTTTTTAAATAAAAAGTCTTTTTGTTTATTTGTTTTGCTCCGTCGTTTGGTCCTTCTACTAACGGGGAAACTGAGCAGGGCCGCCATGGAGCCTGAGGACGCCGTCCGGAAGCGCGCCCGCCTAAAGTGGTGACGCCGGCGGATGCTCAGCTGGCGGCCCTGACCGGCTGAGCTCTCTGCCGGACTGCCTCCTGCATACCATCATGTCCTTCTTGAAAGCCCGGCAGGTGGTTCAGACATGCGTGCTGTCCACACGGTGGAGGCACCTCTGGCGCACGGTGCCGTGCCTCGACATCGATTTTGATGAGTTCAACAAGGCGGCCCCTTCTGATGGCAACTTCATCTGTCTCTCCAGTAGCGACGACAGTTCTAGCTCTGATTCTGACAGCGACAGCTCGAATGCTGATTATTACAACAAGCACTTCACCAATTACAAGGACTGGGAGGATTTTGAGGATTTTGCCGTGACCCTGATGCGCCGCTGTAACATTGCACAGCTGGATTCATTCCGGCTGCATATTGTCCGAAACAGAGCGCCAAAGTTTGGCAATAGACTGGCATCAGGATGGCTCCGTCGTGCCATGAAATACTGCACCCCAGGACGTGCCATTCAGCAAGGATTGAACTCCGGTTCTTGGCGCCTCAAAAGTCTGCATCTTTTCCATGTACTTGTTGATGATAATTTTTCTGAATCGTGTTAGTTCAGTGTGCTTGTCATTAGAGGATTTGCAGCTGGACGATTGCAGTTGTGAATTTGAGTCAATCACCTCCAAATCGCTGAAGACCCTGGTTCTAAAAATGTGGTTGGCGCAATATTTCTGAGATTATATCGCCCACACTGAAGAAATTGGTTATTGATGCTGGTGGCTATAATACTGAAGCCTGTGTGCTCGTTATCTCGGCCCCTGTTCTTGCATATCTGCATCTGGCTGTGGATATTTATAAATTTCGTGGTGGTGTTTCAATAAACGAGGTGCCATCTATTTCCGAGGCTTTGGTTCATCTACGGGGTCACGGATATGGTTTTGCTGGAAGTAAACTTGCTGGTGATCAATTCAAGCTTCTTTGTAGCATATCTAATTCAACTAATTTAGAATTGATGGGTGTTGGAACAAAGGTATGCGTTCACTGTCTCTTGCAGTGTTCCATTTTATTCACTCCAATAATATAACTATGCTATCTAATCTAATGTACTACAGGTGCTTGGTAAGGAACCTAGATTCCAAGAATTCAATAACCTGAGGAACTTATTGCTGGACAACTGTGATCTCAGTGATGACTTCAGGACATTGGTATTCTTTCTTCGAGTTCTCCTATTCTTGAGAAACTCACTTTTTATGGAGCTGCAAGGTATACTGTTTGGTTTTTTTTAGTAATTAATTAACAAACATAGTGCATTGTCTTACATCTTTTATGCTGGCTACAGTTCCCAAAATATTCTAGCAAAAAGGAAGGAACGCCCATACTCAAGAAGACATCATCTTCTGAGCTCCGAGGTCTGGATTTGCTGTGTGAGAACCTCAAGGTTGAAATCATATATAATGGTGGCCATGGACACCGCCTTATGCGGCTTCTGCAGCATGTTTCAGTGAATCTGTCGAAGAACAACGTTAAACTCACCAAAGATTCCAGGCTTTCTATGTGGTATTTCGCCTAATGGTTCATGTGGAATTATATGCACATTATAGGCTTCCTTCGCATGCTCTAAATCTCCAGACTATACTTTTGACTAATTTCTAAGTGAACCAGGCCTTTGCTCTATTAACTATATATGCCTTCACTGTGTAATTATCTTGTGGATGGATTCCCTATATCTATGTGCAAAATATCTTGAGCTCCTATGTTTTAACATGCATGTATTCACTGTGTAATTATCTTGTGTATGGATCCCCTAGATCTATGTACAAAATATCCTGCGCCCCTCTGTTTTAACTTGCATGTCCTTCTATGTGGATTCTTGCCTTTTTGTTCTCATGTGGAATTTACTTGCACATTATGGGTTCCCTTCAGATGGGTTCACATGTGGAATTTACATGCAAATAAGTTCCCTTCAGATGCACTAGATCGCAAGCCTATACTTTTGACCAATTTCTAAGTGATGCGGTCTTTGCTCTATGGATTATGTATGGTTTTACTCTTTTTCTCCTTGCTTTTGGTGCCTTTAACACTACATACTCTGTGTATCTGTGGCCCTTGTCTACTTACATGTTTGCTTCTGTGTTTTCCTACTGAAACTGTCTCCAATTATAAAACATTGCAAACTTGAAAAATGCACAGGGAATCACATGTTTTCTTTTTCTTCTCCCTGGGGCTCTTTGGGGTTGGCAGATAGGCAGACTTTGGAAAACTGTACACCAAATCAAACTACATGGATGTGCAAAATATCCTGGGACCTCCGCTTTGACATGATTCCAAATCGTATATCGACAATCTTCCTTCTGACTACAGATGAACTGAAAACTTTGTGCTGACTGCTGACTTCAGACGAACTGAAACTGTCTGGCTTGCTCACCCTCTTTTGTTTATACAATGCACAAGATCTGTAACCAAATCCAGTGTAATTTGAGTGTTTTCTGTTCCAAATTCAGTTGGTTTTCTTATGCAGTCAAACCTTGACATCTGTACAAGATCTGTCTCCATTTTGTCAAACTAATGCCTTAATGAAAAACACTGCTGACTGATTCTGGTGGCTTACTCACCCTCTTTTGCTTCTGTTGGTTTTTTCCGTGCAAACAAACTTTTGACATGTGTTCAAGTCCACTGGAAGGCAAATGTGTGTGATGCAAGGATTTCAGTCGGTGGAACAAAATTTGACGAGAAACAAAATTTGACCTTTTACAACATTTTATCTTTCACTCGTGTGATGGCCCCTGGCAAATCAAAAAGATCAATCACTGGGCCAAAGTGCAGCATTGTTTATTGCTCTATAAAATTTAATTTACCCACATATAAAAGCACGCACATAGTGATATGCAGCATCATAGCCAACATGAGAGAACAAATTTGAACTCCATATGGCTGCAAGTAAGTAACAATAGCCTAAAGATTATTTTGCAAACATAATAACTTTATTCTGCATGTTCTACCATACTAACTTGTTTATTTTCCAAATTTTTTTTGGCAGATATAGAAGATGAAGTTAGTTATGGCACATAAGGTTTGTAAAACCAAAACAAAGATCTAAAAGCCGGTTGTTGTTATATCCATTGAATCAGGATTATTGTGTCATCATTTTCTTCATATTGATATACCATTTGAACAGGTATGATGCTCAGTTTTTTTAAAAAAATAGTATTTTAATTGTATGTAATTGAAAACAAATATTTTTTCTTAGCAATTCAGGAAACCGGCACATCTTTTCTATCAAGAGAGAAAATTTTATTAAAGAAACTCACATCTAGGATCTTTGAAAGACCGTGTTCGATCATTTAGGAAAGACCTGCACTTTTTTTTTGTTGGTGTAGTTGACCATTAATTTCTCTAAAGTCCCATTTGGATCCCTTCTTTTGGAGAAATTGAAATCTACGTAAGAAATTAGGCTATTTGCTTTGGAATTTGAGATTTCACAACTTTCCAAAGTTCACATATATGCCTATCTCAAATTCATAGGGTGGAAGATGAGAAATGGAGTTTATGGATTTTTCTTCTCCAACTCAAATAAAAGACTTTACTTAGCAGATTCTATGGATTTTTCTTCCACAACTATAGTTTACACAATGAATACAAGTCCAAGGATCAAAACAAGGCCTTACAATATTGAAAATTTGCTAACAAATAAATGTCACATCGAAAAAGATCTTTGAAAGACTGAGTTTGATAATTAATGTAACTAGTATTACTCTTTCCGTCCTACAATGTAAGGCATTTTGTTGATCCTAAGCTGATTTTTTTCTTCTAAATTTAACAAAGTTTTTAAAAAAAGTAACAAAATTTCACAACACGAAATTAGTGGCATTAAATACACCAAATTTAATCAAACTTAAATAAGTCTAACAACTTAGGACAAACCTAAAACACCTTTTTTCTTAATCGTGGAATTACACACTATGCATGCATATAATTTAAACAAATTATTAGAAAAAATTGATTTTAATCACAAATGCATCTACTAATTTTGAGTGGAGGTAACATTAACTCATAGGAGACAATGCATCTTTTGTAGTATCAAGAGATAAAATGGTCACATCTTTTTTTATGAAAAAAAAGAGAATGTTTCGGCAGTTTTTATAGGGTGTGTTTTGAATTAAAGTGACTTCAAAGGTGTACTTGACCCGTAGTGAAAAAAATTGCTAACAAAATGTCTAGGTTAGGAAGTGACTTATTCATAACGCCCGCACTACACCACTATCCCTCGAACTCGCTTGATCACTCCCCCACGTGCACCCCCCCCCATCTCTCGGTAACCTCCTCCCCAACTCCGCGGCGTAGTGGCATGGAGGCTTGGGCGGATCCACCGAGGTATGTCCCCATCCTCCTCCTAGATCTATCCGCTAGGGTTCTTGCGAGTTCTCCTTCTCATCTTACGTAACTCTCGACATGACAAGCATACAAAGGGAATGTGAAGGAAGGCCGACTAGAAGGTAGGGATGGTTGGAACGGTTATTGGGCCCTAGTAGCAGTGGAGGTGGTGGCGGGCTGTGTCAAGGCGCAGGCACGCTTGTGGCAGAGAGCTAGAGGGAGAAGGTTGTCACGGAGACGACATGATGGGGGAGAAGGTGGCTTCCATGGCCACGTCTGCAGTCCTAGTGTGTTGTGGCGGAGCCGGGGGGGGTGGGGGGTGGGGAGGGTTGGCGAGGGCGAGGAGTAGAGCACGGTCTCTGGTGAGATTGAAGGTGGTTGTGTGTGCAGAAACGACTGTGGTTTATCTGGCCCCTAAGTTTAACCAAATTTAATTAAACTTAAGTAAATCTAACTCAACACAAACCTAAAACACCTTGTCTTTTTTTAATCCGAAATTATACACTATGCTTGCATATAATTTTAACCAATTATTATCCCAAATTTTACAAAGTTTGATTTTAATCACAATTACTCCAAATCACGAGCCCTTGCCAAAAAAGATAAAATACGTTCAGAAATTGTTTTTCCTCTTGTTAAAAAAAAAATAACAGACTAATCCTCCGTTCTTAGCAATTGGGCCGGCCCAAAATCCTTTTCTCCTCCTCTTCCCCAATTCGTCGTCGCCGTCGTCGTCTCGCCGGCAAGCCTCACCACCGCTCGCGTCGGCGGCGCCCCTTCTCACGGCCACGCCGGCGTCTTACCACCACGGCAGGCTCAGGCTGCGGCGGTCGGACTCGGTAAGCCCCATTATCCGACCGCCCATCGATCTTTCGCCCCGTTCCCGTACCCCCTGACTGGTTTGCTTTCGGCCCTAGCTCGTGAACACCTTTTGATTTCAATCGCCCGATGAGAACATGCTTCTAACTGAGCAAAATGCTTCGTCATTTTTTTTCTGAAATCTTGCGCCGTCATCTAGCAGCGCGACTCTTCTTCTAGTAATCGAGCAGGATTTTGTGGTGTTTAGGGCAGTTTTGCTGCGCCGCTGCGCATATGTCTTTTTGAGGCTGTATTGGTATGCCAAAAATATGGAGTACAGGGTATTGCCTGGCAGGGTATTGCCTGCGCCATCTCCTATGTAGTCTATAATGTCCTACTGTAGGTAGCTTCATTGGCTGTGGGGCTACAGGGTATTGCCTTGCATCTTCACCTTGAGCCACATATATCAGACGAAGATATGTAATGGGACAGGTTAGACCTAAAGGAGGCATAAAACACTGTCTTGATCTGAATTCCGGGCTCTGTAATCTGTTCTTTCAGCCAGCATCATTGTTTTGTTATTAAAATAGAAAGGTTCAACATAATGATATAGGCTGTACATATTGATGAATAAATGGAAATAAAAATCAAATTATTTATTTCAAAATTTAGATGTAACTGTTTGAACGCCTAAGTATATGGAAAAGTACAAACAATGTGTACGTAGTTTCTTGCATCGATGGTTCAAACCATAATATTTAGAGCTGGCATCAATGAAGAGGTTTGTTGAGAGTAGTACAGATGAACTAATATTACGGAAAGAACTAAAACTTACCTCATGCACAGGTACCATCATTTCATGAAGCTGCTAAATGAATAAAATCTGAGGCCAATCTTGAAATAGGATAAGCAGTAAATTCTTGTACACAAAAGGCTAGAGGATCGATTTTTACACAAAAAAAAAAAATATTTAACTTTCTAATTGTTTGTTTTGATGACATAATCTTCCAATGGATTGGGTCAACTATATTAGAAAAAAAATGAGTAGTGGACTAGTGGATGATAAATATAATCTAGGATCAAAAGAGATTACTTTTGTGCTGCAATACGCAAGCATATGGCTATTTTAACTCCAAATTCAATCTTATAATATTTTCCATAGATATGGGGAGGGATGGATTAATTTGACTTGTGTACCGATGCATGATAGCAAAGATGCTGAACACGAGCAGCGCACAGTAGAATCATTGGCATTTGGTGAACTAGTTGCTATCTGAGGCACTCGACAGCCTTATGTTTTGCCTCTTGCTGATTACTGACATATTTTATAGACAGATGTATTTAAAAAGCATGGTAGATTTATGCTATTGAAAATAAGGAATGAAGCTGATACTATGGGCTGTTCAGAGCACTAAAGCTAGGCATAAAAGGATTGTTGAATCACATGCAGAATTTCTTTGATACCTGTTGTCCTGTCCTATTAACTGAACAAAGTAATGCCCAAGTTCTTTGCAATCATCCTATATCTGCAAAAGATACTTATAGTGTTGTGCAGACTCTAGAAACATCATACAAAGAGAACTGAGCTGCACTGCCACTATATATGGAGTTTTTTGTTCAGACCAAGCCTCTGCAAATCTGACCATGCTTCGAATTGAGCATATCTGCCCGATGAGAACATGCTTCTAACTGAGCAAAATGCTTCGTCATTTGTTTGAAATCTTGTGCCGTCATCTAGCAGCGTGACTCTTCTAGTAATCGAGCAGGATTTTGTGGTGTTTATGGATTTTTTCAAGTATATTTATTTATCTATTTGTTTTGCTGGGTTGTTTGGTCTTCTAACGGGTAACTACGCCCGAGCAGGTCACGCTATGGAGCTTGATGATGACTTCAGGCAGCAGGCCCGTGTAATTGGTGTCGTCGATGGATACTTTCGGCCGGCGGCCTGGACGGCTGAGCTCTCTGCCGGACTTCCTCCTCCATACCATCATGTCCTTCTTGAAAGCCCGCAGGCGGTCCAGACATGCGTGCTGTCCACACGGTGGAGGCATCTCTGGCGCCGGTGCCATGCCTGGATATCGACTTTGATGAGTTCAACAAGGCGTCCCCTTCTGATGTTAACCGCAGCTGTCTCTCTCTCTCTACAGCAGCTCTGACAGTGATACCTCTGATTCTGACAGTGACAGCTGGAATGCTGATTATTACGACAAGCACTTCACCAAGTACAAGGACTGGGAGGATTTTGAGGATTTTTTGCGTGACCCTGATGCGCTGCTGTAACATTGCACAACTGGAATCATTCCGCCGCGTATTGTCCGAAACAGAGCACGAAGTTTGGCAATAGACTGGCAGCAGGATGGCTCCGTCGTGCCATGAAATACTGCACCCCAGGATGTTCCATTCAGCAAGGATTGAACTCCGGTTCTTGGCGCCTCAAAAGTCTGCATTTATGCCATGTACTTCTTCATGATACTTTTGTGAAGCGTGTTAGTTCAGTGTGCCGCTCTTTGGAGGATTTGGAGCTGGACGATTGCAGTTGTGAAATTCAGTCAATCACCTCGAACTCGCTGAAGACACTCATTCTGAAAAATTGTAGATGGTGCGGTCTTTCTGAGATTATATCGCCCACACTGAATACATTGGTTATTCATGGCGGCTCAAATACTGATGCCTGTGTGCTTGTTATCTTGTCCCCTGCTCTTGCATATCTGCATCTAGCTGTGGATGTTCATGATTTTTGTGGTGGTGTTTCATTAAACGAGGTGTCATCCCTTGGCAAGGCTTTTATTCAACTTGATGGTGATCAATCCAAGCTTCTTTATAGCATATCTGAATCAAGAAATTTGGAATTGTCGTGTGTTGGGACAACGGTATGCCTTCATTGTCTCTTGCAATGTTCCATGTTATTCGCTCCAATAACATTATGGTACTAATGGTATGCCTTCACTGTCTCTTGCAATATTCCATTTTATGCATTCCAATAACGTTATGGTACTATCTAATGTACTACAGGTGCTTGGTAAGGAACCCAGATTCCAAGAATTCAAGAACTTGAGGAGCTTATTGCTGGACAGATGTGATCTCAGTGATGACTTCGAGACATTGGTATTCTTTCTTCGGGGTTCTATTCTTGAGAAGCTCACTTTGCAGTGCTGCGAGGTATACTGTTGTCTGGTTTTTTACTTAATTAACGAACATAGTGCATTGTTTTACATCTTTTGTGTTGGCTACAGTTCCCAAAATGTTCGAGAAAAAAAAACGCCCGTTCTCAACGAGATCTCATCTTCTGGGCTCTGTGGACTGGATTTGCTGTGTGAGAAGCTCAAGGTTGAAATCATTTATTTTAAACGTAGCTATGGACCCAAGCTGATCAGGCTTCTGCAGCACATTTTGTGAATCTGTCGAAGAACAACATTAAACTCACCAAAGTTAAACATTCTATGTGGCATCTCACCTAATGGTTCCTTCATATGCACTAAATCGCTTAAGCCTATACGTTTGTTTAATTTTAAGTGAAGCAGACTTTTGCTCTATTGACTATATATATGCTATTGGTTTTTACTCTCTTTCCTTACTATGATTGCCTCTGTAAAATATCTGCTTTAAGCCCAATGTGCGGTATTGCTGTGTGTCAGTTTCGTCTGCCCACCATCACTTACATGCACAAAGCTAGATTAGGTTGTTACATACTTTGGGAAACTAGCCCCCCCCTCGCGCCCGCTCCCTTGCACGGGCGGCACGTGGCGAAACCCTTGACCCGCGTCAGTAACCCTCCAAATCTCCGGCGCTCTCCTCCCTTGCGCCCGGCGGAGGTACATGGTTGGGAGGCCCGCGTGGCCTCCGGGGATGGCGGCGAGGCATCTTTCGGCCAAGGCGGACGCCGGTGCGGGAGCGGCCCCGGGCGGTCTGGGCGCCGGTGGTGGTCGGCGGTCGGTACGTGGGAGCGGCGGTTGGTGGCAGCTTTGCATGTCCTGGTCTTTGGGGAGCTGTTTGGTGGCGGAGATCTTTGGTGGCGGGTGCTTTGCCGTCTACCGGGCATCTTGAAGCGGGAGGGAGGCGCGGTGGAACTTCGCGATGGAGATGGATGCGGGACCTCGGCCGGTGGAGTGTGCTGGTGTGTTGGTGAGTAGTTTCCTTTGTGGGTCGGCTTCTGTCTGCGGTGTTTGCTCCGGCGGGGCACCGAGGCCGGGACGTGCCGACGTGACTCCAGCGCGGGGACGGTGACGACGGTGGCGGCGGGGTAAACGGCGCGGTGTGGCGACTCTTTGCGCGGGAGGCCCCCGTGTGGGGCGCCCTGAGTGGTCGACCATTCCGGCCATGGAGGTTGGGAGGGGGTGTCGGCCAAGTCTTCAGCGTCGCGGGCGTTAACCGGTGGTGCTCCTCCTCTTCTTGCTCGCCGAATTGCGGTTTCGGCCGCCTCGGTGGGCTAAGTGGTGGTCGTATGTTCTCGCGGTGCCGTGGCGACATGTAGTGATGTACCGTACCATCTCCTCGCCTGGGCAATTGCGAGGCGGTGGGGAGTCGTTGTTGCTTGTTGTGAGCGTCGCGTGAGGAGGTGTGGATCCGGGCTTAAAGCCGCCATCGACATTTTGCCGGTGGTGATGGTGGCGGCGCTCTTGAGCGCCGTTCTTCCCATTGGGGACACCGTTATGGGGCATCGTTTCTAAAGCATGGAGTCTCGGGGTGAAAACCCGGCCCGCTTTTCGGGACAAGCGATGGCGGCGCCGCCGGCAGATGTTCTCCTTGAGGCGCCGCTTCGTGACTCATCTTACCTTGTGTGGCGGTGAGAGGTGGTCCGGTTGGCCTGTGGCGAGGTGCAAAGAGGGCCCATGGGTGCCGGAGGTCTTGAGCCGGGTGCGCATGGTGCGATGGTGATCTCGGATGGCTGGGGCGGGCGGTGCTCTCTGTGCGGTTTGATTATCCGAGTCCCGGGCGGTGGTTTGGTGGAGAGTGAGGCGGTGGGTGAGGTGGAGGCCCCACGGAGTAGCGAGAATCATTGGTTTTCAATGGTGCCGCGACGGGTTTGTTCCTGGCGATGCAATGTTGGAGCAGGGGGGATCGACACGATCTTGCGTGTGCGGTTTGGGGCGATGGTCCCCGTGGTGGAGGGGTGTTGGTAGCCGCTCGGGCTTGCAGCAGGCTGCGGCACATCGTTGGTAACGACGGCGCAGGCTCCGACGGCCTGCTTTCGACTCTCTCCCAGGTGGTGGTGGTGTATTTTGTGTTGTGTGCTTTGTGTGTCGATGTCCCAATCCGACCAGTCATTGTGGATGGAGGCTCGTGTTGACGACCCAATCCAACCGAGCGAAACTTTTTTTTAATTTTCTCCCATCCGAGTTGTATTGTTGTAACAAGTGGTAGGTGGAGTGATTATCTCCCTAAGTTGAGTTAAGTGGGCGCTAGTGGTGGGCGAGTTGAGTTGATTTGATACCTAGGTGTGCAAGTGGAGTAGGGTACCCTCCACAATTGTATGGTCTTTCTGGCCCGGTTTCTAGTCAAAAAAAACTGGACTGGCACTTGCCTTTTTCTTTTTTCTCGTCTAATAGAAATCGCGGCAAAGCTTTTACCGCCCTTTAAAAAAAAAAAACATATTGGGAAACTGTCTCCTATTATAAAAATATCACAAGCTTGAAAAATTGTTTGGGGAGAGCTTATTTTCTTCTATTTTTGTTCTTCCTGTATCTTCTGCGGCCTAGGCAGAGGTACATAGTTTCGAAAACTATACACCATCTCGAATCCATCAGCTTTTTAGCCACCACTATGCAGTTATCTTGTGTATGGGCCCCCTACATGTATGATCAAAATGTCCTGAGCCCCTTTGCTTTAACATGCATGTCCTTCTATATGGATTCTTGCCTACATGTGGAATTTACGTGCATATTATGTCTTGCCTTCACATGCACTAAATCGCACTTTTGACCAATTTCTAAGTGATGCAGATCTTTGCTCTATTGACTATTTGACTGTATAATGCTATTGATTTTTACTCTTTTTTCCTTGCTTTTGAAGTTCTGATGCTTTTAGCTCTATGTACTCTTTTTTCCTTGACTATAAATGTTCGCTTCTGTGTATGTTTTCCTACTGAGATGTCTCCAATTATAAAACATGTCAATCTTGAACAATGGCACCGGCAATCGCATGTTTTCCTTCTGTTCTTTTCTCCCTGGGGCTCTTAATTGGGACTAGGCAGAGAGCTACATGCTTTTGAAAACTATACACCAATTCAAATTCATCATCGTTTGTCATCACTATGAGATATCTCCTGTGTCGGTCACGCTATGGAGCTTGATGATGACTTCAGGCAGCAGGCCTGTGTAATTGGTGTCGCCGATGGATACTCGGCCGGCGGCCTGGACAGGCTGAGCTCTGTGCCGGACTTCCTCCTCCATACCATCATGTCCTTCTTGAAAACCCGGCAGGCTGTCCAGACATGCGTGCTGTCCACATGATGGAGGCATCTCTGGAGCTCGGTGCCATGCCTGGATATCGACTTTGATGAGTTCAACAAGGCGTCCCCTTCTGATGTTAACCGCATCTGTCTCTCTCTCTCCTGCAGCTACAGTGATACCTCTGATTCTGACAGTGACAGCTGGAATGCTGACTATTACAACAAGCACTTCACCAAGTACAAGGACTGGGAGGATTTTGAGGATTTTGCCGTGACCCTGATGCACTGCTGTAACATTGCACAACTGGAATCATTCCAGCTGCGTATTGTCCGAAACAGAGCACCGAAGTTTGGCAATAGACTTGCCGCAGGATGGCTCCGTCGTGCCATGAAATACTGCACCCCAGGATGTTCCATTCAGCAAGGATTGAACTCCGGTTCTTGGCGCCTCAAAAGTGTGCATTTATGCTATGTACTTCTTGATGATACTTTTGTCAAGCGTGTTAGTTCAGTGTGCCGCTCTTTGGAGGATTTGGAGCTGGACGATTGCAGTTGTGAAATTCAGTCAATCACCTCGAACTCGCTGAAGACACTCATTCTGAAAAATTGTAGATCGTGCAGTCTTTCTGAGATTATATCGCCCACACTGAAGACATTGGTTATTCATGGTGGCTCAAATACTGATGCCTGTGTGCTTGTTATCTTGTCCCCTGCTCTTGCATATCTGCATCTAGCTGTGGATGTTTATAAATTTTGCGGTGGTGTTTCATTAAACGAGGTGCCATCCCTTGGCAAGGCTTTTATTCAACTTGATGGTGATCAATCCAAGCTTCTTTGTAGCATATCTGATTCAAGAAATTTGGAATTGTCGGTTGTTGGGACAACGGTATGCCTCCATTGTCTCTTGCAATGTTCCATTTATTCACTCCAATAATATTATGGTACTAATGGTATGCCGTCACTGTCTCTTGCAATATTCCATTTTATGCCTTCCAATAACGTTATGGTACTATCTAATGTACTACAGGTGCTTCTTGGTAAGGAACCCAGATTCCATGAATTCAAGAACTTGAGGAGCTTATTACTGGACAGATGTGATCTCAGTGATGACTTCAAGATATTGTTATTCTTTCTTCAGGGTTCTCCTATTCCTGAGAAGCTCACTTTGAAGTGGTGCGAGGTATACTGTTGTCTGGTTTTTTACTTAATTAACGAACATAGTGCATTGTTTTACATCTTTTGTGTTGGCTGCAGTTCCCAAAATGTTTGAGCAAAAAGAAAATGCCCATACGCAACGAGATCTCATCTTCTGGGCTCCATGGACTGGATTTGCTGTGTGAGAAGCTCAAGGTTGAAATCATTTATTATAAACGTAGCTATGGACCCAAGCTGATCAGGCTTCTGCAGCACATTTGTGTGAATCTGTCGAAGAACAACATTAAACTCACCAAAGTTTAACCTTCTAATGTGGCATCTCACCTAATGGTTCCTTCATATGCACTAAATCGCAAGCCTATACGTTTGACTAATTTTAAGTGAAGCAGACTTTTGCTCTATTGACTATATATATGCTATTGGTTTTACTCTCTTTCCTTACTATGATTGCCTCTGTAAAATATCTGCTTTAAGCCCAATGTGCGGTACTGCTGTGTGTCAGTTTCGTCTGCCCACCATCACTTACATGCACAAAGCTAGATTAGGTTGTTACATATTGGGAAACTGTCTCCTATTATAAAATATCACAAGCTTGAAAAATTGTTTGGGGAGAGCTTGTTTTCTTCTATTTTTGTTCTTCCTGTATCTTCTGGGGCCTAGGCAGAGGTACATAGTTTCGAAAACTATACACCATCTCGAATCCGTCAGCTTTTTTGCCACCACTATGCAGTTATCATGTGTACGGCCCCCTACAGGTATGATCAAAATGTCCTGAGCCCCTTTGCTTTAACACGCATGTCCTTCTATATGGATTCTTGCCTATATGTGGAATTTGTGTGCATATTATGTCTTGCCTTCACATGCACTAAATCGCACTTTTGGCCAATTTCTATGTGATGCAGATCTTTGCTCTATTGACTATTTGACTGTATATACTATTGATTTTTACTCTTTTTTCCTTGCTTCTGAAGTTCTGATGCTTTTAGCTCTATGTACTCTTTTTTCCTTGACTATAAATGTTTGCTTCTGTGTATGTTTTCCTACTGAAATGTCTCCAATTATAAAACATGTCAATCTTGAACAATGGTTTTCCTTCTGTTCTTTTCTCCCTGGGGCTCTTAATTGGGACTAGGCAGAGAGCTACATGCTTTTTGAAAACTATACACCAAATCAAATTCATCAGCGTTTGTCATCACTGTGAGATATCTCCTGTGTGGATCACCGTACATGTATGTGCAAAATGCCAAAATATCTTGAACCCCTCCGCTTTGACATGCATACCCTCTCAACTTGGAAAACATTGTGCTGACTACAGACGAACTGAAACCGTCCAGCTTGCTCACCCTCTTTTGCTTCAGCAATGAGTTCTGAAATCAAATACCCGTGCAATTTGAGTTTTTTTTTTTTTCAATTTCAGTTAGTTTTCTCATGCAAACAAATCTTAACATGTGTAATTATAAGTGTTCTGGTCGGTGAAACAAAATTTGAGTCCCCAAGAATTCACTAAATTTGAAAAAGGAAACTAAAGAAACCGGTCGATTAACACCTAGCATCGGCGACACTAACCCTAAGAGCAGAGCTATAGTCACGACTCACGAAAGTAGAAAAACAGTAGAAATGACTATTTTTTTTCATATTTACATACTCCTTAATTATTCTTTGCACCCATAAAACAATGCTGCGGTTTGGGCCAGTGATTGTGATAGCATTTGGCAAAGGAAACAGACCAATCACTGGCCCAGACCGCAGCATTGTTTAGTGCTCTACAGAAAGTAATTTATACCCACATATAAAACTCATACACAGCCATATATGCCAAATCACACCTAACAAGGACGCCCCAAATAGAGAGAATAAATCTGAACTCCTTGGTTGCAAGTACTCCCTCTCCCTCCGTTTCTAAAAACATATTCTAGCACAATGTCACGGTTTAGTATCTCAAGTTTAATTAATTATAGATAAAAAGCTATTAATATTTATGTCATCAAATCAATATCACTAGATTCATTATGAAATATAGTTTTTTAATAAATTTAATTCAAATCATAAATGTGAATCATATTTAGTAAGAATTTGATCAAACATACGCTATTTTTGATGGCACACAACCCATAGTTGCATGTTTGTGGAACGGAGTGAGTACACAATAGCATAAAGATTAATTGTTTTACAAACATAACAGAATTTGATCTCTGACTTGATTATCCCATATATTTTTTTTTGGCAAAAAAAAGAAGAAGGTGAAGTTAGTTCATTGCCACATAAGGATCTGTAAAACTGAAAAGAAAGACCGGAAACGAAAACAAGTTGTTGAAAAATCCATTAAACCAGGATAATTGTGTAAAAGTATGATCCCGAAAAATTATATAAAAAATATAGTTCTCAATTGAAAACTATTTTTCTCGGAATTCAGGAGACTTGCACATCTTTTTATATCAAGAAAGAGGGTAATGTTATTCGAAGAAACATTCATTTGTTTAGCAGGTGTATTCTAGGATTCATTAAATAAAGTGCCTTTTATAGGTTTTTCTTTCTTTTTCCTTCAAATTACACGACACAAACACGTCACACAATGTACACACACTCGTCTCTATAAACGTCGTAGTAGACCCTATCTTTATGAGCATATTCGAAAGATCGTGCAAAGCACATCTTGAGATTAACCTCAATTTCTCTTAGAGTAGCTCTAACAGTAACTTAAGCTAATTTCAAACATATTATTTTATACTTTAATACAAGAGAGAGAGAAAACGAAATCACTTGAGTAAAAGCTAGTCTCATACACATATTTCAAAATTACGTGAGTATGTCACGTGGAGCTATTCATGTTATGAGTTATGTGCTAAATTAATACTAGAAGAAGTTATCTTAGAGCTAGTAACTAAGGGGCTGCATTTTGGAACAAAGGAATACAAAACACGGGAATGGTAGGAAATACGTAAATGGAGAAAACACAAGAATAGAGCAAGTGAGAAAACCACATGATTCAAAACAGTGGAATGAAGAACTTTGCTGTTTGGAACAAAAATGTATTTGAACTAAATAAAATCTTTACTAACCGTATTATTATTTCTAGCCTTATTTGGAGTCTTTATTATAATGGGTCACACTAGTTAGCAATTTTTTTAGTACTCCCACCAGTAAATAATTGTTTATTAGTTTTCACCTAATCCTAACTGCATGCGCCTCTCGCCCATCTCTCGATCTGTTCCTCGCGTGTGCCTCCAGCTTCCTGATTGGATTTTCGAGTTCCTGCGTTTTGTGAAGGAGCTCAATCCTTTCTAGAGAAACGGCGGGACTCATTCCTTTATTCCAAACACTAGTGACATCAGCATTCCATTGAAATGAGTTTTTGTTTTTTTATGAAATTTTCTTTGAAAATCCTTCAATCCAAACGGGGCCTAACTCATAAAACTTAAGAAAGTAGGACCTAAGGATAGGAATAACCTAAAACACCTTATAGTATTTTTCAATCGAGTAATTATATACTATGCATGCACAAAATTTTAACTAATTATTACAAAAATGTTATGAAGTTTAATTTTAATCACAATGTATACTAATTTCGAGTGTCGGGATTACTTTAGACACCTCGCAAAACCTCCGTAACAAAATAAAAAAAAAAAAAAAAAAAAAAATCATGCAATAAACAATTGGGCCGGCCCAGAACTGCTTAGCGTTGTGTGTTCCTCTTCCCCGAACCATCCCTCTGTCTCGCCGCCGAGGGTTTAGCCGACTCCTCATCCGCCGAATGCGCCGCCGTCGCCGCCCTTTCGACGGCAGCGTCTCCACCCACGGCAGGCTCAGGCGGAACTCGGTAAGCCCCATTCCCTTACCGCCCATCTTTCGCCCCATTTCCCTTTCTACCCTGGTGAACCCTTCTTGATTTCAATCTTCCGATGAGAACATGCTTCTAACTCAGCGAAATGCTTCGCCAATCTTGCGCCGTCTCCGATCTAGGAGAATGACTCATCATCTAGTAATCGAACAATATTTTGTGGTGTTTTTGTGTAGATGGATTTTATTTCAGAAAAAAATATATATCTTTTTATTTATTTGTACTTCTGTATTGTTTGGGTTCCTTATATTATACTAACGGGGTGAACTGCTCCGAGCAGGGCACGCCATGGAGCCAGAGGATGCCTTCAGGAAGCGCGCCCGCGTAAGTGGTGACGTTGGTGGATCCTCGGCCGGTGGCCCGGACCGGCTGAGCTCTCTGCCGGACTGCCTCCTCCATACCATCATGTCCTTCTTGAAAGCCAGGCAGGCGGTTCAGACATGTGTGCTGTCCACACGGTGGAAGCACCTCTGGCACACAGTGCCGTGCCTGGACATTGATTTTGACGAGTTCCGCAACAAGGCGGCCCCTTCTGACATCTTCGGCTCCGACGATGATACCCCTGATTCCGACAGTGATAACTGGCACAACCACAAGGACTGTGAGCCGTTCACCAAGTACAAGGACTGGGAGGATTTTGAGGATTTTGCCATGACCCTGATGCGCCACTGTAACATTGCACTGTTGGATTCATTCCGGCTGCATATTGACCCAAGCAGAGCACCGGAGAATGGTAGTAGAGTGGCAGCAGGATGGCTCCGTCGCGCCATGAAATACTGCACCACTGATCGTGCCAGTCCGCAGGGATTGATCTCTGATTCCTGGCGCCTCAAAAGGTTGCATCTCTGCCACTTACTTGATGATAATTTTCTGAATCATGTCATTTCAGTGTGCGGTCTTTGGAGGATTTGGAGCTTGACGGTTGCAGTTCTCAAGTTCAGTCAATCACCTCCTGCTCGCTGAAGATCCTGGTTCTGAAAAACTGTCGATGGAGCAATCTTTCTGAGATTATATTGCCCAAACTGAAGACATTGGTTATTGATGACTGCTCAAATAGAGGTGACTGTGTGCTTGTTATCTTGGCCCCCTCTGTGGTGTATCTGCATTTGGCTATGCATATTTTCCAATTTAGGGGTGGTATTTCATTAAACGAGGTGCCATCCGTTGCCAAGACTTTGATTCATCTAAAGGGTCACAGACATTCTTTTATCAAAAGTGAACTTGGCGGCGATCAATTCAAGCTCCTTTGTAACATATCAAATTCAACAAATTTAGAATTGTCGAGTGTTGGGACAAGGGTATGCCTTCACTATCTCTGGCAATGTTCCATTTTATTCACTCCAATACAATGTTACGGTGCTATCTAATCTAATGTACTACAGGTGCTTGGTAAGGAAACCAGGTTCCAAGAATTCAAGAACTTGAGGAACTTATTGCTGGACAACTGTGATCTCAGTGATGACTTCAAGACTTTTTGGTGTTCTTTCTTCAGAGTTCTCCTATTCTTGAAAAGCTCACTTTGCGGTGCTGCAAGGTATACTGTATTACTGTTGTTTGGTTTTTTACTTACTGAACATAGTTCATTGTCTTACATCTTTTATGCTGGCTACAGTTCCCAGAATATTCTAGCAAAAAAGAAAGGAAAGGTCATTCAAAAGAAGGCCTCATCTTCTGAGCTCCGTGGTCTGGATTTGCTGTGTGAGAACCTCAAGGTTGAAATCATATATAATGATGGCTATGGACCTCACCTTATGCAGCTTCTGCTGCGCATTTCAGCGAATCTATTGAAGAACAACGTTAAACTGACCAAAATTAAGTAGTGTTTTTGTTATCCCAGGCCTTCCATGTGGAATTTATGTGCACATTATAGGCTTCCTTCAGATGCACTAAATCTCAAGCCTATACTTTTGACATATTTCTATGTGAAGCAGGCCTTTGCTCTATTGACTACATTTGCTATTGGTTTTACTCTCTTTCCTTGCTTAAAGATACGATTGCTACTGTAAAATATCTGCTTGAAGCCATGTGTGCTAGATTAAGTTCTTACATTTGGTAAACTGTCTGCTATTATTAAAATATCACAAGGTTGAAAAATGGGTTCGGAAATAGGTTGTTTTCTTCTGTTTTTATCCTTCCTGGAGCTTCTGGGGACTAGCAGAGTTGCATACTTTTGAAAAGTATACACCATCTTGAATTCATCATCGTTTTTGTCATCACTGCAGTTATCTTGCGTATGGCCACCCTACATGATGTCTAAAATATCTCGAGCCCCCCCTACATTATGGCTAGCCTTCAGATGCACTAAATCGCAAGCCAATACTTTTGACCATAACGCACAGTCGGAGAACGGTGGAGGCGTCGTTCTCCGTCGTTTATTGCTTGATTACAAGCGGTCGCCGACTGGAATGAATAGGAATAGCTTTTTGGGTTAGAAGTTGTCCCAGAAGGACTTTTGACAAATGAAAAGATGGTGGCGGTGATCCTCGTCGCCGGTGATCATCAGTCTCTCCCGGCGCTGCACCCTCCGGCGCCCACTCTGATGATTTTCGTCCTCACTTCTGCGTTGATCTGATCCGGCTGCGTTCGATGGCTTTGCGGTCTTCAACCTCGTCCGGGCAGAGTCCTGAATGCTGAATTCATCCGGCGTTTTGGGGCCTCCGTCAACTCTTCTCAATCACCAGCTAAGCCTTTCTTCCTTGTCTTATCTGTTGGTCGGTGCTCTTTTCGTCTCAATGAGTTCTCGGTCAGTTTGCTTCTTCAGTCAGTCCTTGGAGGAAACCCTCAATTCTTCCATGTTTCTCAGCTTGGTGATCGGGTTTTTCGCTTCTCGGTTTCTAATGCAAACATTGGATTTCACATCTACAAACTCAAATCTTTCTCTTGTTCTCTGTTCAAAATCTTAGGGGATCATTTTGGTGGCGTGATAACCTAAAGCTTCTGGATTCTTTCAAAGGTATGTCAATGGTAACTGTTATGGATGGTGCCTCCTGTTTCTTTTGGTTAGATTGTTGGAATGGTCAGGTTCTTCAGCATCTATATCCTCAGCTTTTCTCCTATTGCAAAGATCCACTTATCTCAGTCAGAAGAGTTAAATTTGAGGTCAATGATATTGATTTGTTTCACCTGCCCCTGTCCAATGAAGCTTATGAACAATATCTGCAGTTACATAATCTTGTTCAAAATACTCAAATCCAAGATGTAAATGATAAATGGAGTTACATCTGGGGGAGTAATACATTCAAGTCTCATAAAGCTTACAAGCATCTTAGAGGGGTAAATGATGTACACAGGACATATAAATGGTTATGGAAAAGCTCTTGTCAGAACAAAAGAAAGATATTCTTCTGGCTACTTCTAAAAGACAGGCTCAGTACCAGAGATTTACTAAGGAGAAAACACATGCATTTGCCAAGCTATGAGTGTGCTCCGTGCTCCCAACAGGTTGATGAATCATTGGATCATCTTTTCTTTCACTGCTCCTTTGCGCAGGCTTGTTGGAACCTCATCAACATTCAGGTGCCCATGGCAACCCCAGTAGAACAGCTGATGGAATCTTTCAAGGAACAAATCCGGCTTCCTTTCTTTCTTGAAATCATTGTGACGATGTGTTGGGCGATTTGGTCATGTCGAAATAATCTAATCTTCAGAGGTATACCTGCAAGTCTACAACAGTGCAAGATCATCTTCAAGGAGGAATTTGCCTTAGTTATTCTAAGGGCAAAGCAATCTTATCATCCGCAGATAGTTTCATGGCTAGAAGTCTCTGTATAATTTTGCTCATTTTCTTTGTTTCTTTTTTTGTTTCTTGAGGTTGTGTTGTAAGAACCCTTCAAGTTTAAATTCAATAAAGGCACAGTAGGGGTCAAACCCCTCCTGTTTTTCTTCAAAAAAAAAAAAAAAAAAAAAAAAAAAACTTTTGACCATGTTCTAAGTGATGCAGGTCTTTGTTCTCCTGACTATATATGCTATTGACTTTACCCTCTCAACTTGGACATTTCAAATTTTGACATCTCTCTTCTCTATCCCTAGATTCCCTGCTGAATGTTCTACTGAAAACTTCGTGGTGACTACAGATGAACTGAATCCTCTAGCTGGCTCATGCTCTTTTGCTTCTGCAATGCAGATGTGCGATCAAGTCCAGCGCAATTTGTGTGTGTTTCTGTTCCAGTTTCAGTTGGTTTCTCGTGCAAACAAACCTTAACGTGAGTAAGGGTAAGGATTTAAGTCAATGAAACAAAATTTCAGTCCCCAGGAACGCAAATGCAGACGATGTAAGGATTTCAGTCTGTGAAACAAAATTTGACTAAACTTTTTTTAACTAAAATTTGACTAAACTTGAAAAGGCAACCAAAGAAACTGATCGACTAACAACCACATAATTTCAGGCGAATTAGGTCTTGTGTGACATATTTTTTTTCACTCGTGCATTTGGCAAAAAAAAAAAAAAAGCAAACAGATCAATCGCTGGGCCAAAGTGCTGCATTGTTTAGTGCACTTTTTATACCCATGTGAAAAGCATAGAGTCATGCCACACTCATCAAGGCCACCCCAAGCACAGGGAACAAATCTCAACTCCATGGCTGCCGGTACACAAAAGTAGAATAATGATTGTTTTTGCAAAAGTAACAATTTTGTGCTCTCCATGTTCTACCATACTGACTTGCTTATTAAAAAAAAAAAAAAAGAATTTTGCAGATATAAAATATGAACTTCAGTTCATTTGCCAAACAAAATATATGAAAGCAGGTTGTTGGAAAATCCACTGGATTAATTATGCGTCATCATTTTCTTCATATTGCTATAGCATTGAAATAGATGTGATGCCCAAAAAGTAACAAACAAAAGGCTTATATTCTTGTTTGCAATCAAATACCTATGTTGAGTCATGGTGAAAAGTAACATTTTTTTCTCTCGAATGTAGGGAGACCTACGGTGCCCTTTTATTATATTAATAGAGAAAATGTGCACATATTTTATATGAAAAGAGAATGTTATTTGAAGAAACCGTTTATGTTTATTTTTTTTTTATATAAAAAAGTAACTCAGGTGTACTTGACCCTACAGTAGTTTTCAATCATATCAAAAGATCTTTGAAACGCTGAATTTATTCAAATAGCTATTATTCCCTCATGTAAGGTGTTTTGTTTGTTCTAAGTTAAAAGTCTTTTACGTTTATTCAAAGTTTATAGAAAACGTAGCAACAACTTATAACACCAAATTAGTTTCATTAATATGCTAAACTTAAATAAGGCTCACTTAGGATAACCATAAAGCACCATGTATTTTATTTATCGAAGAATTATACACTATGCATATAATTTTAATTAATTGTTATTGTAAATTTAGATGAAATTTACTTTTTATTTTGAACACATCTACTATTTTGAGTGTAGCGATTACTTTAGAGACTTGATATTAAAAATATATATCTATGGTTAGAGCATCTTCAGAGTTCAGTATAGTTTAGTTGCTAAAATAATAGATCTAGCAAGTTAAAAGGAGAAATGACAAAATCTTTGATCCTTCTTCAACGGCCTTCTATAATAGCTTCCTAAATTACCCTCAACCCCTCCAATCCTCAAGACAATTGAAAGATCTCAAGAAACCTATAGAGAAGGTAAAATAATAGGTTTATAACCGAAGCTAGTAAACATTTTTTTGTTGACGTAGAAGAGAGAAGAGAGTTGGACTCTTATTCTAGCATCCTAAGCATGGAAGAATAGGGAGAGGGTATGTGAGCGAGAAGTAAAAAAAGAGAAATGAAGACATGCTATCACATATATAATAATAAAAGATTCAAATATGAGACAATATATTTATATGATTATATGACTTTAAGCAGTTGGCTGCCGACAGAAACGGACTAATCAATCAATCATATGTATATTGTAGCGAATTTCAAAAAAAAAGAATTACAAGCATAACGCAGACACTCACAACATGCACGCACACACGCAAAATAAACCCTACCCCCTATGAGCACCTCCGAAGGACTGGGCGGCCGGCAGATCACGGATTCTCGGTCACCGCCAAGGCGCGCCTGCCGACGGGGAACGCCGCTACCACTTAATGCACAACGCCGGTAAATCGCGGGAAAATCCCAAGAAAGGTGCGAGCACCGGGATTTGAACCCGCGGTGAAAGGTGGCCCCATTTGGGCCGCCCTACCAATTTGGATTTACAAGCCCACCAAAAAAAAAAAAAAAAAAAAAAAAAAAAAGTACATGTAGCCAAAAAGCATCGAGTCAGCAATTGGGCCGGCCCAGAACTGGTCGGCGCTGTGCTCGCTCCTCTTCCTTGCCCCCAAATCGGCCGGCGTCTCGCCGCCGAGGATTCAGGCGACTCCTCATCCCCACTCGAGCAGCCGGCGCCGCTCTTCTGACGGCCGCGTCTCCCCTACGGCAGGCTCAGGCGGCCCTTGGTAAGCCCCATTCGCCTACCGCCCATCTTTGGTTCCATTCCCGAAGCTCTCACTGGTTTGCTTTTGGCCCTCGTGAACCCTTCTTCATTTCAATCTTCCGATGCCAACATGGTTCTAACTCAGCAAAACACAATCTTGCGCCTTCTTGGATCTATTAGCGCTACTCATCTAGTGATTGAGCTGGATTGTATAGTGTTTTGTGTACATGGATTTTCTTTTTATTTTTGGTTTTTGCTGGATTGCTTGGTCGTCTAACTGGGGCTCTGCTCCGAGCAGGGCACGCCATGGAGCCTGAGGATGCCTTCAGGAAGCGGGCTCGCGTAAGTGGTGTCGTCGGTGGATCATCGGCAGGCGGCCTGGATGGGCTGAGCTCTCTGCCGGACTGCATCCTCCATACCATCATGTCCTCATTGAAAGCCCGGCAGGTGGTCCAGACATGCGTGCTGTCAACACGGTGGAGGCACCTCTGGCGCTCGGTGCCTTGCCTCGACATCGACTTTGGTGAATTTAACAACAAGGCGCCGCTCCCTTCTGTCGACATCAAGGCGCCGCTCCCTTCTGTCGACATCTCTAGCTCCGACGATGATAACTCTGATTTTGAGGACTGGGAGCACTTCACCAAGTACAAGGACTGGGAGGATTTTGAGGATTTTGCCCTCACCCTGATGCGCCGATGTAACATTGCACAGTTGGATTCACTCCGGCTGCATATTGACCAAAGCAGAGCACCAGAGTTTGGCGATAGAGTGGCAGCAGGATGGCTCCGTCGCGCCATGAAGTACTGTACCCCAGATCGTGCCATGCAGCTGGGATTGAGCTCGGGTTCCTGGCGCCTCAAAATGCTGCGTCTCAGCCAGGTGCTTCTTGATAATGATTTTCTGAAGCGCGTTAGTTCAGTGTGCAGTTCTTTGGAGCATTTGGAGCTGGACAATTGCATTTGTCACATTCAGTCAATCACCTCCCACTCGCTGAAGACCCTGGTTCTGAAAAAATGTGGATGGCGCAATCTTTCTGAGATTACATCGCCCACACTGAAGACATTAGTTATTGATGGTGGCTCTAATTCTGGTTTCTGTGTGCTTGTTGTCTTGGCCCCTGCTCTTGCATATCTGCATCTGGATGTGCATGTTTTTTCATTTTTGGGTGGTGTTTCATTAAACGAGGTGTCATCCGTTGCCAAGGCTTTGGTTCATCTACGGGGCCACGGACGTGATTATTTTTCTAGATGTAAACTTCAAGGCGATCAATTCAAGCTTCTTTGTAGCATATCTAATTCAGCACATTTGGAATTGAAGGGTGTTGGGGCAACGGTATGCCTTCTGTGTCTCTTGCAATGTTCCATTTTATTCACTCCAATAATGTTAGTGTGCTATCGAATCTAATGTACTACAGGTGCTCGGTAAGGAACCCAGATTCCAAGAATTCAAGAACCTGAGGAACTTATTGCTGGAGGATTGTGACCTCAGTAATGACTTCAGGACATTGGTATTCTTTCTTCGGAGTTCTCCTGTTCTTGAGAAGCTTACTTTGCGGTGCTGCAAGGTATACTGTTTTTTGGTTTTTAACTTACTTAATGAACATAGTTCGTTGTCTTACATCTTTTATGCTGGCTGCAGTTCCCAGAATATTCTAACAAAAAGAAGGAAACGCCCATACTCAACAAGACCTCATCTTCTGAACTCCATGGACTGGATTTGCTGTGTGAGAACCTCAAGGTTGAAATCGTATATGACCATGGCTCTGAACGACGTCTTATCAGGCTTCTACAGCGTGTTTCAGTGAATCTTTCGAAGAACAACATTAAACTGACCAAAGTTAATTAGTTTTTTTTATCCCAGGCTTTCTATGTGGCTTCTCATCTAATGGTTCATGTGGAATTTATGTGCACAATATAGGCTCCCTTCAGAGGCACTAAATCGAAGCCTACTTTTGACTACTTTCTAAGTGAAGCAGGCCTTTGCTCTATTGATTATATATGCTATTGCCTTTTACCCTTTTTCCTTGATTAAGGATGGGATTGCCTCTGTAAAATATCTGCTTTGAGCCCTATGTATTGTCAGTGTCTGCTGTCTACTTACATGGACAAAGCTAGATTAAGTTCTTACATATTGGGAAACTGTATCCTATCATAAAAGATGAAAGTTTGAAAAATGGGTTCGGAAATTACTTGTTTTTTTTGGCCTTCTGAGGAATAGGCAGAGGTACGTACTTTCGAAAACCATACACCATCTTGAATTCATCAAGGTTTTAGCCTTCACTGTGTAATTATCTTTGTTAGTGTATATGTGTAAAGGCCCATGTGGCTAGGCTATGAGGCCCATGTACCGGAACTATATTGCTCCACCCTTTCAGGGTTTGGAGGAACACACAATTATTCTCCAACATGGTATCAAGCTAGGATTTTCTCTTCCCCTTCCTCCCGGCCGCCGCCCGGCAGCCCATGGCAGGCGGCTACCGGCGCCGCCGCCCTCCGCGACCGCCGCTTCCCTTTCTCTCCCTCCTCCTCCCTTCCCCTTCCTCTCCTACGCCCGATGCCGCTCGGGGCCAGCGCGGGGCGGCTCCCTTTCCGTCGCGACCCCGCGACCTCCCTTCGGCAGCGAGCGCGGCCCATGGGCGCTGGCGCAGCTGGCCTGGGCACCGCCGGTGCTCACCCGGCCGCGGGCCCTCCTCCCCTGCGCGTTCTCTCTCCCTCGTAGCGGCGGGACCCGTGACGGGCGGCGACGCCTCGGGCGGCGGCGAGTGGCGCGGCGGCCGCCTTGTCGCGCGGCGGGAGCCCCGCCCTTCCTTCCTCCTCCTCCGGTGGCAGTACGCGGGAGCTTCGGCGAGGGCCTGGTGACGCCGCCCGCCGGCCCCAGTACCGCCGCCGCCGCCGCCGCCGCATTCTTGGCGGGCGCGGGCGCGCGGAACGTGGCCCGTGGACCGCCGGCGCAGGGGGTGCTCTCGCTTCCGCTGGCGAGGGGCGGGGGGCCTCCCGCTAGCCGCTTCTTGAGGGCGCAGGGGCCTCGCCCGTCCTCGCCCCCTAGGGGCCTGATACGCCATCTCACACCGCTCCGCCCCCTGCGCCCTTCGTTTCACCTGCTTGGGACGGTGCTCGTGGGGCTTCGGCATGCCTGTGGAGGATGCACCCCTCACGGCGGCGGCTCTTCGCGGCAAGGCCGTCGTCGATGGTGGCTCGGGGCGCGACGGGCTTGCCCGCGCTCTTCCCCGGCAACAAAGGTCCAAGCTTCCAGCCGGCGCAGCGTGTTGTCTTCTTTTTGCCCTCGCTTGGGAGCGGCGAGCGCCGATGCTCTCACTCGCCCGGTGGCCGGCGGAGCGGTTCTGCTCGGCCCCCTCCCGCCCCACCCCGTCTTGCCGAACACGGCGCCACCTCCTCCTCGGACCGGCACGCCACCCCGATGCCCTCTCCGCCGCGCGCCGACCCGGCCGATCCATGGTCGCCTTCCTCCACCTCCGGGCCGCCGGCGTCACCAACGCGTCAAGAACCCGGTCACCGTCGTGCTTTCGACTCGCGCACGCACACCTCCTACGCTCGTTGGCGTGATCGGATGCTCTCTCGGCGGCGTCGCTCGCCATCGGCGACCGCGCCCCGCCTCGACACACCCTTCAAGCGGGCGCGGGATGCGGCGTGCGGCGCTTGCCGGCGTCGCCTTTGTCTTGGATTGTTGGGACCATCTCCCTCGACGGTCGAGGACCTTGTCGGGCTGATTTCAGCTTCTAGCGCGTGATGGCGGCTTCGCCATCGAGGGCACTTCTTGACGCAGCGAGGCCGGTCTCTCCATTCGAGGCCGACTTAGGTGCCTTGTAGCCAGGGGGACCTCTACGCTAGCGACTACGCACTTGCCGACAAATGAAGACCAAGGCGATGCCCTCCGTGACATTGGGTACCCGGCTTGACGACCGCGTCGGTGCTCAACCTCTGCGAGGCCTCAATGGTCGGTTAGCGCGCTGCGGACTTGGATCACCCGTCGGACACCGTTCCCCACCTTCTGCAGTCGGGGCGACCTCGTCCTTGAGGAGCTCAGATGGGGCCCGTGCCACCCGCCCTCTCCGGCTCTTCGTCCTCACCGGTTGCTCGCTCTTCTACCTCCGTGCTCGTCGGCTGCCCCTCCTCCGGGCCCGGCGGGGGGGGGTGGCCGTGGTGGTCGTCGTCGTCGCGGAGGCAGCGGTGGCGGCGGATGGCGATCTTTGGCGCGGCGGCGGCGAAACACGCCCGGTCCGGTCGTCCAGCGGCCCTACTCCACTCTCGCTCGCTTCCGTTCCGCGGTGTGCGGTGGCCACCTTCAACAACCCATGGTCGAGGCGCGCATCTCCATGTGGCGTTCGGGGGCCGAGGCCGAGCACTCGACCTCCACTCCGGCCGGCCGCCATGTACTCCGGCGTTCCTCGTACCCGGCGTTTGGACTCCTCTGCTCCGCTGTCCGATCTGGCCCGGGGTGGAACGAACGATCGGCCCGATCGCCGGCACCATGGGCACGACACCGCCGGCCCGAGTGGATTGGCGACTCGGGTGCCTCCTACCACACCACTCGGGATCTTTGGTATACTCGACCCTTCGACCTCCCCACCCTTCTGTTCTTCTTCTATCATGGTGGGGAATGGTTCTGTCTTCCGGTCACCTCGTGGGCTCTGCAGACTGGTCCTTTTCGTCTTCGAATGTTCTTGTTGCTCCTCGGATGGTCCACAATCTTCTTTCTATTCGTCGGTTCACTTGGCGATAACTCTTGTTCTCGTCGAATTTGACACTTTCGGTCTTATTGTGAAGGATTTGGCTTCCCGACGCCCTCCTCGATGTGTGAGAGCACGGGACCCTTTACACTCTTTCGCCTTCCGTCTTCTAGCCGCTGCTCTTGCCGTGGACGCCGTCTTCTACCATTCGCACCGCCGGCTTTTTCGGTCATCCCGCCGCGCGTTTTGGCTCGGCTTCGATCGTGAATGCGGACATATCTTGTACTCGTACTCATGCCGTGCATCTTTGTCATGCGTGTCGGCTCGGTCGTCATGTTAGACTACCTTTTTCTTCTTCTTCTTCGCGTGCCTTACGCATGCCTTCGATCTTGTACAATCGCGTGATTTGTGGACCTCTCACCATTCCAGAGCATTTACGGGCTCAAATATTATCTGGTGTTGGTTGATGATTTCTCCCATTACTCTTGGACTTTTCCGTTTGCGTGCTAAGTCCGAGGCGTTTCCCACCCTCCTCCCTTCTTTGCACGGGTGTCCACTCGATTCGGTCTCACCGTCAAGGCGTCGGTCGCGACAACGGGCGTGAGTTCGATAACAACGCCTCTCGTTCTTTCTTCCTCTCTCGCGGTGTTTAATTTGCGCATGTCTTGTCCGTATACTTCTTCCCGAAGCGGCAAAGGTTGGCGGATGATCCGCACCGAACGATACGATATCATGCGCACTATTCTTCTTGAGGCCTCTCGCCCCGGCGGGGCGAGAGCCTCCACCGCCACCCACCTACTCAACGCCTTCCGTCCCTTTGCTTGTCTGCTCCCTCCACACCACGCCCTCTTCGGGTTCCCCTCCTACCTATGCTCACCTCAGGTGTCTTCGGGTGTGCCTTACCCAAACTCTTGCCGCCCTTGCTCTCCTCACAAGTTGGCGCCCGGCTCGACAGTGTGTGTGTTCCTAGGCTACTCCACGACCATAAGGGGTACCGCCGCTACGACCTTTCCTCCCACCGAGTCCCTCATCTCCCGCACGTTGTCTTGACGAGTCGGATTTCCCCTACTCCACTTCTTCCACCTTCTACCCTTTGCTTGTTTGAGTCCCTATTTCTTCGACCCGGTGGTTCAGCCACGATTACAACCGGCCTCTTTTCTGGTACTCCGGGCTCCCCTGCTGCGCCACGCGGCCCCCGGAGCCCCCTGCGCGCACGGCGCCCCCGGCGCCCACTGCGCCCATAGCGGCCCCGGCGCTCCCGGGCTGCGCCCGGCGCCCGGCGTCCCGGCGCTGCGCCACGGCGGCACCGAGGTGCGCGCCCGGCGAGCGCGCCCCCAGCCCTTCGCCGTTCCCGTTTCGCCGGTCGGACCCGGCGGTAACAGTGAAGCGCAGGCACGTTGATGTCCAAGGCCCTAGCCGTTGCCTTCGGACCCGACTCCGGCCTCCTCCGCCACCGACCCCACCCTGACAGTCCGTGGTTACCCGTGGTATACCACCAGCGATCGTTCGGGCCGAGACCCGTCACACTCACCCGATGGTGACTCGCCATGGGCGGGGGTTCTCGTCCTGCGCGGCCCTCTCCCGCTACCGAGAGCAGTCGCGGTCTCTCCGATTCTTTCCTCATCGTACAGCATTGGCGGATCCTAATCTGGCGGTAGCGATGGAAGAGGGAGCATGAGGCTCTTCTTGCCAGCCCGGGCGTGGGACCTTGTGCAGCGTCCGTGCCTAAGTGGCAATGTGGTCCTGAGCAAGTGGATCGGGCGCGCATAAAGCGTCGGGCCGGCGGCGATCTGGGCGTTACAAGGCTGGCCGGGTACGGAGGCTTCACCCGGCGCCGGGGGTTGATTATGATGAGACCGGTCCCGTTGGTCAAGCACCGCTACGGTCGCGCCGCAGTCCTATCACTTGCTCTCTCGCTCTTGGCGATTGCATCGGCTAGATGTCAGAATGCATTTCTCCATGGCACCTTGTCCAGAGAGTCTGCAGCCGGCCGGCCCAGGATTTTGTCGATTCGATCGGCGTCACGGTTTGCCGGCTCAACAAGTCACTATATGGTGCGGCGGGCTCCTCGTGCTTGGTACTCGGTTTGCCACCTACCTTCTCACCTTGGGGTTGAAGAGGCCAAGTCCGACACTTCTTTGTTTGTCTATCGCCACGTGCGAGGCGCCTACTCCGCTACTCTATGTTGATGACATTGTCCTCCGCGACCTCGGCCGCGGCTTCTCCGGCGTGTCATATCGCCGGCCTTGCGGCGGGAGTTTGCCATGAAGGATCTTGGTCCCCTTCACCACTTCACGGGGGTTCTTTGTGGAGACTTCGCCCTTGGGGTTGTTCTGCACCGGCGGCGGTATGCTCTACCCGGACATCCTCGGCGGCTGAGACAGCGGCGTGTCACCCCGTGCTACTCGATTGATACTCGGCGAAGCTTCTGGCGATGGAGGCGACCTGTGGCGGATCCTACGCTTCCGAGTTTGGTGGTGCCTCGATTACCTCACCTTCACGGGCTCGACATCGCGTATGCCGTTCGGCAGATCTGTCTTCACATGCATGATCCGGGCATCCCATCTTGCTTTGCGATGAAGCGCCTTCTCCGTTCGTGGGCGTGTTGACTCGGCTTTGATGATCCACGGTCTCCCTCCGAGCAGGCTTCGTCGTCTGCACCGACGTGGACCGGGCGAGCTATCCGGACACTCGCCGCTCTACCTCTGGGTATGCGTCTTCCTTGGCGGCAACCTCGTCCCTCGGTCATCCAAGCGGCGGCCGGTTGTCTCCGCTCGGTGCGGCGTCTGCCGGGGCTGTTGCGCGGCGGTGTGGCGGAGGCCTCCGGCCGTCGACTCTTCATTGAGCTTCCGCGGCCCACGACAAAGGCCACACTTGTCTTGTGACAATGTCTCCGCCGTCTACCTCTCCACCAACCCGTTCAGCATGTCGTACGGACGAAGCATGTGGAGATCGACTTGCACTTTGTCCGAGACTTGGTTGCCATCGCTGTTCGGGTGCTCCATGTACCGACCACCTCGGTTTTGCGACATCTTCACCAAGGGTCGCCCTCATCGACCTCTCTCGAGTTCGATCCGGCCTCAGCGTCGCCCGGTGGCTAGTTGTGACCGCGAGGGGCCTGTGTGTGTTGATTTCTTTCATGTCGATCTTGATCTCCATTGCGCCCGGTAGTTCGGGGCGCGGGGGATGTTAGTGTATATGTGTAAAGGCCCATGTGGCTAGGCCCATGAGGCCCATGTACAGCTAACTATATTGCCCACCCTTCTAGGGTTTGGAGGAACACACAATTATTCTCCAACAATCTTGTGTATGGATTCCCTAGATCAATGTGCAAAATATCTTGAGCCCCTCTGTTTTAACATGCATGTCCTTCTATGTGGATTCTTGCCTTTTGGTTCTCATGTGGAATTTACTTGCACATTATGGGTTCCCTTCAGATAGTTTCACATGTGGAATTTACATGCACAATGAGTTCCCTTCATATGCACTAGATCTCAAGCCTATACTTTTGACCAAATTCTAAGTGATGCAGCCTTTGCTCTAATGATTATATATGATTTTAGTCTTTTTCCCCTTGCTTCTGGTGCTTTTAACACTATGTACTCTGTGTATCTGTGGCTCTTGTCTACGTACATGTTTGCTTCTTTGTTTTCCTACTGAAATTGTCGTCAGTTATAAAACATTGCAATCTTGAAAAATGCACAGGGAATCACATGTTTTCTTTTTTCTTTCTCCCTGGGGCTCTTTGGGACTTGGCAGATAGGTACAGACTTTGGAAAAACTGTACACCAACTCAAACGACATGGATGTGCAAAATATCTTGGGACCTCCGCTTGACATGATTCCAAATCGTATATTGACAATCTTCCTTCTGACTACAGATGAACTGAAAACTTTGTGCTGACTGCTGACTTCAGACGAACGGAAACGTCTGGCTGGTTCACCCTCTTTTGTTTCTACAATGCACAAGATCTGTAACCAAATCCAGTGTAATTTGAGTGTTTTCTGTACCAGATTCAGTTGGTTTTCTTATGCAGTCAAATCTTTACATCTGTACAAGATCTGTCTCCATTTTGTCAAGAAAAACACGCTGTGAAGTCTGCTCGAGAGAAAAAAAAAAAAATACAGAGGAACTGAAAAGTTTGAGTTGACTGCTTACTGATGCTGGTAGCTTGCTCACCCTCTTTTGCTTCTGTTGGGTTTTCCGTGCAATCAAACTTTGACATGTGTTCAAGTCTTGTGGAACGCAAATGTGTGTGATGTAAGGATTTCAGTCGATGCAACAAAATTTGACGATAAATTTGAAAATTCAACCAAAGAAACAGAGAGTTTCAGGCGAAATTGGTCTTTCTTTTACAACATATTTTATCTTTCAGTCGTGTGATGGCCCCTGGCAAATCAAACAGATCAATCACCGGGCCAAAGTGCAGCATTGTTTAGTGCTCTGTAAAAAGTAACTTACCCACGTATAAAAGCACGCTCACGGTGATATGCAGCATCGCAGCCAACATGGCCACCCCAAAACACAGAGAACAAATCTGAATTCCATTTTGTTGCAAAATTAAACAACAATATCCTAAAGATTATTTTTGCAAACATAATAACTTTGTTCTGCATGTTCTACCATACTGACCTGTTTCTACCATACTGAAGTTAGTTATGGCACATAAGGATTTGTAAAACAAAAAAAAAAAAAAAAAAAGATCTAAAAGCAGGTTGCTGTTATACACATTGAATCAAGATTATTGTGCCATCATTTTCTTCACATTGATATACAATTTGAACAGGTATGGTGCCTAGATTTTTAAAAAAAACAGTATTTTAATTGTATGTAACTGAAAAAAATCTTAGGAATTCAAGGGACCTGCACATCTTTTTCTATCAAGAAAGAAAATGTTATTGAAGAAACTTTCATCTAGGATCTTTGAAAGACTGAGTTCGATCATTCAGGAGACCTGCACATTTTTTTTCTTTAAAAGGTGTACTTGACTTTGAAGGGCCATTTAGATCCCTTCATTTTGGAGTTATTGGAATCTACTTAAGAAATGAGGCTATTTCTTTTGGAATTTGAGATTAACTTTTCAAAGTTCACTTGTAAGCCTATCTCAAATTCACGGGGTGTGATATGGGAAATGGATTCTTCTTCTTTCAACAAACTTGTAGACTCTACTTAATGAATTCTCTGGATTTTTTTCTTCCACAACAATAGTTTAATTACACAATGAATTCAATTCCAAGAATCCAAATAGGGCCTAACAATATTGAAAAATTGCTAACAAACCAATGTCATATCGAAAGATCTTTGAAAGACCGAGTTTGATCATTAGTGTAATTAGCATTACTCTTTCCATCCTAAAATGTAAGGCATTTTGTTTGTCCTAAGAGCAAAACTCCTCGCAGTTTCCCATTTATAGTTTGGCAATAAAATAAATTAATCAATATTCAAGTATTTTTATTAATAAAATAAGTCATGACAAAATAAAATTATGTTTATATAAAAATTTGAATAAGGCGAATGATCGAATAATATGTGCGGAGTTGAGTACAAAATGGCTGATGGGGCCGGAGAGAGTATGTTATCGTATTTGTACTTGCTAAGGCCTCGTTCGGTTGCGATTGGAATGGCCCGGAACGGCCTTGATTCCTGAGTGGAACGAAGTGGCCCGTTTTCAAATCTGGTCCGGCCTGGAATCGCTGTTCGTTTCCGCCGGCCCGGATTGGAAACGGCCCGGTTCAACCTCTTTTCCCGGCCTTCCTGGCCCGGAACGAAACCACACCCCGGACCCTCAGGATCCATTCCTCGCGTGCGTGCGGGCGATGCCAAGAAAGCCGCAGCGTGCGGGCGGCTGGCGGCTGGCAGGCGGCGCGAGAAGACGGTGCGGCGGCCCGGCGGCACACCGACGGCGACGGCGACCGCGACCTCCTCCCATCCGCCGCCTTCTCTCCGGTACCATCCGACCTCCTCTTCTACTCTAGGGTTCTTGGGATTGGGATTGGGTACTCGACGCCGGCGGCCGTGGGTTTCACGTCGACCGCGACGGACGGGAGGGACGACGCTGTATCGCGGCGTCCAAGTGCCTGCACGAGGAACTGCAGGAGTGCGAACTTGAAGAAGCAGCAGCAGGATGAAGAGAAGGACTCGTAGATCAGGCCAAATAGACGTGTGTGATTAGTAGCGGAACAAGCTGTACTTCTTATCTTGTTCGTGATTGCTGCTTCTTTTTGCAAAATCTTTATCTGGTTCTTCAGTCTTCACCGTCTTGCAAAAGCCCATGTTTCAGTTCTGCAGAAAAATAAAAGATGTGCTATGTGCATATATTGTGACTTTTTCTATGTATAATGCAAGCTGTGTCAAGATCTCTTAGCTAACTGCATTGGATCGAAGAAATAATATAATGGTAGGGGCTGTTGAAGGTACAAAGTCTTATAATCGACAGCTTGATTGCTGAGAACAAGAGTTGCTAGGAGTATACACACACTTGCACGGTCTATATACTGCTAGTAGGAGTACTAGTACTGTTTGTTTCGAGTTTGGGATTTTGGGATGCATTATTATGTCTTTATGCATGCATGCATATATCTGCAGCTCTAACCTGGTGCTTGAAATTCTGCTAATTTCGTTATGCAATGGGAGAATTGTGCACATTTTAGTTCCTAAACAGAGCATCTGTTTGTTAGCAAATGAGTTCCACTTTGTCTGTCAGGAGCAAAAGGAATAGACTGTCCATCATTCACATTCCGTATGTGTGATGACTGAACCTACAAACATAATAATCCTCCTGCGTAGTTCTAATTCTAATGCTGAATATGTTTGCTCATACGGCATATGAGAAACAGAACTCTTGCCTGAGTCTATCTAGTCCAGTCATCTTCTGTTAAGAAGAACATCAGCATGCCCTACATTGCCTCTTTATGTTACCGGTCAAGGTCACTTTATTTTATTGGACCTTTCATGCTTAGGGAATCATATGTAGTCTTTTAATGAGAATGCATGAACTAGCGTAATAAATCATCCTTAGTTCTAGAAATGAAAATTGCACAGAAATACATCTCTACTGCTTTGCAAATAGACCAGTAATGTTCTGTTTTGGCACATGCTATTTTTGGACCACATGTAGACTATGGTTTGCAAATAGGAGTATGTGTGTGTTTGTGAGTTCGGCTGGCCTTTTTGTTTTGGACAAAGTTTGTCTTTGTATATTGACTTCTTGTACTTGTGCTTTTACTCAGATTGTACCAGCACTTCCTAGGGTCGGTGAAGACGAGCCGCCTCCTTCCTGGGACCCTGTTTTGACACCAAAAGGTACTTTTCTCCCTCTTATTGCCCTCTTCTATATTGCTGCCCTGTTCATCAATAAATATATGATTGTCCTGTTCTTTTGTTATATAGTAAACCAATGAGTATGACTTCGAGAGACCGTGTTAGAAAGAGGAGGGAGGAAGAGGATGACGACATGATGCTCTTTTTTCTCCCTGGCCTTTCTCTTTTTGTATTCTACTAACCGAGGAGGGAAAAGGAACAACGTCATGGCCCTGAGGAATCGGGCGAGGAGGAGGTCCGCCGGTTGCTTCAAGGACACGTGAAGAACTGTTTGGTAGCTTTTCGGATGGCCCTGTTTAGTCAACTGCTGTCAAGTACTTTTTTTTTTTTTGTACAGTTACCTCAAAGCTTTGTTCTTGTGCACATTTATTCCGCTTGTTAGTTCTGTAGACTTGAACCTGAAGGTTATCTGTTGGTAGTATTTACTGGTCACATGAAAATAATGGTTCAGTAGATATCTTTCTGTTGGTTGCTTGCTTCTGATTATCTTTCCATTAAGAACTTTCTGCCTTTTCTGTAAGTCGTTGGCTGTGAAAGAATTCTGAATCTTGTGGCATCGACCACTTTCTATCTGTTAGATGCATCAAATTTAGGCATGATGAGCATGACAAGTTCAGGAGATGTTTTGCGACATGTTTTGAATTGGCTTTGTTTTATTGATTACACATGACAACAAACAACTTCATTGATTTTGACAACAACTCTTGTTCTATTTCTTTGCAGCACACCAACGGATTCAGCAAGTGAAGAGCAATACAGTTTGTCAGTATCTTTTGGCTTTGGGCGTTGGATCAGTTTAGTTGCAAAATTACATACACTAGAACAGCTTTTACAATTCTGCAATCTCTGCAAAGCAATGAAGGCATTGGCCTGTAACAATGTTTGCTCTCTCCAATTCTGCACTACAAATGCTCACGTGGATCATAAGTGCCATGATTGTTAGTTGTAATTTTTACACAATTACGTTTTGGATTTATGCACTTTGGGCGTATTGAATCTGTGGTGTGCTGTTACTAGTGAGTGCAGCTACTATTAAATAGTATATTAGTTTAAATATTGAATCTGTGATTGGAATGGTTCCTGCCGAACGTCCTTTTTGTGGGATTGGAATGGTTCCTAGAGAGTATTGGAACCAAGTCTGGATGACTGGAGCTGAGTGAAACGATGGGATCCACTTGATCCTGCCCCTGAATGGATCCTTGACAGGAATGATTCCTGAGCAACCGAACGAGCCCTAAAGGATTCATCTTTGTGTGATTAATATAAGTTGAATTTTTCTCAAAAAGTTAATTAAACAAACCGTGGAGCTTATCGGGCTTATTATCCGCTCGCTAACGGGTTCGAACGGCGCATTTGGAACCCACGAGCCTGCATTTTCGAAATCCGCGCCCATCCTTTTTTTTTACGGACTTTTTTTTCCCTACGGCCGCTACCTCGTCTCTTCCGTGCCCGTTCGGCAGGTCCTCGCCGGCGCTTCCCCTGCGTCGCGCCTGACGGTAGTGGTGGTGGGGGAAGGGGGCGGGGCCCTCGCTGCCTTTCCCCTGAGCCGCGGCAGGTGCTGTCCTCGCCGGCTCGCCCTGTGCCGCGGCGGCAGGCTGTGGGTGCGGGTGCGGTCGCCGCCGCCGCCGCTTTCGCTGTTCCGGCGGCCGCAGAGGACCGCTCGCGCTATCGGTGATTGGAGGATCTGCTGTTGCTGCTGTTCTTCGTAAGTGTAATTTCGTGCTCCTGTACTATTTTTTTTTTTTTTTTATTCGCTGATTTGCCGAACTGTTTTGCCTTTGTTTGGGCGCCGATTGTCACAGAAGGGAAAGGAGATTAGGGCGGTTGGGGGGGTGGGGCGGGAGGTTGGGGTGTGCTCCTTTGCCCGGTCTTCTCCCCAATGGCCGCAGCTGCTGGTCTGTTTTGTCTCAAATTCCTATGCGGCCCAGGCACCCAGCCATATGTTTAGGTTTGTTCATGTACCTTAGCTCCATGAGTTTGTTTTGGATCTATTCAAAGCATGTATCATGTACTTTGTTAGTCGTATAGCACCATTGCACGGTTGTTTGCAAACTTCCACTGTTTGGTAACTGAATGTGCTCAAGACAATGCCACTTGCACCTGCTGTGCTTTTCAACTGGAAGTGCATTTACTTTGGGGCAACTTCTTTTCATAGTTATAAAAATCACAATGTGTGTTGCCGATTCATATATATATTTAAGCACGTTTCAGAACTAGAGTTTCTTTTATCCATGTTGAAAGGCTCTAGCCAATGTTTATTTAGAGCTCTAGATTGTGATGCCTTGTATTATTCTTCCTGTTTGGCGATTTCTACTGTCACTTAATTTTTTGTCCTTGTTTTCTTTGTTTCTGGTAGCCCTAAGCATTTTGAGGTGGAATTAAATGTGACTTGGGAGTTGAGGAATCAGGAGTACTAGATGTCAGATTATTTGCCTCGTATAATAGTCTTTTGATGGTGTGTCGTTGGAAGTTGATGTGGACTATTGTGGACTAGGACCTTTTTGTGCTTTAGGCACTTGCTTGTTTGTCCATTCTCTGTGGTTCACCCTGGTGTTATTGTTTGTTGCTGTGCTCGGCTGGCTTTGTTTCAGTAGTGGCTGCAGCTGTTGTTGTTTGATTTGTCTTTGCAAGGGCAATTTCTTACGATTGTAGCGGCAGCTGCTGCAGCTAGCACTAACTGGTGTTTTTTAAAAAAAAAAAAATTATTGATTTCAGATTTTTTTATTTTTGCAGTGTTGTGATTTTCTATCTTTGACGATGTCCTTTCAAGGAAATGGTTGTTCGGACAATTGAATGTCATTTGCACTGAATGTGTAACAGTAGATTTCTCTGAATTTGGTATGTCTAAGATTGTCTGTAGGTATGTCGATTTGGTTTGGATTTTTTATTTATTTTTGTGTGTTGCAATGTTAAGTTAGATGCCAATTTCTGGTATACTCATGTGAGTGGACAGGTTTTAATTTTAATGAAAATTCCTTTGTGATCATTATTCAGATTGCTCCAGTCAGACACTGGCTAGGTGGATTGTGTCTTTCAAGGTCTATAGGTCTGTAGGTATGATCATTATTGTAACACTGTGTTTTTGTGTGTGGATAATTCAGACATTTTAGCTGCTCTGTGCTCTGTGCTTTATTTATTGCCTCAAAAAACATGCCTCACCTCTGGCAAGCAGAAGAGGAAGATAAATAGTGGATAGCTTTGTAGTCTGGATGGGGAGTATGGATTTGGATTTGGATATTCTATTGGTCAGGTGGCCACTCATACCCGGGAAGGGATTTGAAAGCCAAAGGTCATGGGATAGTTCCTCTGTGAAAAGGGCAATGGGGAAGTTGTATGTATAGTTGATTTGAGGAACTAATGGCGTCTCGTATACATGAATACAATGATTGAATGACTCCTGCTGTAGATAGTCACTAGGCAGCAGCGAAGCAACTATGAGGATGGATCAGATTCAGCTAACTATCGCAGTCCCTTTTGATCTGTAACTGCAACTAATTTGATTTGTAACTGCAACTAATTAATCTGATCTATTTGCCATGTATGATCTGAGGATGGTGGCATCATTATGCATTGTGATTTATGAATGGATGAATGAATTTGCGTTTTGGATCTTGTTTGATATTGACTTGTGTTATACAAATTTGACTGATTTTTGCTTGTTGTATGTGTCAGATTTTTTCCTGACGTGTGGCATCGTTTGATTCGTTGAAAAATTGACAGATTTCAGGTTGACAAATATGTTGACAGACAACCCAAGAAAATACTAGTAGAATTTTTTTTGTTAAAAAATAGGCACATGAATCCACCGTATATAGCAAAAAAAAAAGGAATAAAGACTCAGACTCAACAATTGGGCCGGCCCAGAATTGCTCTGCACTGTTTTGTCGTCTTCACAGGGTACTCTTCCCAGTTTGGGCAGCCGGCAGTGCCCTTCTGGCGGCCGCGTCTCCCCTCCAGTCCTCCATGGCAGGCTCAGGCAGCGCTCAGTAAGCCCCATTCCTCTACGGCCTTACTGCCCATCTTTCGCCCCATTCCGCACCCCATGATTGGTTTGCTTTCAGCACTCATGAACCCTTCGTTTTTTAAAATCTTGCAGCAGCGTGACTCTTGTAGTAATCGAACAAGATTTTGGGGTGTATATGGATTATATGCATCCTTTTATTTATTTGTTTTGCTGGATTGTTTGGTCCTCTAACGGGGGAATTGCTCTGAATCCGAGCAGGGCACGCCATGGAGCTTGAGGATGCCTTCAGGAAACGCGCCCGCACAAATGGTGTCCTTGGCGGATCCTTGGCTGGCGGCCCGGACTGGCTGAGCTCTCTGCCGGACTGCCTCCTCCATACCATCATGTCCTTCTTGAAAGCCCGGCAGATAGTCCAGACATGCGTGCTGTCCACACGGTGGAGGCACCTCTGGTGCACAGTGCCGTGCCTTGACATCGACTTTGATGAGTTCAAGACAGTGCCTGTTCCTGACAACAGCTCAGGCTGGGGTAACGATGTAGACCTCAACTCTGATTCTGACGGCGACGACAATTCTGGCTCTGGTGGTGAGGACAACTCTGATTCTGATGGCAACAACAACTCTGATTCCAGCGATGACGACAGCTCTCGCTCTGTCAGTGATGCTTCTGATTCCGGGAGTGACAGATGGCTTGTCGATCCTGACAACAACCACAAGGACTGGGAGCACTTCACCAAGTACAATGACTGGGAAGATTTTGAGGATTTTGCCGTGACCCTGATGCACCGCTGTAACATTGCACAGTTGGATTCACTCCGGCTGCATATTGACCGAATCAGAGCACCGGAGTTTGGCAGTAGAGTGGCAGCAGGATGGCTCCGTCTTGCCATGAAATACTGCACCCCAGGATGTGCCATTCAGCAAGGATTGAACTCCGGTTCTTGGCGCCTCAAAAGGCTGCATCTCTGCCATGTACTTCTTGATGATAATTTTCTGAATCATGTTAGTTCAGTGTGCCTGTCTTTGGAGGATTTGGAGCTGAACGATTGCAGTTGTGAAATTCAGTCAATCACCTCCCGATCGCTGAAGACCATGGTTCTGAAGAATTGTAGATGGTACAATCTTTCCTGTGATTGCATCACCCACACTGCAGACATTGGTTATTGATGGCAGCTCAAACATTGATGCATGTGTGCTGATTATCATGGCCCCGGCTCTTGCATATCTGCATCTAGCTGTGGATATTTATAAATTTTGTGGAGGTGTTTTCATACACAGGGCACCGTACGTTGCCAAGGCTTCCATTCATCTAAAGGGTCACAAACTTAGTTGTGGTGGAACTAAACTAGCTTGCAATCAATTCAAGCTTCTCTATAGCATATCTAATTCGACAAATTTGGAATTGTCAGGAGTCGGGACAAGGGTATGCCTTCACTGTCTCTTGCAATGTTCCATTTTATTCACTTCAATAATGTTACTATGCTTTCTAATATACTACAGGTGCTCGGTAAGAAACCCAGATACCAAGAATTCAAGAATCTCAGGAACTTATTGCTGGACAACTGTGATTTCAGTGATGACTTTGGAACATTAGTATTCTTTCTTCGGGGTTCTGCTATTCTTGAGAAGCTCACTTTGCGGTGCTGCGTGGTATACTGTTTTTAGGTGTTTAACTTCTTATCTCTTATCGAACATAGTCCATTGTCTCACATTTTTTTTTTATGTTGGCTGCAGTTCCCAGATTATTCTAACAAAAAGAAAGGAATGCCGAAAGTCAAGAAGACCTCGTCTTCAGAGCTCCGTGGCCTGGATTTGCTGTGTGAGAACCTCAAGGTTGAAATCATATATAACTATGGCTGTGGATGCCATTATCTCAAGACTTTGCTGCACATTTCAGTGAATCTGTCGAAGAACAACATTAAACTCACAAAACTTAATTAGTGTTTTTGTTATCCCAGTCCTTCTTTGTGTCTTCTCACCTAATGGTTCATGTGGAATTAATGTGCACATTATAGGCTTTCTTCGGATCATTATATCACAAGCCTATTTACTCTATTGACTATATATGTCATTTCTCTGTAAAATACCTTCTTTAAGCCCTATGTGCTGTGTGTGTGCTGTGTGTTAGTGCCCACTGCCTACCGTCCACTCACATGGACAAACCTAGATTAAGTTATTACATATTGGAAAATTGTCTTCTATTGTAAAATATTGAAGGTTGAAAAATGGGTTCAGAAATCGCTTGCTTTCTTCTGTTTTTTTGGGCCTTCTGGGGAGTAGGCAGAGGTACATACTTTCAAAAACTACTCACCATCTTGAATTCATCAGGGTTTTTGCCTTCACATTGCAATTATCTTCTGTATGGATACCCAAACCTTAGATTTATGTGCAAAAATATCTTGAGCCCCTCTGTTTTAACATGCATGTCTTTCTATGTGGTTTCTTGTCTTTTGGTTGGGTCCCTTCAGTTGGTTCACATGTGGAATTTACATGCACAATATGAGTTCCCTTCGGATGCACTAGATTGTAAGTCCATACTTTTGACCAAATTCTAAGTTATGCAGATCTTTGCTCTATTGATTATATATATTTTACTGTTTTTGCCCTTTGCTGCTGGTGCTTTTAACACCATGTACTCACTTAAACTGTCTCCATTTATAAAACATTGCAATCTTGAAAAATGACACCGGAAATCACATGTTGTTTTCTTTTTTTTTTCTCCCTGGGGTTCTTTGGGACTTGGCTGACAGGTACATACTTTGGAAAACTGTACAGCAACTTAAATTCATCCTATTTTTTTTTAAACCAGTGTGTAGATATCTCAAACTATAGTATGCGCAAAATATCTTGAGACCCTCTGCTTTGACATGATTCCGAATCGTATGTCGAATAAATGTTTCGTCTGACTATGGATGAGGCGATGAGCTGAAAACTTTGTGCTGACTGCTGACTTCAAACGAACTGAAACTACTGTCTGGCTGGATCACCATCTTTTGTTTCCTGCAATGCACAAAATTGTAAAATTCCGTGTAATTTGAATGTATTCTGTTCCAATTTCAGTTGTTTTTCCCATACAGCCATACTGTCGACAAATTCAGTTGGTTCAAGTCTCCAGGAACTCAAACGCCGGTGATGTAAGGATTTCAGTCCGTGAAACAAATTTTAACTTTTTTTTTTTTTTTGAATTTGAATAAAATTTTAAAAGCAACCAAACTGGTCGAATAATTTAAAAAGATTTTTGAAAAAATTGTTTTGCAAAACCGTTGGGATGCTCTTAGAAATTTTCTGTAGAAAAAAAAAATCCTCCGTAGCAAAAAAAAAAAAAAAAAGTGGAACAACTTGTTGGAACCAGCAGAACTGCTCTCTTCCGCAATTCGAGGGGGCCGGCCCAGAATTGCCCTTCCCCGCTCGCGCCGTCTCGCCGTCGTCGATTCGCGTCTGCCCGAGCTCGGTAAGCCCCATCTTTCGCTCCATTCCCGTAGCTCTGACTGGTTTGCTTTCGGCCGTCGTAAACCCTTCTTCATTTCAATCTTTGAGAAACATGGTTCTGACTCAGCAAAATGCTTCGCCATGTTTCGAAATCTTGCAACCGTCTCCGATCTAGCATCGTGAATCTTCTTCTAGTAATCGAACAGCAAAATATTTTTGTATTTATTTGTTTTGCCTTTGGATTAAAATCAGAAGACAAACGCTAACAGACTGAAATAACAGACATTTGGACAGATAAATGACTCCACATCTTGAAGACCATCTTGACGCTTTACTGTCGCTTGTCCTCAGAACGCCGGTTCCAGCATCACATCTAGCGTGTTCCACCATGGAAGGTCCAGCTTATCAGCTCCTCCTCCATCTCTTTGCCAGGCGTTCCCAGCCATCCTGTCTTGATACAGAGAGCCTCCTTCTAGCATTTGAGGTCTTTTTTGTTCTGTTAGCCAGTGGACTTTTTGGGCTTCCTCCTTGATCTTTGCCATATAAGATTCCAGAACTCCCAACTTGTTTGCTGGGCACAGAATTTTCTAAACCCGTATTCCTCCATCCTAAATTCTGAAAGCAAGATTCATTTCTAAGCTTCCAAATGGACCAAATAACAGCAGCATTAACCATATTAGTAACAGTATATTTCTTTGGACTGAGCCAACAATTTCCTATCGATTCTATACTACCACCCACTTGTTTATCTATGATGACAGAAATAATAGACCAACATTGAGTAGTCACCGCACATTCAAAAAATAGATGATGACAAGATTCCAATTCAGAACAAAATAAGCAAGATTTATCCTTTACCTCCCTTCTTTTAGCCAAGTTATCTCTAGTCAAGGCTCTATTATTACACAGCAGCCAAAGGAAGATATGCACCCCAGGAGGGATTTTAAGTCCCCAAATAGCTGGAACATGAACCTGTTTGATTCCTCTAAAATTGATCACCTTATATAGGGATTGAGATGAGTATGTACCGTTAGATGTAAACTGCCCAACCATCTCATCCTCCTCATTGCTAAACCTTACTGTGGACAGAAGTTCTACCACTTCCAGCCAGTTCTGGTACAACTCTTGACTAACAGTTCTCCTAAATGTGCATTTCAGATTATTTCCATCCCACATCGAACAGCAAAATATCTTT
Source organism: Hyparrhenia diplandra (assembly GCA_015847255.1). Lineage (NCBI taxonomy): Eukaryota > Viridiplantae > Streptophyta > Magnoliopsida > Poales > Poaceae > Hyparrhenia > Hyparrhenia diplandra. The sequence continues at coordinate 394,616 of JADLZK010011056.1, forward strand.
ACATGATTTTTTTTGGGTTTGTCTAAGAGCCATGGACCTTGAGGATGCCCGTCAGCGTTCACTCTACTGTTAGAAGATCCACTAAGTGTTATTAGTTTTAACACCTCCTCCATACCATCATGTCCTTCTTGAAAGCTCGGCAGGCGGTGCAGACATGCGTGCTGTCCACACGGTGGAGGCACCTATGGCGCTCGGTGCCGTGCCTCGACATTGACTTTGATGAGTTTAACAAGGCGCCCCCTTCTGACAACAGCTCTAGCTCCGAAGATGATACCTCTGATTCCGACAGTGATAACCGGCACAACCACAAGGACTGGAAGCAGTTCACCAAGTTCAAGGACTGGGAGGATTTTGAGGATTTTGCCGTGACCCTGATGCGCCGATGTAACATTGCACAATTGGATTCATTCCGGCTGCATAGTCACCGAATTCAGAGCACCGGGGTATGGTAATAGAGTGGCAGCAGGATGGCTCTGTCGCGCCATGAAATACTGCACCCCTGATCGTGCCAGTCCGCAGGGATTGAGCTCTGGTTCTTGGCGCCTCAAAAGGTTGCATCTTGGCCACGTACTTCTTGATAATGATTTTTTTGAAGCGAATTAGTTCAGTGTGCCGCTCTTTGGAGGATTTGGAGCTGGATCATTGCTATTGTGAATTTCAGTCAATCACCTCCCAATCGCTGAAGACCCTGGTTCTGAAAAGATGTGGATGGAGCAGTCTTTCTGAGATTATCTCGCCCACACTGAAGACATTGGTTATTGATGGCGGCTGGAATACTGATGCCTGTGTGCTGGTTATCTTGGCCCCCTCTGTTGCATATCTGCATCTGGATGTACATGTTGGACTCTTCTGTGGTGGGGTTTCATTAAAGGAGTCAGTTGCCAAGGCTTTGATTCAGTTGCGGCATCACAAATTTTGTCCTCCCATAAGTAAACTTGGCGGCGATCAATTCAAGCTTCTTTGTAGCATATCTAATTCAACAAATTTAGAATTGTCGGATGTTGGGACAAATGTATGCCTTCACTGTATCTTGCAATTTTCCAATTTATTCACTCCAATAATGTTACAGTGCAATCTAATCTAATGTACAACAGGTGCTCGGCAAGAAACCAGATTCCAAGAATTCAAGAACCTGAGGAACTTATTGCTGGACAAATGTGATCTCAGTGATGACTTCAAGACATTGGTGTTCTTTCTTCAGAGTTCTCCTATTCTTGAGAAACTCACTTTGCGATGCTGCGAGGTATACTATACTGTTGTTTGGTATAGGAGCCCTTAATTAACCAATATAGTGCATGGTCTTACATCTTTTATGCTGGCTACAGTTCCCAAAATATTCTAGCAAAAAGAAAGGAACGTCCATACTAAAAGAAGAACTCATCTTTGACCTCTGTGGTTTGATTTTCTGTGTGAGAACCTTAAGGTTGAAATCATATATAATGATGGCTATGGACCGCACCTTTCAGGCTTCTGCAGCGTGTTTTTAGTGAATCTGTTGAAAAACAACATTAAACTGACGAAAGTTGATTAGTGTTTTGTTATCCCAGGCCTTCTACGTGGCTTATTAACCTGGTTCATGTGGCCACCTTAAAGATCCCTTGGGAGGCTTTAAAAAAATGGGTGCCAAATCGCAGGCCTTTTACTTTTTTTCCTTTTGGGCCTTAAGGATGTGATTGTACAAATAAAAATTTTAAACATACCAAATTGTTTTTGCATCACTATGCAGTTATCAATGTATGGCTGTCTACTTGGATGGACAAAAGGTAGCTTAGCCCTTTGCATATTGATAAACATGTTTCCTATTTTAAAATCTGGAATTTCTTGAATAGTTTTCTGCAAATCACATGTTTTCTTGAATTTACATACAGTGTTTTTGCCATCGCTGCAGTTATCTTTTGTATGGATCCCCTACATGATGTCTAAAATTCTTTAGCGCCTTTTGCTTTGTCATCACATGTTCTAAACTACTAGATAAAACAACTTTTGACCAAGGGCAAAATGGAGGTCTTTTTCTACTGACTATATATTTTGACTTTACCCACGCAACTTGGACATTTCAAATTTTGAACATCTCTCTTCTCTATCCCTACTGATGTTCTACTGAAAACTTTGTGGTGACTACAGACGAACTGAATCCTCTAGCTGGCTCACCCTCTTTTGCTTCTGCAATGCAGATGTGCGATCAAGTCCAGCGCAATTTGTGTGTGTTTCTGTTCCAGTTTCAGTTGGTTTTCTCGTGCAAACAAACCTTAACGTGTGTATGGATAGGGATTGAAGTCAGTGAAACAAAATTGAAAGAAAATTTCAGTCCCCAGGAACACAAATGCAGATGATGTAAGGATTTCAGTCTGTGAAACAAAATTTGACTTAACTTGAAAAGGCAACCGAAGAAACTGATCGCCTAACCACGTAGTTTCAGGCGACAGTGACCTAGGGGATAATTTCAGACGAATTAGGTCTTCTTTGACAACATTTTTTGTTTCACTCGTGTGATGGTATTTGGCAAAGTGCAGCATTGTTTAGTGCTACTTTTTATACCCACATGTGGAAGTCATACAGAGTCATGCCACATCACACTCATCAAGGCCACCCCAAGCACAGAGAACAAATATGAACTCCATGGTTGCCGGTACACAACAGTAGATGCAAAAGTAACAATTTTGTTTTCTGCATGTTCTACCATACTGACTTGCTTATTCCAAAAAAAAAAAGGAATTTTGCAAATATAAAAGATGAACTTCAGTTCATTTGCAAATAAAATAATATAAAATGAAAGCAGGTTGAAGAAAAATCCACTGGATTAATTATGCGTCATCATTTTCTTCATATTGTTATAGCATTAAGATAGATGTGATGCCCAAAAGTAAGAACAAAAGGCTTATATTCTTGTTTTGCAATCGAATACTTATATCGAGTCATGGTGGTGTTTTTTTATTTGTAAACCTACACGGTTAATGAAAAAAGACCGCCATATAAAATTGAAGTTATTTAACCGTTTATGTTTATTTTTTAAAAATAAAGTGACCTACCATTAATCATTTTTTGAAATGCTAAATCAATCATGTAGTAGTGTGTTTCTTGCAATCAAATCCATTGCAAATCCTGGAGTGTTTTCTGATCCAACCGAATCAGGATTATTGTGGGAGCATTTTGTTCTCTACGAGTGCAAATCCATTGAATCAGGATTATTGCGGCAGCATCTTTTTCATATTGCCATACCATTTTAAACAGATTTGATGCCCAAAAAGAAACAAAAATATAAAAATGCTTATTATATTCTTTGTATGCAATCGAAAGGTGAAACGTAACCCTTTTTTTTTTCTCAAATTCGTACGAGACCTGCACATCTTTTTGTATATCACAAAGAGAAAATGTTATTCGAAGAAAACCCACATCCGTTTTGCTTTTTTCATCTAGGTACCTCATCCGTTTTCTATAGGTGTATTTTAGGATCTAAATAAAAAAAAAAATGTGTCTTTAAAGTTTAAAGGTGTACTTATCCTCAATTTGTCTTTCAGTAGTGAAAAATTGCTAAATAAGTCAATGTCATATCAAAAGATCTTTTAAATACTCCCATTTTAAATTGTAAGACGCTTTGTTTTTTTTCTAGAGATATTTCGTTATATATCTAGAGATCATGCGTATCTAAGCCCACAACAAAAGAGCTTTAGGGCTAGGTAGTTTGAGCAACTTAATCTTACACAAATTAGTAAAATTCAGTAACTCCTTTTCTTTCATACAAATGGTCCTAGTTGATTTTCGAAACCTCGCATATATAAAAAGAAAATACTTTTGTGTTAAAAAAGAAGCACACGAATCATAGCAAAAAAAGGTAAAAAAACTCGGCCTCAGCAATTGGGCCGGTCCAGAATTGCTCCGCGCTGTGTTCTCCCTCTTCACAGGGTACTCTTCCCAGCTCGCGCCGCCGCCCGCCGGCGGGCGCATGGAGGCTTCTGACGGCCGCGTCTCCCCTCCACAGCAGGCTCAGGCGGCACTCGGTAAGCCCCCATCCCCCTCCCTACCGCCCATCTTTCGCCCCATTCCGTACCCTGGCTGGTTTGCTTTCGGCACACGAGGACATGCTTAGCCATTTTTCGAAATCTTGCAGCCGTCTCCGATGCAGCAGCGCGACTCTTGTAGTAACCGAACATGATTTAGGGGGTGTATATGGATTATAAGTATCTTTTTATTTATTTGTTTTGCCGGCAATCTCGCCCTAGATCAGTTCAGTTGAAGCGACGGAGACAAATGCGCACGTTTGGTTTGACAGGATCTTTTTTTAGAAGAAACAATTCGATTTCCTCGGCGGCCGGCCGGAATCCTCGATAGTGTACAGATTGTTTGATCTTGTGGAAATTGTGATCCGCAGGTGGGCTAGACGTCATGAGGTCTTCGAAATCTCTTCTTCAAAGAGTTTTGGATGACGATTCATCTTCAGATGACGATGATTATTTGATCTTATCCGCTGCTTGTATTGTGCACACGTTCTCGAATGCTGCTTGTCATGACGATTCATCTTCAGATGAAGATGATTCATCTTCAGGTGGTTCTGTCCCTGACACTGTTGGAGGTGACTTTTTTCTCTTTTCTCAAAAAAATAATAATCAAGGATTGGGAAGGGAGATGCTCTAACCGAACATGTTTTGAGGTGTATATGGATTATAAGTATCTTTTTTATTTATTTGTTTTGCTGGATTGTTTGGTCTTCTACTAATGGGGAACTACTCCGAGCAGGGCATGCCATGGAGCTTGAGGATGCATTCAGAAAGCGCGTCCGTGTGAAGTGGTGTCGTTGGTGGATCCTCGGCCGGCGGCCCGGACCGGCTCAGCTCTCTGCCGGACTCCCTCCTCCATACCATCATGTCCTCCTTGAAAGCCCGGCAGGTGGTGCGAACATGCGTGCTGTCCACACGGTGGAGGCACCTCTGGCGCTCGGTGCCGTGCCTCGACATCGACTTTGATGAGTTTAACAACAAGAAGCCCCCTTCTGAGGACAGCTCTAGCTCAGACGATGATACCTCTGATTCCGACAGTGACAACTCGAATGCTGATCCTGATAACAACCTCAAGGACTGGGAGCACTTCACCAAGTACAAGGACTGGGAGGATTTTGAGGATTTTGTCGTGACCCTGATGCGACGCTTTAACATTGCACAGTTGGAATCATTGCGGCTGCATATTGACCAAAACAGAGCACCAGATTTGGCAGTAGAGCGGCAACAGGATGGATCTGTCGCGCCATGAAGTACTACTGCACCCCAGATCGTGCCATACAGCAGGGATTGAGCTCGGGTTCCTGGCGCCTCAAAATGCTGCGTCTCAGCCAGCTACTTCTTGATAATGATTTTCTGAAGTGCGTTAGTTCAGTGTGCCGCTCTTTGGAGGATTTGGAGATGGATAATTGCAGTTGTGACATTCAGTCAATCACCTCCCACTCACTGAAGACCCTGGTTCTGAAAAAATGGGGATGGCACAATCTTTCGGAGATTACTTCGCCCACACTGAAGACATTAGTTATTGATGGCGGCCATAATTCTAGTTTCTGTATGCTTGTTATCTTGGCCCCTGCTCTTGCATATCTGCATCTGGCTGTGAATATTTTTGCATTTTGTGGTGGTGTTTCATTAAACGAGGTGCCATCTGTTGCCAAGGCTTTGGTTCATCTACGGGGTCACAGAGGTGGTTTTTCTAGAAGTAAACTTCAAGGCGATCAATTCAAGCTTCTTTGTAGCATATCTAATTCAACAAATTTGGAATTGAAGGGTGTTGGGACAACGGTATGCCTTCACTGTCTCTTGCAATGTTCCATTTTATTCAGTCCAATACAATGTTATGGTACTATCTAATCTAATGTACTACAGCTGCTCGGTAAGGAACCCAGATTCCAAGAATTCAAGAATCTGAGGAACTTATTGCTGGCATTCTGTGACCTCAGTGATGACTTCAAGACATTGATATTCTTTCTTCGGAGTTCTCCTGTCCTTGAAAAGCTTACTTTGTTGCACTGCAAGGTATACTGTTGTTTCATTTTTAACCTGATTAACGAACATAGCACATTGTCTTACATCTTTTATACTGGCTACAGTTCCCAGAATATTCTAGCAAAAGGGAAGCAACGCCCATACTCAAGAAGACCTCATCTTCCGAGCTCCGTGGTCTGGATTTGCTGTGTGACAACCTCAAGGTTGAAATCATATATAACGATGGCCATGGACCCCACCTTATGTGGCTTCTGCAGCGTGTTTTAGTGAATCTGTCAAAGAACAACGTTAAACTGACCAAAGTCAATTAGTGTTTTTGTTATCCCAGGCCTTCTATATGACATTTCACCTAATGGTTCATGTGGAATTTGTATGCACATTATAGGTTTCCTTCAGATGCACTAAATCTGAAGACTTTTGACTAATTTTTAAGTGAACCAGCCCTTTTGCTCTATTGACTATATATGCTATTGCCTTTTACTCTTTTTCCTTGATTAAGGATGGAATTGCCTCTATAAAATATCTGCTTTGTGCCCTATGTACTGTCAATGTCTGCTGTCTACTTACATGGTACATGGACAAAGCTTGAAAAATGGGTTTGAAAATCACTTTTTTTTTTTTCTTTTTGGGGAATAGGCAGAGGTATGTACTTTCGAAAACCATACACCATCTTGAATTCATCAAGGTTTTAGCCTTCACTGTGTAATTATCTTGTGTATGCATCCCTAGATCAATGTGCAAAATATCTTGAGCCCCTCTGTTTTAACATGCATGTCCTTCTATGTGGATTCTTGCCTTTTGGTTCTCATGTGGAATTTACTTGCACATTATGGGTTCCCTTCAGATGGGTTCACATGTGGAATTTACATGCACAATGAGTTTCCTTCAAATGCACCATCTTGAATTCATCAGTTTTTTTTTTTTGCCTTCACAATGCAATTATCTTGTGTATGGATCCCTAGATCAATGTGCAAAATATCTTGAGCCCCTCTGTTTTTAACATGCATGTCCTTCTATGTGGATTCTTGCCTTTTGGTTCTCATGTGGAATTTACTTGCACATTATGGGTTCCCTTCAGATGCACTAGATTGCAAGCCTATACTTAGTGATGCAGGTATTTGCACATTTGACTGTATATGCTATTGATTTTTACTCCTTTTTCCCTTGATTCTGTTGCTTTTTAACACTATGTACTGTGTATCTGTGGCTCTTGTCTACTTACATTTTTGCTTCTCTGTTTTCCTGTTTTCCTACTGAAACTGTTTTTTTCCTTTCCTTTTCTCCCTGGGGATCTTTGGTTGTTTTGCCTCTTTGTGTTGACTGCTCACCCTCTTATGCTTCGGTTGTTTTTTCTGTGCAATCAAACTTTGACATGTGTTCAGTCCCCTGGAACGCAGATGCGGGTGATGTAAGGATTTCAGTCGCTGAAACAAAATTTGGCAGAAATTTGAAAAGAAACTTTGACATGAGTTTCAGGCGAATTAGGTCTTTTTTTTTCACAACATTTTACCTTTCACTCATGTGACGGCACCTGGCAAATCAAGCAGATCAATCACTGGGCCAAAGTGCTTATTGTTTTAGTGAGCTATAAAAATTAATTTACCCACATTAATAGCCTAAAGAGTAATTAACGCACACAGTCATATGCGCATCACAGCCAACAAGGCCACCTCAAACACAGAACAAATCTGAACTCCATACGGTTGCAAGTAACAGTAGCCTAAAGATTTGGTTTGCAAACATAATAGTTTTGTTCTCCATGTTCCACCATACAGACTTTTTTTTTTTTTTTTTAAAAAAATGCAAATGTAAACGATGAAGCTAGTTCATTGGCACATAAGGATTGGGAAAACCGAAAAGATATAAAAACAGGTTGTTGGGAAATCCATTGAATCAGGATTATTGTGTCAGTGTCACCATTTTCTTCATATTGATATGTCATTTGAACATGTATGATGCTTTTTTTAAAAAAAAAAAAACTTAGTATTTAACTGTATCACTAGTATCAGGAGACCTGCACATCTTTCTATCAAGAGAAACTGTTGTCGAAGAAAGCTTTATTTAGGATTCAATAACTAAAGTTTCTTTAGAGTTGTAGTTGACCCTCAATTTCTCTTAGACTCGTGAAACATTGCCTAGAAATCATTGCCATAACGAAAGATCTTTGAAAGACTGAGTTCATTCATATAACTGTCATCACTCTCATTTCGTTCTAAAATGTAAGATTTTTTTTGTCCTATAAACATTTTTTTTAAAAAAATGACCAAGTGCATAAAAACATAACATCTTACACCACTATATTAGTTTCATTGAATACACCAAATTTAATTAAACTTAAATAAGTCTAACTTAGGACAAACCTAAAACACCTTAGATTTTCTTAATTCAAAGAATTATACACTATGCATCCATATAATTTAACTAAATATTAGCCAAAACATTTGATTTTAATCACACTACGCCTACTAATTTCGAGCAAAGGGATTAATTTACAGACCTTGTCAAAAAATTAAACTATGATTATAATTTTTTCTGTTAGGAAAAAAACAGATTAATCCCCACAGCAAAAAAAATTATAATGATGTTTTTTTTTAAAGAAGATTATGATATGATGAATGAAGTAATAAAAACTCGGTTGCAGCAATTGGGCCGGCCCAGAACTGTCTTCTCCTCTTCCCCAATTTATCCCCCGTCTCGCCGTCGAGGGTTTAGGCAGGGCACCCGCTCGCGCCGCCGCCGCCGCCGCCCTTCTCACGGCGGCTGCGTCTCTGCCGGCTGGAGCGGCTCCTACCCCACCGCAGCGGCGCTCGGTAAGCCCCGTACCTCGACGCCCCCGCATCTTTCGCCCGGCTTCCTGTACGTACGGGTGACTCGTCTGCTTCCGGTGCTCGTGAGCCCTTTTGATTTCAATATCGCTCCTCCAGATGAGATCACGGTTCTGATTCAGTAACGCGGGATCTCGCGCGGTTTCTGATCTAGCAGCGCGATTCACCTAGGAATTGAACAGGATTTTGTGGTGTTCTGACCTAGATTGGATTTATTTTTGTTTTTATTTTATTTTCGAGTTGCTTGTTCTGTCTTCTTCTAATGGAGGAACTGCTGGAGCAGGGGACACCATGGAGCTTGAGGGGGAGACACCATGGAGCTTGACGGGGCCGCCGCAACAGGGCGTGCCCAGGCAAGTGGCGGCAGCGGCGGTGGAGGCGGAAGCTTGGCTGGTGAGGTGGACCGGCTGAGTGCTCTGCCGGACAGCCTGCTCCACGCCATCATGTCGTTCCTGAAGGCCCGGCAGGCGGTGCAGACGTGCGTGCTGGCCACGCGCTGGAGGCACCTGTGGCGCTCCGTGCCGTGCCTCGACGTCGACCAGGAGGAGTTCAGGGCCGTGCCGCCCAAGCGTTCCAACAACAACAACAACAATCACCACCCCTGCCCCCGTCGTCAACAACCATTTCATCGACGACGACGACATCGAGGACGTCGATGACGACGATGAGTACGACGACGAGGAAGGCGATGATGACACCAAGGACAATGAGTGGGAAAACTTTGAGGATTTTGCTGATTCTCTGATGCATCACTGCAACATCGCTCAGCTGGATTCGTTGAGGCTGCGTGTGAGTAAGAGCAGGGCACCTAGCTTCGCCGATAAGCAAGCTGGTGGGTGGCTCAGGCGCGCCATGAAGTACTGCACCTCAGGCCCTACTCCTCCCCGTCAGCGTGAGGGACTGGGATCCACCAATTCCTGGCGCCTCAGGAGGCTCTATCTCTGCAATGTGGCTCTGGATTGCCGTTTCACTATGCATGTCAGCGCAGTGTGCCGGTCATTGGAGGATCTGGAGCTGGAGGATTGCATGTGTATGATTCACGTGATCACCTCCAACTCGCTGAAGAGCTTGGTTCTGAAAAACTGCAGATGGAATTATCTTTCTGAGATCGCAGCGCCCAAACTGAAGAGCTTAGCTATTACTGGTGGATCCAATTCTTCTGACTGTGTGCTGGTTATCAGGGCCCCGTGATTGCTCATCTTTGCCTCGATGTGCCTCTTCGCTTCGCCAAACGTGTGGCAGTAAACTAGAGGTTTCGGGTTTGGGAAATCGGGATGGTAGTAAATCTGCAGATTTATCTATGCTTTTATGTTAGTAACCTATGTAAGACTTTATTAATGGAGATGCATCGTTCCAGGAGCTAAATTTCTGGCTTCAGTTGCACAACGTTTTCTGAATTCTGAGTGCATTACTTGAGCGCACTTTGGACCATATATGTCAACATTGTTCCTAAATTATTTTGATTGTGGCTCTCATGAGCTCAGACCATTACATGTTCAGGTTCCTTTGGCAGGAGGAGCATGTTTACAGATTATTTTTCTTGATGATTCTTCGTACAAGTGTACAACAGTGTGTTCAGGTACCAAAGTTACATTGCTGGGGTTTGAACATTTCAGACCCTAGCTCTGATGATCTGGTGTTTATTTTCCCAAGTTTTGGTTTTATAAATAGTTGAATAGTGGTGGTCTATGGCAGAAGTTTCTTTAGACAGTCTCCTCCGGTAACTGATTTTTTTCCTCATATATTTGCTTCTGTTTTTACTGTATCCTACATCCTTTCAAAAGCTAATTAAATACCTTCCTCGGCATGTTAATTATTCACTATTATTACTGCTGAGTCTGAAGAGGTTACACTTTTATGGTGGAGGTTCTTTTGGCAGTAGGTACAAGGTAGGGGGAAAAAAGGTATATCTTGTGATTGTGACTGGAAGTTGCTTGCAAGAGAGCACTGCAGTGAAAACTCCTTACAAATGGAACTATTCTCAGGTTCCCAATTCTGGAAAGGGTGTATCAAAGTTCAGAATTTAGGCACTGCAAAGGTACACTGTAGTTTGGGTTGCATAGATAAACTTAATTATTTTCTGTTATATTTTGTTCTTTCAGTAATCTGTGTACACAAACGATAGAGGCAATGGGTGATCCATTTTCCCCGAGTTTTCTATCGAAACTTTCTATCTGAAAAGAAAATGTTTTCAACAGGTAAATAGAAAAATAAAATAAAATGGAATTGCATGCCATTTTGCTTGCGGCTGGACTTGCTCAAGTGTATTTATATATTGATGCTCAAACTTTTTGGTAAAATGAAAAAGATTGATGACAATTGTTCAAACTGATGAGCAAGCTGTGTACACAAACTAGAAACTATACACAAAAGATAACAAAAATAAGCTGCTATAGCCTTCTGCAACTTCACTTATTCTTTTTGCAACCCACATGTAGAGTCTTTTGTCTCCAGTACTTAGTCCGTAGTACCATCTCTTGCTAGTCTGCCACAGGTCACAACCACTAACACATACACCTTGTCGTAAGCTCTGTCGACGAAGCGGAAATAGACAGTTCTCCATGTTTTCTTGAATAGCATAGCACAGAATACAACCCATAGACCAACCATGAAACCTGAACCAAGTCCAATGTAAAAGAAGCAAAACTCAGAGCATTTCTCGCTTGTCACCTGATGATGTGTCACTTGTGAATTACTACTGCCTGAACAGTTCCTCTGAAGAGGAGGACCACAAAGGCCACTGTTACCGTCATACATGGATGGGATCTGTAGGTACAGAGTGTCAAGTTGACGACCCTGAGGAATTTGCCCTGTAAGATTATTATACGATAGGTCCAAATAGCTCAGATATGTTAAATCTGACAAGCTTGGTGGAATTTCGCCAGAAAAGTTGTTCCTCGAGAGGTCAAGTGATTCCATTGATTCAAGAGATCCAATCGTCTCTGGAATTTGTCCAACCAAGTGATTCCATGACAAATTTAAGTTCAGAAGTCCATTTAGAGAAGTGATTTCCTCTGGTATTCCACCTGCTAATTGGTTGAGTGAGAGGTCAATGCCAACCATTTTGAAAATTCCTGCACCATACTTCAGTTCTTGCCGCTTCAATACCACAGAAAGGACATCTTTAAATTTCCCTAGTAAGTCTGAGTACCAGACATACATGTCAATGCCAGGTCTCTTGGGATGTTTTTGTGTCATTGCTTTTAATCTCAACAGAGAGGACGGTATGGCTCCTGACATAGTATTGCCTGCCAAATTCAGATGCTGCAGACGTATAAGATTTGTGATGGTCATCGGAATATCACCAAAGAACCTGTTGTGACTTAGTTGAAGAAATCGTATCAACACCAGATCTCCAATCCACCCCGGTAGAATTCCGGAGAAATTGTTCCACGAGAGATCCAAGAATGCCAATCGCGAGTAGTTTTGGAGGGATGGTGGGAAATTACCAGATAAAGCATTATTACTTAACAGCAAGAAAACTATACTTGACATCCCGAAACACTGTGGAAATTCTCCGTCAATAGAATTGTTGGACAAATCAAGGACAAGTAGAGAGTCCAGGTCACAAATAGATTTAGGAATATGGCCAGTGATGTTATTGGAATACATGATCAATTCCCATATACCTGGAGCTCCGAATTCTGTTGGCAGTGGTCCAGATAAAGAGTTCTGGGAAATATCCAATCTGGTGAGTCTTCCCGACAATAGTGGCATTTGGCCACTGAGTTGGTTTGAATTGATATAAAGATGGTCCAGCCACACCATGGCTGTCAAATTAGAAGGCATTGCTCCACTAATTTGGTTGTTGGAGAAGTCCAAATATCTAGAGTACACGAAAGTAGTAAAGACCCAATCTGGAAGCTCATCAGCTATACCTGTGCTTGAAATATCAAGTGCCACAATTTGAGCTAGCGATTTCAGCCAGGCTGGAAAATGTGGACCCATCTGGCAAGATGCAAAATGTGCTTCCTTAAGTTTAAATGGTGGCAACCACTCTGAACTCACCAATAGCTTTAACGAATTATGACTCAGATCAATGTACGTTAACCCATCTAGAGTGGATAAGTGTTCCTCTGTGATGACACCATGCAGGTTGTTGTGGCTCAAGTCAAGGGACAGCAAATTTGTTAAATTGCCTATTCCTGGTGGTATAGATCCTGTAATACTATTGTCTGACAGGTAAAGATATGATAAGCTGGTTAGGTGCCACAACTTATCGGGTAGAAATCCTGTCATATTGTTACCCCTCAAGTTTAAAAGAGTGAAATTGTTGGAGGAGCATCGCGGTAGCTTTTGAAGAAACTCTGTTATGTTCCCAGATGAGAGACTTCCTTCAAGGTCTAGGGTAACCAAAGCACATAGGTATTCCATGTCCACTGAAATCGTGGCTGCATTATTATTCCCGTAGAAGTCAAGATCTTGGAGGCTTGTCATACGCCCTAATGCATCAGGAAATGGGCCATAAAGATTGTTTTCAGATAGAAAAAGGCTTTGGATACTTGTTGAGTTCCAAAACCAAGTAGATGCCACTGGCTGGTGAAGAGAGTTTTGGAGAGATCAAGATACTGAAGTTTTGTGCGGTTGCAGTGTGTGACTGATTGTTCTGTACTTGGAAGTGAGCATCCTTCAAGATCGAGGACCTTGATTGATGGAACGCTGTTCAGCACATGGGACCAATCGACTGCCATGCTTAGATTCATCCACGACATATCCAGATGCTCTAAAAGTTGTAGATGAGATAACCATTTTATATCTGTTGGGTAAACCATATCCATGGAACTGAGGTTAAGGTATTGCAAATTTGAAAGGTTACCGAGTTGATTTGGCAGTCTGCCAAAAAAACGATGTATAGGATAGGTCGAGATACTCCAAGTTTGTAAGGTTGAGAGCAGAGATGGCACTGTGCCGGAGAAGTCAATGTCAGAGAGGGCGAGATGTCTCAAATTCGTCATAGAGACCAAGAACTCTGGGAAAGTCCTGTTAGGCCCCTCGAGGAAATTGAAACTGAGGTCCAGGTACTCCAAATACTCGAGAGAAAGCAATGAAGGACTTATCTGGCCGGCCAAATAAGAATAGTCATAATAGCCACTAATGTTGCACTGATGATTCCAGTCCCCATGGAGATCAAGCATGATGACATGACCACTTCTTCTGCTACAAGTGACGCCAGTCCAGTTGCAGCAATCATGGCCAAGCCGCCATGAGTCAAGGAGGCCGTAACAGTCGTCGGTGATGCCTTGCTTAAAGGTCAGCAGGGCGTCCTGCTCAAGCGGAGAGCAGCCACTCTCCGCCTTGCTGATATTGTGGTCATGACGCCTGAGCTCCTGTCGTGCATGGGTGACGAGGAGGAAGCTGCAGGCGACGGCGGCGGCGATGAGAAGCACCACCAACGACTCGGCAGCCGAGCGATGCATGGTAGTTTTGAGCAGGCCGTCGCGCTATGTGTGTTGTGTGCTGCTCCAGAGTTGTTTGTCCTCTTAAAAAGGCTGGGATTGGCTCGCTGTAATAGCAGGCCGTGTGCTGACCGGCACCCAGTGGGAGAAGCAGCAGTGTTCATATATGGCGGCGGTCGTCGTCACGACCTGCCACTAGTGCACTGATGCTCGTCACTGATGCTGCCAGTAGTCGCGACCCCCACCACCGCTAGATTTTCTCCTCCTTTTGTGTGTGTGTGGGTGGGGGTAGGGATGAAAACAGACGGAAAATGCATCGGTACCAAAGCGTACATGTGGTATGTTTAAGATTCGCTAAACAAACAACGTAGAGTTAGATATATTAACACTGATCTCATTTGAAATACATTCATAACTTCACATGACGACACACAAAGTATATTTTCTGCCAATCGTCTTCTCTAACCTAGATACAGTAACAGAGGCCTAAATAAGCATGTCCTGGTGGCAGTGATCACCGTGGCAAAGGTTCAGCAAGTTGTGTGGGAGCAACTTTCTACCAAAATCTCCACTGTAGCTAGAATGCATGGGATGACCTGCAACTTAAACCCATCAATGGCAGTATTTCTTCTGGGTACTGTCAGTGAATATATGGCTCCCAAGAGACATATCCATTTTTCCTCCGCAAAAAAAATACAGAATTATGTCTCCAAGGGGATCTAATTACTTCCTTCCTACTCAGCTAGCTAAGAGTTTCAACGTTACATCATTTAACCAAAGACAGTAGGAGATTCTTTCTACCAAGTCAATCCCTCCAATGTGACTGAATACTCTAAATGTTCCCAATTTAGCACCGTTAACTAACAAAATTGACCAATATGGTTCCCAAATGTATATCTTGCAAATCTTCAAATCCTGAGCACTGAGAAACTTGTAGCATTGACAATTGTGTGGTGTTAGTGGGTCAGTGGTCATAGTTAATAGTGGTCAGTTGCCTAAGTCGTGGATAGTTTCTATGAGCCACTAAGTGGTTAGTGGTACCTAATCATGGCTCTTGCACGTACATAAAGTTGCTTTAAATAATTAATATGCAATCTGCAGCAGTATCATATCTCTGAGTTGAGCCTTTTTAATTAAAATAATATATGCGTCAAAAACAGAAAAGTTGCAAGTTCTACAGCAGTACCATATCTCTGAGTTAAGCCTCTGATCTTGAGTGATCCAGTTCAGAGTGAGGTACTCAAGGTACATTGGGGGTTTGGGCATTTTAAACCATCTGATGATCTGCTGTCTATTTACCAAATTGTGGTTTAAATAGTTGAATAGTGGTAGTTTATGGTAGAAGTTTCTTTTAGACAGTAGTCTCCTCGGGGAACTGATTCTTTTACTCGCATTTGCTTCTGTTTTTATTGTATCTAGTGGTAGTGCATAATTAGGTATTCTTCCACACACAGAAATTCTAGTGGCCTTGTGATATATACCACTGAGTGCATGCACTAGTGGCAGGTCGCGAGTCGCGACGACGACCGCCACCGTGAACACTGCTGCTGCTTCGACCTCTCACTGGGTGCCGGGTGCCGGTCAGCACACGGCTACCTGTCTGCTATTACAGCGAGCCAATCCCAGCCATATGCTAGTGGTGAAGTAAGGTGAGTGTGGCAGGTAGGTCGCGACACCGACAAGGAACGTGACCCCCACCGTGAACACTGCTGCTGCTACATATACCTGCCTGGCTGCCTGCTATTACAGACAAACAACACGTACATAGCGGGACGGCCTGCTCAAAGCTACCATGCATCGCTCGGCTGCCGAGTCGGTACTTCTCATCGCCGCCACCGCCGTCGCCTGCAGCTTCCTCCTCGTCGCCCATGCAGGACAGGAGCTCAAGCGTCATGAGCACAATACCAACAGGGCGGAGAGCATCTGCTCTCCGCTTGAGCAGGACGCCCTGCTGGCCTTTAAGAAAGGCATCACCAACGACTCTTGCGGCCTCCTCGACTCATGGCGGCTCGGCCATGATTGCTGCAACTGGACTGGCGTCACTTGTAGCAGACCAAGTGGTCATGCCATCATGCTTGATCTCCATGGGGAGTGCCTGGCCGGCCAGATAAGTCCTTCATTGCTTTCTCTCGAGTATTTGGAGTACCTTGACCTCACTTACTTTGACCTCGAGGGGCCTAACAAGACTTTCCCAGAGTTCTTGGCCTCTATGACGAATTTGAGAGGTCTCTACCTCTCTGGCATTCAGTTCTCTGGCACAGTGCCATCTCTGCTCTCCAACCTTACAAAGTTGGGGTATCTCGACCTCTCCTATACATCATTTTCTGGCAGGGTGCCTAATCAGCTCGGTAACCTTTCAAATTTACAATACCTTGACCTCAGGGACATGTATACGGTTTACTCAGATATCTCATGGTTATCTCATCTACAACTTTTAGAGCATCTCGATATGTCGTGGATGAATCTAAGCATGGCAGTTGATTGGTCCCATGTGCTGAACAGCATTCCATCAATCAAGGAAGTCTGTCTTGAAGGATGCTCACTTCCAAGTACAGAACAATCACTCACACACCTCAACCTCACAAAACTTTATTATCTTGATCTCTCCAACAACTCTCTTCACCAACCAGTGGCATCTACTTGGTTTTGGAACACAACAAGTATTGAAAGCCTTTTTCTATATCAAAACAATCTTTATGGCCCATTTCCTGATGCATTAAGGCGTATGACAAACCTCAAAGTGCTTGAGTTCTCCTTGAATAATAACGCAGCCACAATTTCAGCCGACATGCTGGGATATCTTTGTGCTTTGTTTAGCCTAAACCTTGACGAAAGTCTGGGAACATAACAGAGTTTCTGCAAAAGCTACCGCAATGCTCCCCTCCAACAATTTGAATTATTTATCCTTGAAGGGTAACAATATGACAGGATTTCTATCAGATAGGTTGTGGCACCAAACCAACTTAGTATATCTTGACCTGTCAGACAATGGTATTACAGGATCTATACCACCAGGAATAGGAAACTTCTCTATTTTGCAGTCCCTTGACTTGTCAGACAACTATCTTAGCGGACATGTTCCTTCTACAATCTGCCTTCACAATCTGATCACTTTGGACTTCTCCAACAACCAAATTAGTGGAGCAATGCCTTCTAATTTGACAGCCATGGTGCAGCTGCAGGATCTTTATATCAATTCAAACCTAGTCAGTGGCCAAATGCCAGTATTGCCGGACGGACTCTTCAGATTGGATATTTCTCAGAACTCTTTATCTGGACCACTGCCAACAGAATTCGGAGGTCAATATATACATGCACTGATCATGTATTCCAATAACATCACTGGCCATATTCCTAAATATATTTGTGATCTGGAATATCTGCTTGTCCTTGATTTGTCCAACAATTCTATCGACGGAGAATATCCGCGGTGTTTTGGGATGTCAAGTATAGTTTTCTTGCTCTTAAGTAATAATGCTTTATCTGGTAATTTCCCACCATCCCTCCGAAACTACTCGCAATTGGCATTCTTGGATCTCTCGTGGAACAATTTCATTGGAACTCTGCCGGTGTGGATTGGAGATCTGGTGTACATACAGTTTCTTCAGCTAAGCCACAATAGGTTCTTTGGTGATATTCCGATGACCATCACAAATCTTAAACGTCTGCAGCATCTGAATTTGGCAGGCAATACTATGTCAGGAGCCATACCGTCCTCTTTGTTGAGATTAAAAGCAATGACACAAAAACATCCCAAGAGACCTGGCCGTGACATGTATGTCTGGTATTTTTATAATTTAGGAAAATTTAAAGATGTCCTTTCTGTGGTATTGAAGCGGCAAGAACTGAAGTATGGTGCAGGAATTTTCAAAATGGTTGGCATTGACCTCTCACACAACCAATTAACAGGTGGAATACCAGATGAAATCACTTATCTAAATGGACTTCTGAACTTAAATTTGTCATGGAATCACTTGGATGGACAAATTCCAGAGAATATTGGATCTCTGGAATCATTGGAATCACTTGACCTTTCGAGGAACAAATTTTCTGGCGAAATTCCACCAAGCTTGTCAGATTTATCATATCTGAGCTATTTGGACCTATCGTATAATAATCTGACAGGACGAATTCCTCTGGGACGTCAACTTGACACTCTGTACCTACAGGTCCCATCCATGTATGACGGTAACAGTGGTCTTTGTGGTCCTCCTCTTCAGAGGAACTGTTCAGGCAATAATTCCTCACAAGTGACACACGGTCAGGTGACAAGTGAAAAATGCTCTGAGCTTTGCTTCTTTTACATTGGCCTTGGTTCAGGTTTCATGGTTGGTTTATGGGTTGTATTCTGTGCTATGCTATTCAAGAAAACATGGAGAATTTCCTATTTCCGCTTCGTTGATAGAGCTTACGACAAGGTGTATGTGTTAGTGGTTGTGACCTGTGGCAGGCTACTAGCAAGAGATGGTAATAAGGAGTAAGTACTGTGCTTGCAGGCAAAAAGACCGTAAATGTGTGTTGTAAGAATAAGTGAAGGTGCACAAAGCTGTAGCAGCTTATGTTATTGTTTGTGTATAGTTTGTGTACACAGCTTGATCAGAAGTTTGAACAATTGGCATCAATCTTTTTTATTTTACCGAAAAGTTTGAGCATCAATATATACACTTGAGCGAGTCTAGCCGCCAGCAAAATGAGCGTGCAAAGCCATTTTATATTTACTATTAACCCGTTGAAAACATTTTCTTTTCAAACATAAAGTGTTGATAGAAAACTATGGAAAAGGATCACCCCTTACCCCTCTCGCTCGCTCGCTCTCTCTCTCTCTCTGTGTAGTGGAACCTTTTTTTTTTTTTTAGAATTATTCAACGTAGGTAGATGCCCTGTGTGCATGCCAGGCTCGAATGGCTCACCAGCCCAATAGTGGGGCTTAATGAGTTTCATATGTGATGCCTAACTATTCTTTACGAAGTTCGTTTGACCAGTGTACTCATCTGTTATTCTAGAAAAATCTTCTCAGCTGAAAAAGTTTTAAAAAAATTACTTCCCGAAATGAGACAAAACACCCCTACATACAACAATTAAAATGATTTTTCCGGTGGTTTTGGATCAAGTCTTCTTTTTTTTTACTTTTAAAAACAAATTTTCGTAAACCATAGAAAATATCTTTGTTCGTAAAAACCAAAAAAAAAAGTTCTAGAGATGTGCTAGAACGAGAGACACCAAAATAAAACATTTGGGAGCTCATAAAATTATCTTAAAAAATGGACTGAGATCTAAGAAAACTCAAAAAAATATCTATAAAAATCTATACTATTTCTAAAAACAATAAGGGGTTCGTTATTTTTCAAGTGTTTGAACATTTTAGGTAAAGGTGTACTAATTTTTAAAGCAAGATCAAAGGATCGAGTTGTCCTGCTTTTTACGAAAAATGAAAAACTAATTATATTTACAATTAAAATGTATGACATGGTTAATCTAATTATGTCCATTAGAATTATAAACATTAGTGAATTTTCTTATATATTTGATCAAACTTAGGATGATTGACATCTCAAAGTATGAGATGCATCCTTATTTTAGAAATGAGGGAGTATGTTCTAGTGAAAATTAGTTGTATATTCAAAAACATATACTCTTATATGGATAGATGTGCGTTTTGCAAGATTAGTTGCAACGGGAAGAGAAAAAGTTATGTAATGTCATTGAGTTGATATCTTGTATGATTTCGTATGTGTTGATGAGATTGTTAGATGCACTACGGAGACTAAAAAAAAAAAAAAACTAAATATAGAGTTGAATTGAAACCTGGAAATGAAAACTCGAAAGTGGTAACAAATTGAAATGACGGTTGTGCCGTTGGAAAAATAGAAAACAAAAAAAAAAAGGAATTGAATACCATGTACGGTGGATGAAAAAAGGGAAAAATTCTAAAACTCTGTTTAGATATATTTAGATGCATCCAACTAAATTTTAGATAACTATTAAATTTGTTCCAGATTATAAAACGTTTTTGACTTTTCTAGATACATTGCTTTTACTATGTATCTAGACATAGTGTATATCCGTGTGCATAGCATATACAACGTATCTAGAAAAGCCAAAACGCGTCTTATAATTTGAAATGGAGGGAGTAAAATTTTAGAGCTAAACTTTAGATAGATAAAAAATCTCTCAACTAAACTGTAGCTGGGGTGTGTGTTTGGATTTGCAGCCAGTACACTCAACTAAATTAATTTTAACTATGTTGAAGTAGCTAAACTCAGCCAAATTTTAGCTGTTGTTTTAGCTAGGATGTTTGATGCCTGGTAGCTAAAGTTTATTTGGTGCATTCAAACGGACCTTAAAATTTTTCAGAGAGATATACTTGGAATTAAAGTTCCTAATCCTAACTATCAATGTTATCTATATAGAAACCTTGTGTGTATTGTCATAAAAAACAGTGAAACGAATACAATTTTTCACATTCGTAATTAGGAGAGAGGCAGAAAAATAAAAAGAAATGGATCTTTGTAGGTACATAGTTAATGTTATTGTAGGAAATAAACCCTTGAGGTCCATAGAAAGAATATACTGTCCGTGGAGCAGTTATTTATTTTTTTCCTTTTTTCTATGTACTTTGTTATTCGTAACAATAATTCTAAGGAACTTTTTTTACAACAATAGCAAGTAAACCCTGGAGAGTGGAGACCGGTGACCGTTCATCTGATATAGCTGGCGGCAAGCAACTGCGCGCAAGCC
Organism: Hyparrhenia diplandra; assembly: GCA_015847255.1. Classification (NCBI taxonomy): domain Eukaryota; kingdom Viridiplantae; phylum Streptophyta; class Magnoliopsida; order Poales; family Poaceae; genus Hyparrhenia; species Hyparrhenia diplandra. The sequence continues at coordinate 415,556 of JADLZK010011056.1, forward strand.
TCGCAACCGCACGGGGCACGGCGGAGTCTCTCTCACAGCGGTCGGGCCAGAGCGAGGACGAGCGTCTCTCAGCGACCGGGAGTGGGCGCACAGGCATGGCGTCACCAGCTGCAGCTCGCGACGGCAAGGCCCCAGAGACAGCTCGCGAGGCTGAGTCCCCAGTGGCGGCTGGCCTAGGGCGCATCCCCGGCGGTTCTCAAGGGGCTCCGGCGGAGGTAGATCTCGCGCGGACCACGGCCCCGGCGTCGGTTGGCAAGGGGCCCGGGATCCCGTCGCCGGCGTGTATCTCGCCCGGACCGTGCTCGGCTGGGGACTGCGGAGCTCGCTTCAGCTGTGCTGGTGCAGATCTCGCTTGACCGGGCGAGGAGGCCGTCTGGTGAGCAGCGGGTCTAGAGAAGCGGTGAGTCCCGACGTTGGCCGATTTGTCGCTACACGCTTGGTGGCCTCGATTTGCTATGTATTGGGTCTCGATCGGGAGTATATGTGATAGTTTTGATCTTAGATTCGGTTCTCTACTCTCTTGATTTGGTATTGGAATTGATTTGGTCTCGATCTAAATCATGATGGCCTTCAGCCTTGTTCGGTTCTCTACTCTTTTAATTTGGTATTGTATATCAAATTTGAAAGTTTTGAGTTGGACATATGTACAACTTGGGTAGAGTCTACAAAGGGCAGTTTTACCGTGGAATATGTAGAGATAGAGACCGAGAGTGAATACGCGGAGATAGAGGGCTGGCGTAAAAAGTGGATCCCAATATCGAATCCTTATCTTGGCGTACCACGGCAGGAGTCGTAGGTGTTAGATTGATCTCAAGGGGCCCAGCCCAACGGCTGGCCCATTACTCCCTTTGATTGCGCTCGACGGGCGCGCCTAACCCTAATGGTTAGTGGGCCCCGTCGCGACCAAGGCTTATAAATATAGAGGTGGGGCCCAAGCATCGTTTCACGAAGTTTGACAACCGCCACGCTTCCCCACCGACATTCGGCCCTCCACCGACGGAGTTGGGCGCAGCGAGCGGCGGAAGCACCACCGACGCCACGACGCCCTCCTTCCCCATCGCCATCGCGGCGGTGGGTGGAGGCTAGAAGGCCGCCGGGATCTTCGCGGCGACACCGCCAACATCGCCATGGACGCCACCGCATCCAACCCCGCCCGGCCAACACCGATGGTCGTTACCCTAACCCTACTTATTGTTCTAGTAGTTATTATTGTTCTTGTAGATCATGTTTTAGGAACCCTACTGTCTTTGTTGTTCAAGTACGTTTCCCATTCCGGTTTACTGCTAGTAGATCCTTAAAGTCTATCAATGGTATCAAAGCCGATCTAGTATGTAGATCGGATTTTGGGAAAGTAAAGCACAGAGAAAGAGAAGATCCAACTCGGATTTTTCTAACCCTAGCAAGAAACGAGAAAGAACCGATCGGGAAAGCACAAACCCTAGCACCAGTACAGAACGACCGATTCGACCGGTTTCCTTTCGGATCGGGAAAGAACAGATCGAAACACTAGTCAAAAGCACAAGAAACGGGTGAAATTTTTTTTCGCTTTCAAACCCTAACGCAAAGAAAATTGACCGAGAAAGCCCGATCCGTCCGAATCGAAATAGAAAACCCAAAGCAAACCCTAACCCTACCAAGGGGCGCCGGAGTGAGGCCGTTTTGACGGCACCGCGCTCTACCCGCAGGGGGAGCGTGTGCACCAAGAAGAGGGATCACTGGCCGGGCGCCGACGCTCCTCCATTTCCTAGGTTAGCTCGTTTATCGGGCCGAGATCTCCCTCTCACCGACTTGAGTGGATGGAAAGAAAGAAAGAGAGAAGGGGGAGCACGAGAAAGCCATAGTTTTTCGGCCGGCGGGGACGCCGCCGGTGGCGCTGACAAGATACCGTAGCCCGGTGGCTTGGCTTTCACGGCGGCGCACTCTATGCGCGGTCTTTGAGAAGTGAGAAAGAAAGAAAGAACCTTAGGGTTAGGGGTTTGGGCTGCCGCCAGCATTTTTATACTTCCGATTTTGACTCTTAGCCGTCGGATCAAGGTCAAAGCAAATGAATGGCTGAGATCGACGCATCCGTAAGCTGGGCCTGCGGTTTTTAGCCCATGCGGGCAAACAAGGCCAGCCGGGCGCTAGCGTGCTTTGGGCGAATTGGCCCGTGGGCCTCTTGGTTCGCCCGGCCTGCCTATGAACAGTACAATTTTGTATTTTTTCAGAAGTATTTCCATAGAAATTATTCCATGCCAAGTATATTTAATAAAAAGTTGCTCAGTTTTAATCTCTAGTTATTTTGTGTTAATAATTAGAGAGCAAGTTTAGCAAGTTGTACTTCTGAAAACAGCAAGTTTTTCATGTTTTTCCGCGCAAGAAGTAATTTATGTGATTCTCTTATTAAATTGAACCAACGAGATATTTAATTTGAGAAAGCAAGAATTTTATGCACAAGTGATTTTTGTGATGTTGTTATCTTTTTTGACCAACGTTAATTGATAGCAATGTTACAATAGCATAGAAATTTTATGCACAAGAATTTATTCTATTTACGCCAACGGTGATTAGAATATATAAAGCAAGTTAATTGTATATCTTAATTTTGACCAACGTTAAATTAAGATGTGCGATTATTGTATCCCCGTTTTTCATTAATGATGTTCTCACAAAATTGTAATGTTTATTTCAGACCAAACGGCAACCGCTTTTGCACCTCACCGGTGCAATCCCAAAGTTAACAAGGCCGTAATTATATCACATGGCGTGACGAGCTTGAGTCAACTTTGGCACTTGTCGAGATAGACTTGGCTCTTATTGAGCCAAGACCCATCGAGCGATGGACCCGTATGGCCCGAATGAGACCGATGAATCTTTTGCTAATCGGCGGCGAGACTTTGCTCCCATAAGAGCAAAGTATGATCTTGAAAAGTACAAGTGGGACAAGTCCAACCGCAAGTGCAAGATTATAATCGAAAGACAATCACGTAAAGCTTGAGGGGTGCCATCCTAGAGTGTGATACCGCCACGAGTATCTCGAGAAAGTGAAGAATCGTTTCATTGGTTCAACTAAGGCTCATGCTTCCACTTTGATCCGTAAAACTCACATCTATGAAATTTACTAGTGGAAGTGTGAGAGATCACATTTCGAGCATGGGTACTATATAGCATCCAAGTTAGAAAATCTTAAGATGCCTCCGCGATGGTTTTTCTCATTCATTTGGCCTTAAACTCACTTCCGAAAAGAGTATGAAACTTTTTTGTTGTTAATTACAACACAAGGCCAGATGAGTGGGATTTAGAAAAGGTCATTGCCATGTGTGTGCAAGAGGAAGAAAGGCTCAAGAAGTTAATGGGTGATGATAGTCTCAACTTTGTGAAGGGAAAGAACAAGAGACCCTACTACAACAAGAATGCCTCCCCTTCTCAGAATAAGGGAGGGAACTCTTCATAGAGCAGAGCACCTCCAAAGCAAGACAATCAGCCAAAGCAGCTAGACAAAGATCAGTGCAGGTGGTGTGAACAGCGTGGGCATTGGAAGTATGATTGCCCTAAGTTCATGAGGCATTGCCCGCAGAAAAGGTGAGGACATTATTACATTTGTTGATGAATCCTTATACGTAAGTTATGCTAGTTCCACATGGTGGATTGACTCAAGTGCAACTGTTCATGTTGTTAACTCTATGCGAGGGGATTCCATGGAAGGAGAACCCGCCAAGAGGAGAAAGACTGATTAAGGTGGCCACCGGGCGTTGAAGCGAAGTTGAAGCCATAGGAGACTTATCGCTAGTTCTAGCCGCTGGTTTCACACTTCAGTTGCATGATGTACTTTATGTTCCCTCCCTAGCAAGAAATTTGATTTGAGTTTCATGTTTGTCGACTATGGCATTGATTGCCATTTTTCCAAGAATGATTGTAAGCTACGTTTCATAATAAATGTGTGGGTCTTGCCATCCGACAAGACAAACTTTATTTATTATCGATGTCCGACAATGTGAATGTTGTAAGTAATGAGCATGAGAATGCAAGCAAGAAAAGAAAGAGAATTGATTCCTCATCGAAATTATGGCATCGTCGTTTTAGGCCATATTTCGAGGGGGGAGAATAGAACGCTTAGTTAAAGAATCAAACCTTCCACCGCTAGAATTTTTAGAGCTAGAGCAATGCGTTGATTGCATTAAAGGCAAGTTAGTAAAGAATATAAAGAAAGGAGCCGAGCGAAGTGCGGGAGTATTGGAATTGATCCACACGGACATCCGTGGACCTTTTCCGGTGAAATTGTGGATGGTTTTGATTCATTCATCACATTCACGGATGACTACTCGTTATGGATATATTTATCCAATCAAAGAACGCTCGAAGCATTAGATAAGCTTAAGATTTTTAAAGCCGAAGTAGAAAATCAGCTCAATAGAAAGATAAAGGTAGTAAGATCCGATCGTGGTGGAGAGTACTACGACGGCCGCCATACCCCTTATGGACAAGTTCCTGGACCTTTTGCAAAGTCCCTACAGGAAAATGGCATAGTAGCCCGTATTCATTACGGGCGAGCCTCAAAGTAAAATGGAGTAGCGTAAAAGGCACAATCGTACCCCGATGGATATGGTGCGCAAAGATGATGACCTATTCCACACTACCATTGAGTTTGTGGATGGAGGCGTTAAAACCACCATTCATATCCCTCAATAGAGTTCCAAGTAAGTCGGTGCTAAAAAACATCGTATGAGTTGTGGATGGGGAGAAAACCCTCACTCAACCATTTGCGTGTGTGGGGAGTCCCGGCTGAAGCCAAAGTATTTAACCCAAACATTGGAAAGCTAGATCCCAAGACGGTCGGTTGCCATTTTATTGGCTACCCAGAAAAATCGAAAAGGTTATCGTTTCTATTGCTCTAGTAGACACACCAAGTTTGTGGAAACGAGACACGCTAGATTCCTAGAGGAAGAGAGATGATCGGGGGAGCACGATAGCGCGAGAAATTAACCTTGAGGAAAAGCGGGTGTTCGTGCCCATTCCGATGGAGCAAGAGCCCTACTTTACGCTACCATTGTTGCCTGCTGATCCATCGTGGTGCTAGCACCTGCCGTTTGTTTGCCAATGGTTACAACGACTAGTGAGCCGGAACCTGTCCCTCAGGAGCCGGAAGAACCGGTTGTCGAACAACAGCAGCCTCAAAATGAACAACCGCAAGTAGAGGAAGTGCCGCTGCGAGCCTTCCTCGACAGGACGCGAAGAGCTAGAAAATCTCCAATTTCAGATGACTACATAGTCTATGAATGCGAAGAAGTTCGGGATGGAGGGTGATCCCACTTCATTTGAAGAAGCCATGAGTAGCGGTGAAGCATCCAAGTGGCAAGAAGCCATGGAAGATGAATTGAGATCCATGAGTACCAACAAAGTTTGGGAGCTAGAAGAAATTCCTAATGGAGCCAAAACAGTAGGTTGCAAATGGGTCTACAAGGTGAAACGTGACTCCAAAGGGAATGTAGAAAGATACAAGGCGCGACTTGTGGCGAAGGGTTTTACCGAAAGAGAAGGGATAGATTATAATGAGACATTTTCTCCCGTCTCGAGCAAGGATTCTTTTAGAATCATAATGGCCCTAGTAGCACATTTTGATCTAGAATTACATCAAATGGATGTAAAGAAAGATTCCTAAATGGAGAGACTTAGAAGAGATAGTATATATGGCACAACCCGAAAGGTTTTGTTGAGAAAGGTAAAGAAAGAATGGGATGTCGTCTAAAGAAGTCTATCTATGGGCTAAAGCAAGCGTCTAGACAATAGAATTTGAAGTTTGATCAGACGATCAAAAAGTTTGGGTTTAAAGAGAATGTTGAGGACAATTGCGTGTATGTCAAGTTTAAGAATGGGAAATACATTTTCCTAATATCGTATGTGGATGACATTCTATCGGGCAAGTAGTGATGTTGGTCTCACGCAGGAAACCAAAAGGTTTTTGTCCTCAAATTTTGATATGAAGGATATTGGTGAAGCCTCATTTGTTTTTGGGCATAAAGATTCACCGAGATAGAAGCAAAGGGGTATTGTGTAATGCCGAGGCCCAAATTAAGTAAATGAAATAAATAGAAATAAAATAAAATTTAAAAACGAAATTACTGTAGCTGCGCGCTACAGTACCGCGACCCTTTTCTAATTTTAGTCGGACTCCTTGTCGTACGTTCCTAAACCCTGCGACCTTTCTTCTCCAACAGCCGCCACCCCTCTCTAATCTCACGAAGAAGGAAAAAAGAAGAGAGAAGATAGAGGAAGGGAGAGTCTAGGGTTTTGTCGTCACCGCCATCGCCAACGCCGTTCGTGGTGGCCGTTCCTCAAGACCGGTTAGGATCTATCTCCTACCTTTGGTTCCCCATCAAATCCCTTGCCTCTCTCGCTGTTCATGAGGATTTTGCCATGTCCGGTATAGATTGAAACGGATACGGTGATAGCAGCGATAATCTTTGCGAAGTTGGACGGGAGGTTGGAGAGGAGATGATGGAGTAGCCGTCGGGGATTTCGTCATCGTGCTCGCTGTGGTTCCCTAGGTGAGAATCCAAATGTTTAATCCCATTATTTTGAAGTTTCATGGATCAAAACGCTTGTTTGGATGGGGTTTTAGTGGAGTAAATCCTGAAATCATTTTCGTCAATGTTCTGGAATTTTTGTCAGACCGAGCAGTCCCTGTTCATCATCATGTTTGGGCATTTTAGAGGCTTTATTAAACTTAGGCCTAGTAGACAAAATTGTAGAGGACTTCAATATCTTTCTCTGGACACCGAGAACACTATCATAGCCTTTATATTTTGGGAGATATCGCCGCCTGAAGTAGGATATGTTTCAATGACGAAAATCTGGACGGTTGTAGATCTAGGCTGTTTTTGGCTATTCAAATGAATTAGTCTGATGTTCGACGTGAACGACAAGTCTTGGAATTTTATTAAGCTTTCCAGATTGGTAACTTATATATTTTTTATTTAGTAAATCTTCAGTTATGAATTTATGAAATTTGGTGTTCTGTTTTGGTCGGCAGAATTGTTCAGTCATGTTCTGTAAGCAATTACTCCATTTTGGGAGCTTGCTATGCAAAAAGTTTACAATACGAGAATTGTTTATAATGAAGTTTTACATAACCTGGTTAATTTTGGGAATTTTTCAATATGTTGTCTAAAGTCTACAAAAAGAGAAGAGTTAGTGCTGCTGTCTTGATCGGTAGAGAAACGGTAGACGCTTGAACGTCGGGTTTGGGGCGCTATAGTGCGAATTTGTTGTTATTTGAGCTGGTATGTTTGTGCTTGGTACTGAGATATGCTTGTGGTCAGGTGGTGCACCTCCGGATCGTGCTTAGCTCTGACCTTTTGATCTTCGTTGAAGGCAAGTAAATGTAGCGGTGGTTTGCTACCGTTTTGACTTGTTATTTTTATCACCTACAGATTATTGTCTCTAAGAATGCCATAGAACTAAATATGAAACTTGTGATCTTACTTTATTCAACCTGATTTAATTGTGGTCCTATTTATTTACTCATGGTGATATTGTTATTCCATATTGTTGTTGTGGTTAACCCACAACCATGAAGAAGAAGTTGAAGTATCATTGGTGGTATATATTAATTTTATTGCAGCACCAAGTGCATTGCATCATTCATTTGCATTGGAAGTTATGTCATGGACCTATGGTTACGACGAATGCACCGTACAACATCATGGGATGCAGCTCCACACCTTGTTGGGTGTGCGGGCGTGAGACATTTGCATTGCATTCATATGCATTCCAAGTATATTATGAAGTGACTTGTTCATAGTTTTATGAAGCTTTATATTCTTTTGCTATGTTCCAAATTGGAAGTCTCTCATGTTATTTGATATCATATCAAACTCTACATTAAATTGATGTTTAATTCAACTTGTGATTTAAATAGCTAGTCAAAACAAGTTTGCTTGCTGAGATGTTTCATCTCACCCTTGCTTTACTCAATCGGTACTCGATGATTGCTTGGAAGGGAAGGGGATTAGCTGCATGTCACGCGACTTCACTTCTTAGAGTCATCATATTTTGATAATAAATAATTTGGTTTCGTTTCATTAGACTTGAAAGTAAATGTTTAAAGAGTGGTTGTTAAATTTCTTAACGGAATACCGCATATTTGTGTTAAGATGTTTATTAATGCTAGTTTGCTTCCGTTGGTTTTATGTATGTCTTGTTACCTGTGGTTCCTTAAATTACAAATAAAAGTCTGCCAAATTTTTATTTGTTATGAGCAAATTTGTTGTTGTCGGTCTTTAGTAACATCCCGTGGTGTCTCGTGAATTCTGGGGTGTTACATATTGGGATTGTCCCAAGAGGCATATATAGAGAAAGTATTGAATAAATTCAATATGCATAAGTGCAGCCCTTCACCTGCTCCTATTGTCAAGGGTGACAAATATGGGGGCATCAATGTCCTAAGAATGAGATTGAGCGCGATCGCATGAAAGCAGTTCCATACACTTCCAGTAGGAAGTCTACAAGATGCTTGAAGTGTGCACACGCCCGCATCTAGCTTTTGTAACCGGGTTGTTTTGGCAGATATCAAAGTGATCCGTATGGAACATTGGAGCCTAGTAAAGAAAGTATTGAGATATTTGCAAGGAACGAAAAGTCCGATGTTAACCTATAGAAGAACCGATGACCTACGATAGTAGGATATTCGATTCGACACGCGCTAAGAGATGAAAGAAAGTCCACGCCGGGTATATATTTACCCTTGCTCATGGAGCAATATCGCGGAAAAAAGTTTAAACAAACAAGTCACATCGCTGCGCCATCGACGATGTATGCCGAAGTTTATTGCTTGTTATGAAGCATCGGGCGTGTGAATTGGCTTAAGAAATTCATACCCGGTTTGAAGGTGGTTGATAGCATCGACAAAACCATCGGTTGTATTGTGGCAACGAGCCGCCAGTATTGTATGCTCACAACAATAAGTCAAGCAATGCCGCCAAGCACATTGACATAAAGTATTATGTTGTGAAGGATAAAATCAGGGATCACGCGATTAGTCTTGAACATATAAGCACGTAAAAAGATGCTAGCGGATCCGCTTATTTAAAGGCTTAACGCCCAACGTGTTCGGGAGGACACGAGCCGGCATGGGTTTAAGGGAAAGCTTGTGATACCCGGATAGCAAGGGCCCCTAAGGCGAGAATTCATCTCTAAACGTAAAAGTGTTTGTAGTTGTTGAGTCTAACGGTAATAATGTGGACGACGAGGCATACTTTAATCACGCTGATTTGTGAAGGGTGGGTTAAGAAAAAAAGCAAGAGACCGATAGATGAGATCAAGGGGTGAATGTTAGATTGATCTCAAGGGGCCCAAAGCCCAACGGTTGGCCCATTACCCCTTTGATTGCGCCCTCGACGGGGCTTAACCCTAATGGTTAGTGGCCCCGTCGCCGCGACCGCGACTATAAATATAGAGGTGGGGGCCGGCAAAGATCGTTCACGAAGTTTGACGGCCGCCACGCTTCCCCACCGACATTCCCGCCCTCCACCGACGGGTGTTGCGCTAGCCGGCGGGGAAGCACCACCGACACGCCCCTCCTTCCCCATCGCCGCCGGCCGGTGCAGGTGGAGGCGGAAGGCCGTCGGGATCTTCGCGGGCGACACCTTCAACATCGCCATGGACGCCATCGCATCCAACCCCTCGCCGTCAACACCGATGGTCGTTTACCCTAACCCTACTTATTGTTCTAGTAGTTATTCTTCGTTCTTGTAGATCATGTTTTAGAACCCTTTATGCCGTGTTGTTCAAATGCGTTTCCCATTCGGTTTCTTGCTAGTAGATCCTTAAAGTCTATCGGTAGGCAATACGAGAAGGTAGAAGCCGACAGCGGCGGCGGCATAAAAGCGGTGGCGAAAAAAAAAAGATGGTACTGAAATTTTTCTCTCTTTATCGGTAGGTATATATAGAT